>JASVEL010012712.1:0-306249 GCA_032618575.1 Nicotiana noctiflora
GTCGCAGAAGCGGTTCCGCAGGGGCGGAAATGGTCCGCAGAAGCGAAAATCGCAGAAGATTAATTGTATCGGAAGTTAGAAAATTTCAGAAACATTTCACACATTTGGGTCTCGGCTTTAGAGGCGATTTGGGCGATTTTGAAGAGAAACTCAAGGGAAATCATCGGGTAATCAACTATGGACTTAAACTATGATTAGTATTGGTAATATTATGCAATTATATCATGAAAATGGAGGAATTTGGGGTAATTTATGGAGGATTTAGCCCTAGTCTTGAACTTTAGAAAATCAAGGTTTTGAATGGGCAAATGGAGTCCGAATTTGGTAAAATTGATATGCTTAGACTCGTATCGAGATGAGGGTTCCGAATATGTGACTTTCGTAATTTTTCGGCAAGCGTACCAAAAGTCGGGTTTTGACAACTTTGGGAATTTTGATGTAAATTGAGTTGTATTGACTGGGTGTCGTCCCATTGGCCTAATTTGTTGTGTTTCTACTGTATTTGATTAGATTCTACGCGTGCGGAGCTTGATTCTCGTGGCAAGGGCATTGCGGAATAATCGTCGTGCTGTATTGAGGTGAGTAATAGATGTGGGTGATGACCAGCGGGTTCGAAACCCCGGTATACCACTTTGTGACGTTGTATAGCGGCGAGACACGCACACTCTTGAGAGTGCGGGGTCGATCATGAACCGGAGACTATATATTAGTCCGACCTGTTGATACTGTATTATTGGCTATTCTCGAGCCGTTGAACCCCCTTCTTGGGCGGTTGAGTATACTTGTGGGCCATGAGCTAGTTATTGGATCCCGCGAGGATCGTTATCATTGTCTTATCATATAGACATGCTAGTTTACTACTAGTCCGCAGATATTTTTGTTATTATGCTAATTCCAATCTCTGGAACTTGATATTACTGTTTTCCAACTGAAAAATGATAAAAGAGTTTTCAAAAACTACTTTTGAGCCTGCGAGGCTGTATCTGCATATTAGCTGACTAGTAGTGGATCGAGCTGCGTGCCGCAGCGAGATATATGTTGGATCGGACTGCACGCCGCAGGAATATCTCTATGAGATGTGCTTGGGCTGTAGGAGCCCCTCGGAGTCTGAACCCCCACAGTAAGCACGGGTACCCAAAATTGGAGTCGGGCTACGCGCCGTAGCGGTCATATCATGCATTGCATTGCATTTAGCTACATCTGCTAACTGTTATGCTATTTATTGGTATTTGTTGGTACAGGTACAGTGAATATTGATTCTATGACAGGGTAGCTGATTATAGTTTTGCATAGTGCTTTATTGCGGATTTCTTATCTGCGATGTCTTACCCTTGTTTATTACCACTGAGTCTGGCAGTACTCATTTTACTCCCTGCACCTTGTGTGCAGATCCAGGTACCTCTCAGCAGACTTGATTCGGTAGCTACTTGGAGGCATTGTGCGGGATAGTCGAGGTAGCTGCAGCGTCCGCAGGACCTGACTCCCCTTCTAGTTGTCATTTCTTATCTTGTTGTCTTTCCTTTCCGCACTGAGTTGTTATAAACTTTATTACACTTATGTTCTTTAGAGGCTCATGACTCTTGACCCTTCGGTCTATGGGAGTTAGTATATTTTGGGACTTGGTCTCCCCGTTGTTGGTATAAGTATTACTATTGTTTCGTATTTTGAAATGCTTAAATGGGTTAAAGAGAGCTTCTAGCTCCGTTGTTGATATTGATTGGTCAGGCTGGCTTAGCAATGTGCTGGGCGCCATCACGACTGGATTTGGGGTCGTGACACAAAACTCAGTAGAATTATCTACTGCTGAGGCTGAGTATGTAGCTGCTGCTTCTTGTTCTGCTCAACATCTATGGATCAAGCAACAAGTAGTAGACTTTGGTATCAAAGTAGGATGCATACCAATCTTCTGTGACAACACTAGTGCCATAAGTATGACAAAGAACCCGGTTCATCATAAAAGAACCAAGCACATAGATGTCAGACATCATTTCTTGAGAAACAATTATAAGAAAGAGCTTATTTCCATAGAATTCTATGCAACTGATAAGCAAATAGCTGACATCTTCACCAAGGCTTTAAGTAGAGAATATTTTGAAAGGAATAGGTTGGAGTTAGGGATGATTAAGATCACCTAAACGAATCAGTTCAGAAAGCACATGAGAAAAAATTTAAATTATTATTTTTGATTAGGAGTTCTTAATTTGTGTGAATATTAGACTAATCTCTACCCAATCTCATACTGTAAATAGTATACTATTGTGTCATGTTCTTATGAAATTCATTAAGCTCTTACCAAATTTCTATTTTGTCATATGAGGTATATTCAAGAGAAGTGTCATTTGAAGAACCTGGTTCATCAAAGTATGCTCATGAAAAGCTCAGGTATGTTTCTGTTCTTTGCACAATTCGAAATTTTAATTATCCATTATGAGCGAGAATCTTAGATATACCAAAAGTCCTAAATTCTATCCGTTGTAATGTTGAACCAATTCCATTGAAACTAGAATTCCAATTTTAACGGAAACCTTACTTAATTCCTAGCCATTAATTCGAATACCTAAGGCGACCACAATTCTAGTCGGATTAGACCTCTAAGTGACTTCTGAAAAGCAGCAAAATCTGGGTAATTATTACCTTCTTTAAAACCCCCAAAACACTCATCTATTCTATATTCCTCAAAACACCTGAACTCTTCCTCCTTCGTGTCTATAACTCTCCAAAACTTCTTCACCACAAAATTCACTTAGGGTTTCACCCAACACATCATCTTCCACACCACCCGTTGAAGACCCTAAACCTAAATTTCGTCGCCAGAAAATGCTGGCAAGAAAAACTGTAGCAATTGGTACTTTAAGAAAAACCCTGAATGAAAAACTTCAATCAAGTCAAAGAAAGACAAGTCCTATAACTGAGTCCAACTCAAGCTCAAAATCTGATAATTCCATCACCACAGGAGAAAGTGAAGAACCAGGGTCTTCTGTTCAGACTAAAAATCAGGAAACTCGACAAGAAGTTGATACATGCTATGTGTTTACAGATATGGTGCAAAGGGAAGAAAATAGGTTTGTTCTAGTAGGGGCTGTTAGAGATATATGTGGGGGTGAGTCTGAAAATTTGAATAAGAAGAGGAAGAAGGAGATGTTAGCCATTTATGGGAATGAGGGAGAATGAGTATCAAAGTCAGGGGGAAGTGGATCAGGGGAGGCAACTGAGGGGTTGATAAATTTGAGCTAAGGGCAAGATGAACCTGGTTCATCTGATGAGGAGAGTTTGGCAATCTACTAAAGAGAATGAGGGCAAGTTCTGACCCAAAGAAAAGAAAAACATCGTCATAAACAACTCCTGCTACAGTAGAACCATCCAAGAAAAGCAAGAAATCACCAACCAAGTCTACTGTTAGGATTAGGGCTACAAGAAGCAGAGTTAGAGAGAGTGAAGAGGAATTAAAAAGAGCTTTGGAGGAAAGCAAGAAAAAGAAGAAAGAAAAGGGGAAAGAAAATATTGGGCAGAGTTGAGAAGCTGTTGTTGAAGAAGAAGAATAGGAGATGGAACAGGTCATCTAGAAGATAGTCCCACAGTGAAAATTCCAGTTGCAAAGTCCAAGGGAATCAGGACCTCTGTCAAAAGGTCTATAAAATTAGTACCTGCTGAATCTACTCTTGCTAAAAGAACAAGATCAGCTGGCAAAGGGAAGCAAGTTAAGACAGCTGAACAACATGATGAGTGGAGAAGTGAGGAAGAAGAGGAAGAATCTGAAAAAGAACTAGACATGCATTGGCAAAAGAAAAATCTTGACGGGAAGACTGCTCAGGGACTTGGAGGAGCCATGGATGATGATGCGTCTGTCTTCTTTAGAAGCTCAAGGGTGGAAGAACATGGTTCTTCAGATGGATAGGAAGTAGGCTAGAACTGAACTTATTGAGTTTATGGCAAATGGAACAGTCAAAATTGGGCTAGTGAATAGCAAAGTGAGGGTGTAAAGGTAATGTTTAGTGCAGTGAATCTAGGCAAGATCTTAGGCATCCCTAGTGAGGGATACGATGATTATACAAGGCATAGGTGGCCTTGCCTAGAATGATTGCCCATTGATCTTCAAATTACCAGAAACTTTTGTGACATTGCATCAGTGGAAGAAGTTCCTGAGGCTAGAGTTATTCAGAAGAGTGAATTGAGGCCAGATCAGAAAGTGCTCTTCGAATTTGTAAACAAATGTCTTCTACCTAGGCAGGAAAGGAGACATACAACAAATTACATGGATTTTTTCCTCATGCAATGTCTGAATGATGGAAAGAAAATCAATTGGCCTGCCTTCATTGTGAAGCTACTTGATAGGGTGCTCAATGGAACAAAAGCTCATGCCATTCCCTATGGATTTATCTTGAGAACTGTGCTTGAAGGATTAAATGTTCCTCTGAAGAAGTGGGAAATGGCATCGAGTAATAAACACTTTGGTAGCAAGACACTTCAAGCCTGTGATTATCTACTCAGCACAACTCCAGTTGAACCTGGTTCATCACCAAAAACTCCTGTGAACAGTAATGTCAGAGCTTTAGTTCAGGAGGTTGGAGCAAAGGATGCTGAAATAGCAAGGCTTCAGGAAAGAGTTGCTGAATTAGAGGAAGAGAGAAATGGGTTGAGAGCTGAACTTGCAAGAGAAAAGGAGAAAAATGAAGGAATTCTTAAACAAATGTTGAACCTGCTACAAACCCAACCCTCTAGCTCTTCTAAGCCTTAGCTATTCTACCTTAGTGTGCACCAGTCAAGCCACTCAGCGACCCAGATCTTTGTTTTGCTCATGGTTGGATAATTTTGTTTTTCTTTTTGTGGAATGCACTATAGGAACTACTTGCTTATTAATGAATGATGCTTATCTTGTCCTTGTTAAATCTGATTTTTATAGTTATTTTTTGGGATGAGTTAACTAATGCATGTGTTCACCTGCAGTTGCACCAGTGGTATGATGAATCGGTCTGTCGTCACGTGAGTTACCACCCCGTCTACCCTGTTATATACTTGTTCATGTTTCAATATATGTGTTTGGTGAATTTGAGCCAATTCAAATCGAATTTGGTAGGAAATGAGACAAATAGTCTATTTGATGAAGGAATAGTTTGGAAAAGTCAACTGAATGTTGACTTGTGAGTTAGAGGGCTTTAAATCAAATTATGATGGTTCAGTTAGCTTCAGGGGTCATTTGTGGATTAGGAGAGCGATTGGAATTGAATTTGGAGGTCCGGTGTAGAAATAGGCTTGAATTGGCAAAGTTGGAATTTTGGCGAATTCTGGTTAATAGGTGAGATTTTGATCAGGGAGTCGGAATGGAATTCCAACAATTGCAGTAGCTTTGTTCGGTGTTTTTGGATATGTCTGCAAATTTTCAGGTCATTCGGACATCGTTTGGTCGGGTTTTTGATTGGATGTTGGTTTCAGAAGTTTTAGTTGAAACATAGGCTTGAATCCGCCTTAATTTGATGATTTTCTTGTTTAATGATATCTTTTTATGATTGGAACATGTTTGTTTTGTGTTTTGGAGTAGGTTGGTGGTTTTTGTTGAGGTCCCGGGGGCTTCAGGGTGAAACTGGGGGGGAGGGGTCAAAATGGATCAATTCTTGCATTTTTAGAGGTCTGATGGTTGCTGGTTTTTGTTGTAGATGAATGCTCTACGCGATCGCATATGTGATGTTGTAATCTCATAGAAGGATGAAAGTGGGGTTCTGAGTTGTTCTATGCGATCGCGTAGCAGGGGCTGCAATCGCATAGCATTGTGAGCTTGTTCTCTACGATAGCATGGCAGGTGTGCAATCACATAGTGTATTTTGGCCTAGGGTCCTTAGCATGGAATTCGTTCTATGAGATCGCAAGGGCAGGAGTGCGATCGCATAAGAGGAATATTTGAAGTGGGAATTTTTTACTATGCGATTGCAATAGATGGGATGAGATCGCATAAGGTTAAACTTGGGCTACAGAAGGGTTTTAAGAAAAGAAATCAGTCGCGAACCTTGGATATTTTCCTCCATATTTGAGCACCTTGAGAGCTAATTGAAAGAATTTGAAGGGGATTTCATCGGGAAGTTATTGGAGGTAAGGCTGGTGGTCTTAATGCATAATTTTGTCGAAGAATCTTCCATTAATTCTCTGTAATTGGGTATAAATTGAGGAAGTTAGGGCTTGGATTTTTGCTATGAAAAATCATGATTTGCCGGATCATTTGAAGTCTGATTTTGATAAATTTTATATGCGCTGACTCATAGCAAGATAAGGATTCTAAAAATGTGATTTTCGTAATTTTTTGAGAAGTAGGCCCAGGGCTCGGGTTTTGAAAACTTTGTATTTTTGGGTGTTTTTCGAGTCCTTTCGATTGGGTTATGATTCATTACCCTATTTTGATGTATTATTATTGGTTTTGATCAAATTTGGCACTCGAGGAGGTAGATTTGCGAGAAAAGCACAAGTCGAGGTAGGACTTTGGCCGGTTCGAGGTGAGTGGTAGTAATGAATGATATACTGAGGGTTTGAAATCCGTATTTGCACTATACAGTGCTATTTTGAGATGAAACTCGTGTCATGTGACGAGCGTGGTGATATTGTGACTGGGGATTTGGACTTGGTCCCTCCCGATTGATAGTGTACTGCATTTATTAACTGAGACTGAGCTTATATCCATATATTTGGGCTAGTTGCCATGTTTGGGGCCTTGCGCCGATCTATAGAACCTTAGGGAAGCCTGTGGAGCTAAATGACCCATATATCATGTCGAACACATACTCTCAAACGTACTTTTAGCTGTATAACATGACATGAACCGGTACTAGAAGTGTACTCTGAGTGAGAATACCTAGGGTTGAATACCCTGATCTAGCTGAGTAGGCCGAGAGGCCAAGTCTATATTGACTTAGAATAGTGAGGTATTGATATATATACCGGATCGAGCTGCACGCCGTAGTAGTATATACATATACATGTATTGGATCGGACTGCACGCCATAGTATTATATATATATATGATATATATATGGATCGAACTGCACGCGCGTATATATATATATATATATATATATATATATATATATATATATATATATATATATATATATATATATATATATATGGATCGGACTGCACGCCGCAGTAATATATATGTGGATCGGACTGCACACCGCAGTATTAAAGCTTTTGGGCTGAAGGAGCCCCTCCGGAGTCTGCACACACCCCAGAGAGCACAGTTATATATATTGGATCGGGCTGCACGCCACAGTATTATATCTACTATATTGGATCGGGCTACATGCCGCAACATTATATATATCTACATATATATTGGATCGGGCTGCACGCTGCAACAGTATTAGTAAGGATCGGGTTGCATGCCGCAGCAATGTTGGATTAGTGTTGGATCGATGTGAAACAGTAGTAGACTGAAACTGGACTTTCCACTTATAAAGCGTGTTTTACCTGTACTATTGTCCTTAGAACTATTTAGTGTTCTTGCAGGTGTTCATACATTCAGTTGTTATTTATTGTTACTATTTACTGAGTTGGAAGTACTCACTCTACTCCCTGCACCTTGTGTGCAAATACAGGTATCCAGGAAGGCAGTTGAGCTATATATTCCTGTCTTTCTAGTTGCTGAGGAGACATCGAGGTAGCTACCGGCGTCCGCAGGACCCGATCTCTCCCTTCCTCTATTTATCTCTTGGTTGCCGGCGTCCGCAGGACCCGATCTCTCCCTTCCTCTATTTATCTCTTGGTTATCCTTCTTAGACATCAGTTGTATAGGATTTACTCTATTGTTAGAGGCACAGACTTTTGACACCGGATCTATTGGGCTGTATTTCAGTTGTTTCATATTCTGCACTTTTTATTATTGTTATGAAAATAGACTATTTTAGTTTAAATGGAACCTCCTTAATTTAATAATTGAACTGGTTATCTGGAAATGGTTGGGCTTGCCTAGCAATGTGTTGGGCGCCATGACAATCGGGGTTTGGGTCTTGACAAGTTGGTATTAGAGCCTAGGTTATCAGGTCTCGCGAGTCATGAGCCGGTTTAGTAGTGTCTCGCGAATCGGTACGGAGACATCTATACTTATCCTCGGGAGGCTACAGAACCTTTTAGGAAAACTTCAAATTCTTGAAATTCATGTCATGCGATGTTGTTGAACCGAAACTGAACTTTGATATTCTATTCTCCCGCAGATGGCGAGAACTCATGCTACAAGACAAGGCGGACGACCACCATTCCCACCTGCTAGAGGCTGTGGACGTGGCCGTGGTCATGGTAGGGGTAGAGTAGCTAGGGAAGTACCAGTTGACCCACCAGATGTCCCCATTCCAGACCAGCCTCCAACTGCAGAGGTCCCATCAGCACCTGTTCAGGCACCAGCTGTGCCTATCGTGATTCCAGGTCTTTAGGAGACCTTAGCTCAGATTTTGACAGTTTCTACTGTCACACCTCCCTTTTTCATATAATAATTGCTATATGTTACGTACCCACGAGGGCGTAGGGGAGTTTTTTCACTTTAAGGACATTCGGAGCGGGATTAGTTATTTAAGTTTTCAGAGTTGCCACTTGAGAATATAATGGTGTCCCAAGTCACTGGTTGAATCACGAACCGAGGAAAGTTTGACTGTGTTACAGTCTGCGAACTAGAAATCCGGATAAGAAGTTCTGTCAACCCGGGAGAAGGTGTATTTTATATAATTGTTATCTATTAACCCTTTGACCATTCCACGTGTCATGCCACATCATAAAAAACTTTTCTCCCAATACAGATAGTCCCCCCACTTCCCTTTTATTTATCCATTAAATAATTGGGAAGTGGAAGTGGTATTTTTGTCGTAGTCAATGATGATGCTTCACTTGTCTTGTTCTTTTAATGCTTCTAAACGTGTCATCTTCTGATTTAACTCTGTAACACATGAGCCTTGGTTTTGTCATTAGGTACGGTTCCATACTGCAAAAACGCAATAATTTCATTCCTCCAATCCCAAGTTAAATGATTAAATTTACCTCATTCGTATCAGGCTTGAGAATAGAATGAAATAAATGTATAATCAAAGAATTTGCATCATTCACTATATCTGCCGCGGATGCAAGGTTGGACAAAGCATCAGCTTCTGCATTTTCATCTCTTGGAATCTGCATTACCTTCCAAGTTTCGAATTGTCTTACCAATTCTCGTACCTTCTCGAGATATTCTTGCATTCTAGTTTCCCTTGCTATATATCCCCAGTATTTGATTTACTACCAGCTAAGAATCACTTTTGATTATGATTTGCTTGATGCCGGGTTCGAGTGCCAATCCAAACCTGTAATTACAGCTTCATATTCTGCTTCATTATTAGTAATAGGGTGACATTTTATAGCATGTCTAATTGTTTCACCCGTTGGAGGTATAAGAACAATTCCTAAACCTGCCCCCTTTACATTAGATGAACTATCCGTAAATAATGTCAAAATCCCCGGGTTTACACCATTAAAAACTTGTAACTCTTTTTCTGCCTCTAAATGTATCCCTTGACTAAAATCAGCTACGAAATCTGCGAGTACTTGGTATTTGATAGCAGTTCTTGGTTGATAAACTATTTCATACTCGCTTAATTCTATAGCACACTTTGCTAATCTACCTGACAGTTCATGTTTATGCAAAATATTTCATAATGGGAAAACTGTAACTACAACAATAGGATGACACTAGAAATAATGCCTTAATTTCCTAGACGCCATAATTAAAGCTAACGCTAACTTTTCCAGCTGCAAATACCGTGTCTCAGCATCTACTAATGTCTTACTTACATAATAAATAGGAGATTGTTTACCTTGGTCTTCACGAACTAGGACAGCACTTACCGCTACTTCTAAAACTGCCAAATAAATAAGTAACTTTTCCCCTTCCTTTGGCTTTGCCAATAGAGGGGAATTTGATAAATATATTTTCAAATCCTTAAGGGCTCGTTGGCAATCTTCATTCCATTCGAAATAATCCTGCTTCTTAAGTGCCGAGAAAAATTTAAAGCATTTTTCAGAGGATTTAGAAATAAACCCCCCTAGGGCTGCAATTCTTCCAGTCAATTGTTAAACATCCTTTTTATTTGTAAGAATATCGAGTATTACTTTGATTAATTTAATCTGGAAGCATTTACCTCAATACCACGGTTAGAAACAAGAAAACTCAAAAATTTGCCTGAGGCTACACCAAAAGCACACTTTTCTGGGTTAAGTTTCATATTGTATTTTCGCAAGATTGCAAACGTGACAAATAAATGAGAAATGTGATCAGTAGAGTGCTGGGTTTTGACAATCAGATCATCTATATATACCTCCATAGTTTTTCCTAAATGTTCCTGAAATATTTTAGTCACTAACCTTTGATAGGTTGCACCAGCATTTTTCAGACCAAAGTGCATTACTTTATAATAGTAAGTCCCCCAGTCAGTAATAAAAGAAGTATTTTCTTCATAATCGGGGTGAATTTTAATTTGGTTTTACCCCAAATATGCATCTAAAAAACATAGAAGTTCATGACCTACAATTGCATCTATCATTTGATCTATATGAGGTAAAGGGAAAGAATCTTTCGGGCAAGCTTTATTTAGATCAATATAATCTATCCAAACTCGCCACTTACCATTTTTCTTAGGTACGACCACCGTATTGACTAACCAATCAGGATACTTTACCTTGCGGATTGACCCAATTTGTAATAATTTCTTAACTTCATCTTGAATTACTTGATTCTTGAAAGCTCCTTGCTTTTTTTATTCTGCTTGATTGGAGCAAAAGATGAATCCACGTTGAGTTTATGATCATCACCTCCAGTGGTATACCCGTCATATCAGCATGGGACCAAGCAAAATAGTCCCTATTAGTTTTAAAAATTCAATGAACATACCTTGCATGTTTGGCCTTAGATTAACTCCTATGTAAACGTTTCTTTCAGGCTATTGCGCAAATAGTATTACTGCTTCGAGCTCCTCTATTGTTGTCTTGATGTTTTCATTTTCTTTAGGTTCCTGAATGACATCGGGTCTCATATCTAAATCCGTTTTATCAGTTGAAAGTTGGTTGATGTTGCCTCCAACTGTTCCTACGGTACGCGTATTTGTCACAACATTGATACTCCTGGCTGTTTGTTGATCTCCTCGAATTTGACATATTCCCCAAGGCGATGGAAAATTGATAACTTGATGTAGAGTTGATGGGACAACATCCATATCATAATCCATGGTCTCCCCATGATTATGTTATAAGCCATTTCCATATTAACTACCTGAAATTTAGTTTCTTTAACGACACTTGCAGCATAAGTTGTTAGAATTACTTCACCTATCATTATCACGTTTGTATTGTCGAAGCCTGATAACGTATGTTCTTTGGGTATCATTCTATCTTCAGCTTGTATTTCCTGCAACACTCTTAGCAAAATAATATTGACTGAACTTCCTGGATCAATTAAAACTCGTTTTACATTAGTATCATATACAAGTAAGGATATAACCAGTGCATCATTGTGAGGAATGATCATTCATTCTGTATCTGCATCATCAAAACTCATACTTTTGTGCTCTAAGGTTTGGCGTACTCGCTTCCCGTGTGTAATAACCACTTTAGAAATTTTATTTGAAGCCGTGTACGTTACTCTGTAAATATCCTCTCCTCCATTGATGACATTCAATGTCCTTTTTGGCAATGGTGTATTTAATGTAAGATATCTTCACGAGATTGATGTGAAGAAGTTGGAATGGAAGGAACTATGGTAACATTGTGCAAATCCCCTTGAACATGAGGGATTTGGTTTGCAACATCATTGTTGTTTTGTTTGATGGTGTTAGACATGACGTTAACAACAAGTAAGGCGTGTAAGCTTAGAAAGAATAGATTATCAATTTCCCGGTAAAGGAACCAATTTGTTTAACCAAAATATGGAATATCGATTAAAACTAGAAAATAAGAGAAAAATCGGGTAACTGATAATCAAGAGACCAAAGAATGTAATAGGCTTTCAATAACTAGAATGAACAGTAAAGAAAAATTGTATTTCAGTATGCTTTCAATAGTTGATCCCCTTTTTACATGTGATGTAACTTCTTCCTTTTATAGCTGATCCTAGGTAGAAGAATGAAACCTAAGCTTTAATGACATAATTATGAGTAATAAATGATAGTGAATAGGTCGTTACACAATCATTCCTATTAAATGCCAATTCTTCAACGTATCAGGTATTTAACGCTTGAATTTGGACTTCTTCATGTCTTCAGATCCATATTTTAAATGCTTTTTGATCCGTTACCCTTGAATGCCTTGAATTGATACGAGATACATGTCTAAACTGCTTTCTGTATCTTTTGTCTTTAGAATTACATCCCACTCCGTTCTAAACAGGTACGAGACTCGTAGCTGAATTACATTCCGTATCTAATTTGTCTTCCCGCATTTTTTATTTAATTATTCTCTATTGACCCTTTGACCGTTCCACGTGTCATGCCACATCATAAAAAACTTTTTTCCCTATATCCTTATTCAAAAAGTTTGACAAAGAAGTAATTAATAGAAATTTAGTTTGCTAATTATTACGCTGTCTTTATTTTTCTTAGTTATCACACATTTTTTTTTTTGCCAAATTTGAAAAGAAACATTTTTTATCACTTTCAATAACCACTCTAGTCTGATACCCAAACAATAAAAAATAAAAAATAAAAAAATTCTATGCTTAAATTATAACTTCAAAAATCATTCGGTCCCTTGAGCTTACATGCAAATGTTCGTGAATCATTTAAAACAACTAGTTTCACTCCCTCCATTAATATTTATCAAGTACACAAAGATTTAAGAAAATATTATTTCAAGTTCCACACCTCTTTTTTGGCCTTATATATAGAAGCAAAACGAATAAGTAAGAGAGGATTTTTTCTAAGAATCTATTGAATTGGTAAAAGCTAAAATATCATTAGTTAACTAATTGTTAAAGAAGAGAAATATACTTGGGAGAGACTAATCTACTGCTGAGAAACGAAAAAATAACTTTCATAATGCTCGCTTTCTACAAGAAATCCCGAAAAAAACGACTATGAAAAGCGACATAAGTTGGTCGTTTATTAGCAAAATAGCGACGAAACTCGCCTTGTCCAATATATGTTGGTCCCTTTACTTTGGAGAGCAAAATTGGTCGCTAATTAGCGACCAACTTTGGCCTCTCAGTTAAAAGGACCAAATTTTCGGGTTAAGAAAATAGCGACCAACTTTGGTCGCTATAATACTTTAATATTATAATTTTAACGACCAAAGTTGGTCTCCATATATAAATAACATTTTATTTTTATTTATTATTAATCATATCAAGTGACCAACCTTGGTCGCTATATTAATAATTTTTATAATTTTTTAATTTAACTGGCAATCAAAATTGGTCGCCAATGGCAAAAATTAATTTCTTTTTAATTGTAAGCGACCAACGTTGGTCGCCAAATTACCAGAAATTATTTTTTAAAGTAGAATAGCGAACAAGACTGGTCGCTATTGCTCATAAAATTATTTTTTTTAAGTGAAAAAAGCGACCAACTGGAGACCAAAATTGGTTAGTATTTTTGTATATTTTTGTCAGAAACTGCCTGTTTTGGCTTCTACACCACCTGCCAGCTTATACCAAATATCTAAAACTAAAACATTAAATTAACAAAACTAAGTTAACGTTTATTACAAGCTCATTCAAAAACTACTT
Organism: Nicotiana noctiflora; assembly: GCA_032618575.1. NCBI lineage: Eukaryota > Viridiplantae > Streptophyta > Magnoliopsida > Solanales > Solanaceae > Nicotiana > Nicotiana noctiflora. The sequence goes on from JASVEL010012712.1 coordinate 13,718, forward strand.
CAATTGTCTAATTCATAGTATATAAAGTAGTTCTTTTAGCATCCTCGTTTGAAAGTTGGATTGCCTTGGCCGACTCGTTTGGTGGCTGACTGCGTATGAATTCCCTCACATCAGCTGTGAAGCGAACCTATAAGAAAAATTATATTAAATTAATATTTCAAAATTTATATAAAAGTAAATCAAAATACTTAATGAAAAGGAAAAAACTTACATGTATAGTCGAGGCTCGACGCTTTACCCACCTTTCTGAATTAGTCTCTTTCTTCGTCTTTACAATACGAGGTTCATTGAATAGCTTATCTTGCTTGATAAAGTTGTTCGGTGGCTTAGGTGATTATCCTCGTGGTACTATTACTTGGATACAAAGAATAACTTGGATACAGTAGCTGACAAGGTTTGTCTGTTGATCAATTGTTGTTCTCGTTAGCGACAATGATGTTGAGACAGCAATAGCACGTGTTTCAAATAGTGATGGTGTAGGCAGAAATTTTAACATTTACTAAGTAGATAAAAGAAAGATTATAGGGAATTCTCTACTTCATTTTCCAAGAGGAAAAGAAGTTTAATCGAAAGTGACAAAGGTGACGGTGATGAAATATTTTTTGTCGGTCATGGCAATTCCCATAATATAGGGATCATAAGTGTAACGACCCGACCGGTCATTTTAGAAAATTACGCCCCAATCCCTAATTTAACTGTTCCCCTAAGTTCATTTCTGCTATTGTGGGTTGCCGGGAGAGTCGGTTCCGAAAATTTGAGCATTTTGGGACACTTAGTCCCTAAATAAGAGCTTTGAAGCTAGAAAACGGTCCGTAGCCGGAACAATGTTAAGACGATCTCGGAACGGAAATCCGATGGTTCCATTAGCTCCGTTAGGTGATTTCGGGGTTGGGAGCGCGTTCGGAATGTATTTTGGAGGTCCGTAGCTCAATTAGGCTTGAAATGCCAAAGGTTGAAATTTTGGCGAATCCGAACGATAGGTGAGATTTTGATCCGGGGGTCGGAATGGAATTCCAACAATTTCTGTAGCTTCGTTATGGGATTTTGGATATGTCCGCAAATTTTCAGGTCATTTGAGCGTCGTTTGGCCGGGTTTTGGATTGAATGTTAGTTTTGAAAGTTTTGAAGAAACTTAGGCTTGAATCGATGTGAATTATGGGTTTTGATGTTGTTAGACGTGTTTTTATGATTGGAATAAGTTCGTATCATGTTTTGGAGTATGTTGGTGGTTTTCGTTGGGGACCCGGGGGCCTTGGAGTGTTTTCGGATGTGTAAACGGAAGGAAAACATGGAAAATTGCAGGTTGGGCCTTCTGTTCTGTCGTTTTCGCCCCTGCGGAAATGGGACCGCAGAGGCGAGTCCGCAGGAGCGGAACTTGGGGCGCAGGAGCGCCTGGGTTCGCAGAGGCGGATTTTCTTCCGCTGAGGCGGAATCGCGGTTGCGGAAGACTCGTCACAGAAGCGACCTTGGGTCGAGGAGTGAGAATCCGCAGAAGCGGAGGGGAATTCGCTTAAGCGAGTCCGCAAAAGCGGACTATTACTCGCAGAAGCGGAAATTCTCGCAGGAGAGGTTGTCCAATCGCGGAAGCGGACGCGCGGAAGCGGTCCTTTTCTCGCATAAGCGGGATTGGCCAGTTAGGCCTGGGATCGCAGAAGCGACCAGTTGGTCCCAGATACGGGCTCGCAGGAGCGGAATTTTGTCCGCAGAAGCGGAAATAGCAGAGAGTTAATTATATCAGAAGTTAGAAATTTCAGAAACATTTCCAAACATTGAGGGCTCGGCTTAAGGGGCGATTTGGGCGATTTTGAAGGGAGATTCAAGGGGTTTCTTCAGGTAATCAACTACGGACTCAAATTATGATTATTGTTGACAATATTATGCAATTATCTCATGAAAATGGAGGAATTTGGGGTGTTTTATGGGGGTTTTCACCCTAGGCTTGAACTTTAGAAAATCAAGGTTTTGAGTGGGCAAATGGAGTCCGAATTTGATAAACTTTATATGCTTAGACTCGTATTGAGACAAGGGTTCCAAAAATATAACTTTCGTGATTTTTCCATAAGCGTACCGAAAGTCGGGTTTTGGCAACTTGTGGGTTTTGGTGTATTTTGAGTTATTTTGATTGGGTAATGCCCAATTAGCCTATTTTGATGTGATTCTATTGATTTTTATCAGATTCTACACTTGTGGAGGCCGACATTCGCGGCAAGAGAGTTGTTTCATAGCGGTTTTGTACCGGAGTCGAGGTAAGTGGCTTGTCTAACCTCGTGTGGGGGAATTTTCACCCCTAGGATATTATGTGATAGTTTAAATGCCTTGTATGCGAGGTGACGTGCGTGTACATGCGCTGGTTGTTGAACACGCACTTTAATTAAAATGTTCGATGAGTGATATTCCTGTCTTTGGCTGTTAATTTGATATTTTTACCCGGTAGTGGTTAGGAAAGCATGATTAGGTAGTACTTAACTGTTTAGTTGCCTAATTGCCTTATTTGAACTCCTTGATAATTATTGGCACTATTTTTCGGTGAAGTTATAGTTAAGCATAATTGATCTCTCTGTGGATTCCTTTATTTGTTGTGCTTGTGGACTGCGGGTTCGATTCCCGGAGACCCAGGGCTGTGGGTTCGATTCCCAGAGACCCGGTGTGATATTGGTAGGGACTACGGGTTCGATTCCCGAGATCCTGAGTTATTGGTAGGGACTACGGGTTAGATTCCCGAGATCCTGAGTTATTGGTAGGGACTGCGGGTTTGATTCCCGGAGATCCTGAGTTATTGATTATTTATTGAGATATGGGATGCGGGTTCGATTCCCGGAGACCCAGAGGTACCGTCAATGGGACTGTGGGTTCGATTCCTACAGGTCCTGGACTTGTTTTATTGAGTTGGATATTCGTTGTTAGCTTAATTGTAGACGATTGTAGTAATCATCTTATTGTTGCTAGTTCGGAAATTTATTATTCATTTAAACTGCTTATTGTTGTTATTATCATTGTATTATTGTTTTCTCAGTAGGGCCCTGACCTTCCTCATCACTACTCCATCGAGGTTAGGCTTGGCACTTACTGAGTACCGCTGTGGTGTACTCATGCTACTCTTCTGCACACTTTTGTTGTGCAGATCCAGGTACATCAGAGCAGGCTCACACCAGGTGATTCAGCAGCGTTTTGGGAGACCTCGAGGTATGATCCTGCTACGTCCGCGGATCCGGAGGCCTTCCTTCTATTCTAGTGCTAGTAGATGTTTTTTCCTTCATTCCGTTGTTAGATACTCCTTTTATATAGAGCTACAATTGTATGATCTCTTTTAGTCTGTGTTACCCGTGGGATTCCGGGTCTTGGTAGTGTTTTAAACAGCGTATTTGACTGATGTATGTGCCAAGCGGCACGGATTTCATTCCTTTCATCTTATTTTCCGCTAATTTTTATTAAATGTTCATAAACTAGTATATTCCGCAATGTGTTAGGCTTACCTAGTCGTGGGGACTGGGTGCCATCACGACATGTTCACGATTGGTGAACTAGGGTCGTGACAAGTTGGTATCAGAGCTCTAGGTTCATAGGAGTCACGGGACACAGACCGGTTACTTAGAGTCTCGCTGATCGATACGGAGACGTCTGTATTTATCTACGAGGGGCTATGTAACCGTTTAGGAAACTCTTCATTTCTTTGGATTCCTTATCGTGCGACATTTTTGACATCAAAAATCTAAACTATTAATCTCTATTCTCTCACAGATGGTGAGGACACGAGCTACTCGCGACGATCAGGTACCCGCGCCCCCTATTGCCGCCGACAGAGGCCGGGGCCGAGGTAGAGGACGAGGACGCGCCCGAGGTGCAGCCACGGCACCCGCGCGCGCTGCCGCTGAGGTGCCACAGGTAGACCAGGTTGGAGCGCAGGCACCTGGTACACCGACTACAGCTGCTACTACTCCAGCACTACAGGAGACCCTGGCCCAGTTCATGAGTATGTATACCACTTTAGCTCAGGCAGGACTGCTTCCTCTCGTCGCAGCTACATCCCAGGCCGGGGGAGGGGCCCAGACTCCCGCAGCCGTTACACCGGAGCAGCGTGTGCCAGTGGGACAGGTTCCAGATATTTTGGTTATGCCTCCTGCCGCCCCAGCACGGCCCGGAGGTGGACCAGCTGCCTCTGAGGACGAGCAGCGTAGATTGGAGAGGTTCAAGAAATATGACCCTCCAGTGTTTAGTGGTTTGGCTTCAGATGATGCATTGGGTTTTCTAGAGGAGTGTCATCGTATTCTTCGTACCATGGGGATTGTGGAGACCAGCGGGGTTTCCTTTACTGCTTTTCAGTTTCGTGGGGCCGCTTATGACTGGTGGGGCACGTATGAGTTGGATAGTCCAGAAGAGTCTGCTTCATTGACTTGGACGCAGTTTTCAGATCTATTTTTGAGAGAGTTTGTTCCTCAGAGCCTTAGGGATTCTTGGCGCTAGGAGTTTGAGCGGTTGCAACAGGGTTCCTTGTCAGTATCGGAGTATGCTATCAGTTTCACCCGTCTAGCCAGGCATGCACCGGCCATAGTAGCCACGGTTCGGGAGAGAGTGCGGAGATTTATTGAGGGCCTGATTCCGCCGATCCGATCCAGCATGGCCAGAGAGTTGGAGACAAATATATCTTATCAGCAGGCGGTGAGCATTGCTAGGAGGATCGAGAGTGTGCTCCCTAGAGAGCGGGGAGATAGAGAGGCCAAGAGGTCTCGTGAGTCGGGCCATTTCTCTGGTGCCCGCACATCAGCATCCGGTCGTTTTGGCAGGGGCATATCTGTGTGTCCAGTTCATTCAGCATTGCCAACATCCGGTAGTACTCCAGCTCTTCCATCCATCCGGGTGCCGCGAAGATGTATCAGGACTTGAAACAGCATTACTGATGGAGGCGGAAGAAGAGGGATATAGTTGATTATGTTTCTAGATGCCTCAACTGCCAGCAGGTGAAGTATGAGCATCAGCGCCCGGGTGGATTGATGCAGCAGATTGAGATTCCCGAGTGGAAATGGGAGCGCATTACCATGGACTTTGTATCTGGACTTCCACGGACTGTTAGGAAGTTTGATTCCATTTGGGTTATTGTGGATCGGCTGACCAAGTCAGCCCATGTCATACCGGTGAGCACTGCTTATTCATCGGAACGACTGGCGGAGATCTATATCAGGGAGATAGTTCGGCTGCATGGTATTCCAGTTTCCATCATTTCGGATAGAGGCACTCGGTTCACTTCACGGTTCTGGAGAGCCGTACAGCAGGAGTTAGGTACTCGGGTAGAGCTGAGCACAGCCTTTCACCCCCAGACTGATGGTCAGTCCGAGCGCACTATTCAGATTTTGGAGGATATGCTCCGTGCGTGCGTGATTGAGTTTGGAGGTTCATGGGATCACTTCTTGCCGCTGGCGGAGTTTGCTTATAACAACAGCTACCAGTCTAGTATTCAGATGGCACCGTACGAGGCCCTATATGGTAGGAGGTGCAGTTCTCCCGTGGGTTGGTTTGAGCCGGGCGAGGCCAGGTTGCTAGGTACTGATATGGTTCAGGAGGCTATGGACAAGGTCAAGGTGATTCAGGACAGACTTCGTGCAGCCCAGTCTAGAAAGAAGAGTTATGCGGACAAGAAGGTTCGCGATGTGGCTTTTATGGTTGGCGAGCGGGTTCTACTTCGAGTCTCGCCCATGAAGGGCGTTATGAGGTTTGGGAAGAAAGGAAAGCTGAGTCCTAGGTTTATTGGCCCTTTTGAGATTTTGAGGCGTGTTGGGGAGGTTGCTTATGAGTTGGCCTTACCTCCCAGTCTAGCCGGAGTTCATCCCGTATTTCATGTCTCCATGCTCCGGAGATACCATGGTGACCCGTCGCATGTGTTGGATTTCACTTCTGTTCAGCTAGACAAGGATCTGTCTTATGTTGAGGAGCCGGTAGCCATTCTAGACAGGCAGGTCAGAAAGCTAAGGTCAAAGAACATCGCTTCGGTAAAGGTTCGGTGGCGGGGCCAGCCGGTCGAGGAGGCGACTTGGGAGACCGAGCAGGATATGCGCAGCCAGTACCCTCATCTTTTCACTACTCCAGGTATGTTTTCTATGCTCGTTCGAGGACCAACGAATCTTTAAGTGTGGGAAGATGTAACGACCCGACCGGTCGTTTTAGAAAATTGCGCCCCAATCCCTAATTTAACTATTCCCCTAAGTTCATTTCTGCTATTGTGGTTTGCCGGGAGAGTCGGTCCTGAAAATTTGAGCATTTTGGGACACTTAGTCCCTAAATAAGAGCTTTGAAGCTTGAAAATGGCCCGTTGCCGGAACAGTGTTAAGACGATCTCGAAACGGAAATCTGATGGTTGCATTAGCTCCGTTAGGTGATTTTGGGGTTGGGAGCGCGTTCGGAATGTATTTTGGAGGTCCGTAGCTCAATTAGGCTTGAAATGCCGAAGGTTGAAATTTTGGCGAATCCGAACGATAGGTGAGATTTTGATCCGGGGGTCGGAATGGAATTCCGACAATTTCTGTAGCTTCGTTATGTGATTTTGGATATGTCCGCAAATTTTCAGGTCATTTGGACGTCGTTTGGCCGGGTTTTGGATTGAATGTTAGTTTTGAAAGTTTTGAAGAAACTTAGGCTTGAATCGATGTGAATTATGGGTTTTGATGTTGTTAGACGTGTTTTTATGATTGGAATAAGTTCGTATCATGTTTTGGAGTATGTTGGTGGTTTTTGTTGGGGACCCGGGGGCCTCGGAGTGTTTTCGGATGGGTAAACGGAAGGAAAACATGGAAAATTGCAGGTTGGGCCTTCTGTTCTGTCGTTTTCGCCCCTGCGGAAATGGGACCGCAGAGGCGAGTCCGCAGGAGCGGAACTTGGGGCGCAGGAGCGCCTGGGTTCACAGAGGCGGATCCTCTTCCGCTGAGGTGGAGTCGCGGGTGTGGAAGACTCGTCGCAGAAGCGACCTTGGGTCGAGGAGTGAGAATCCGCAGGAGCGGAAGGGAATTCGCTTAAGCGAGTCCGCAGAAGCGGACTATTTCTCGCAGAAACGGAAATTCTCGTAGGAGCGGTTGTCCAATCGCGGAAGCGGACGCGCGGAAGCGGTCCTTTTCTCGCAGAAGCGGGATTGGCCAGTTAGGCCTGGGATCGCAGAAGCGACCAGTTGGTCGCGGATACGGGCTCGCAGGAGCGGAATTTTGTCCGCAGAAGCGGAAATCGCAGAGAGTTAATTATATCAGAAGTTAAGAAATTTCAGAAACATTTCCAAACATTGAGGGCTCGGCTTAAGAGGCGATTTGGGCGATTTTGAAGGGAGATTCAAGGGGTTTCTTCAGGTAATCAACTATGGACTCAAATTATGATTATTGTTGACAATATTATGCAATTATCTCATGAAAATGGAGGAATTTGGGGTGTTTTATGGGGGTTTTCACCCTAGGCTTGAACTTTAGAAAATGAAGGTTTTGAGTGGGCAAATGGAGTCCGAATTTGATAAACTTTATATGCTTAGACTCGTATTGAGACAAGGGTTCCGAAAATATAACTTTCGTGATTTTTCGATAAGCGTACCGAAAGTCGGGTTTTGGCAACTTGTGGGTTTTGGTGTATTTTGAGTTATTTTGATTGGGTAATGCCCAATTAGCCAATTTTGATGTGATTCTATTGATTTTTATCATATTCTACACTTGTAGAGGCCGACATTCGCGGCAAGAGAGTTGTTTCATAGCGGTTTTGTACCAGGAGTCGAGGTAAGTGGCTTGTCTAACCTCGTGTGGGGGAATTTTCACCCCTAGGATATTATGTGATAGTTTAAATGCCTTGTATGCGAGGTGACGGGCGTGTACATGCGCTGGTTGTTGAACACGCACTTTAATTAAAATGTTCGATGAGTGATATTCCTGTCTTTGGCTGTTAATTTGATATTTTTACCCGGTAGTGGTTAGGAAAGCATGATTAGGTAGTACTTAACTGTTTAGTTGCCTAATTGCCTTATTTGAACTCCTTGATAATTATTGGCACTATTTTTCGGTGAAGTTATAGTTAAGCATAATTGATCTCTCTGTGGATTCCTTTATTTGTTGTGCTTGTGGATTGCGGGTTCGATTCCCGGAGACCCAGGGCTGTGGGTTCGATTCCCAGAGACCCGGTGTGATATTGGTAGGGACTATGGGTTCGATTCCCAAGATCCTGAGTTATTGGTAGGGACTACGGGTTCGATTCCCGAGATCCTGAGTTATTGGTAGGGACTGCGGGTTCGATTCCCGGAGATCCTGAGTTATAGATTATGTATTGAGATATGGGCCGCGGGTTCGATTCCCGGAGACCCAGAGGTACTGTCAATGGGACTGTGGGTTCGATTCCTACAGGTCCTGGACTTGTTTTATTGAGTTGGCTATTCGTTGTTAGCTTAATTGTAGACGATTGTAGTAATCATCTTATTATTGCTAGTTCGGAAATTTATTATTCATTTAAACTGCTTATTGTTGTTATTATCATTGTATTATTGTTTCTTAGTAGGGCCCTGACCTTCCTCGTCACTACTCCATCGAGGTTAGGCTTGGCACTTACTGAGTACCTCTGTGGTGTACTCATGCTACTCTTCTGCACACTTTTGTTGTACAGATCCAGGTACATCAGGGCAGGCTCACACCAGGTGATTCAGCAGCGTTTTGGAAGACCTCGAGGTATGATCTGCTACGTCCGCGGATCCGGAGGCCTTCCTTTTATTCTAGTGCTAGTAGATGTTTTTCCTTCATTTCGTTGTTAGATACTCCTTTTACATAGAGCTACAATTGTATGATCTCTTTTAGTCTGTGTTACCCGTGGGATTCCGGGTCTTGGTAGTGTTTTAAGCAGCGTATTTGACTAATGTATGTGCCAAGCGGCACGGATTTCATTCCTTTCATCTTATTTTCCGCTAATTCTTATTAAATGTTCATAAACTAGTATATTCCGCAACGTGTTAGGCTTACCTAGTCGTGGGGACTGGGTGCCATCACGACATATTCACGATTGGTGAACTAGGGTCGTGACAATAAGACTCTATGATGACAAAGATTATAGGAAGTTTTGTACTCAAATTTCCTCCAAGTTTGATCTGTACAAGTTTAATGTGATATTGGTGATATATTATTCAGATTCAAAGAATGATTTGACTTACAGAAGTCTGGAACTGCTAATCAAAAGAATTATAGTTAAAACGTTTTTCAGTGTAGAGAAGGATGCTGAAAGACATTTAGCTTTAATTCTTTTGATTAGCATTTCTGTACTTTTGTCAACCAAATCATTGTCTGAATCCGAAGAATATATCACCAATATCTCATTAAGCTTGTACAGATCAGAATTGGAAGAAAGTTGAGAACAAAACTTCCTATAATCTCTGTCATCATAGAGTCTTATGATTCCCATTTTATGGGAACTGCCATGACCGACGGAAAACATTCCATCACCATCAACCTTGTCACTCCGAATTAAACTCCTTTTCCTCTTGGAAATTGAAGTATAAAATTCCTCTATTACTATTTCTTTATCTACTTAGAAAATGTAAAACTCCTACCTACACCATAACTATTTGCAACACATGTTCTTGCCTTATCATCCTCATTGTCGCTAATGAGAAGAATAATTAAAGGCACACTCTGCCAGGTACAGTGTCTTAGTTATTATTGGTGGAAGTTCCATTGCATGTCTAACATTACCATTAACCCCTTCAACAAAATCTTCCAGCAATCTAAAATTCAAATAGATAAATCAAAATTTTAATTTATATCCTAAAGGTTCAACTCATATAAAAAAAATTCAATTCAAAATCTGAAATTCCAATTCATAAACAAAAATTCCAATTAACATCCTAAAGGTTCAATTCATATCCTAAAGGTTCTAGTAATATCCTAAAGAATCTAGGCATATCCTAAAAGTTTAAGTTCATATCCTAAAATTCCAATTCATATCCTAAAGATTCAATTCATATCCTAAAGGTTCAAGTCATATCCTAAAAATTCAAGTCATATCCTAAAATTCAAATTCATAAACGAACATTCCCATTCATATCCTTAAATTCTAAGTCATATCCTAAAATTTCAAGTCATATCCTAAAATTCCAATTCATAAACAAAAATTCCAATTCAGATCCTAAATGTTCAATTCATATACTTAAGGTTCTAGTCATATCCTACAATATAAAGTTATATCCTAATATTCCAAGTCATATCCTAAAAATTCAAGTCATATCCTAAAAGTCCAAGTCATATCCTTAAATTTCAAGTCATATCCTAAAATTCCAATTCTTAAACTAAAATTCCAATTTATATCCTAAAGGTTCAATTCATATCCTAAAGGTTCAAGTCATATCCTAAAATTCCAAGTCATATCCTAAAATTCCAAGTCATATCCTAAAATTAATGTCATATCCTAAAATTCCAAGTCATATCCTTAAATTTCAAGTCATGTCTTAATTTTCCATTCATAAACAAAAATTCCAATTCATATCCTAAAGGTTCAAGTCATATCCTAAAAATTCAAGTTATATCCTAACATTCCAATTCCCAAACAAAATTTCCAATTCATATCCTGTGACAATTGATCCCCCATTAACTGCTTCCTCTAAGTTCATTTTTGCTATTTTGGTTTGTCGGGACGTTCGGTGTTAGGATTTAGAGTGTTTTGGGATACTTAGTCCCTAAATGAGAGCTTAAGTGTTGAAAAATTGTTCTTAATTAGAACGATGTGAAGACGACCTGGGAATGGAAATCTGATGGCTTTATTAGCTCCGTTAGGTGATTTCGAGGTTGGGAACGTGTTCGGAATGTATTTTAGAAGTCTGTAGCTCATTTATGATAGAAATGCCGAAGTTTGTATTTTTGAAGTTTCCGATCCGATAGTGAGTTTTTGATCAGAGAGTCGAAATAGAATTCCAGAAGTTGCAGTAGCTCTGTCAAGTCTTTTGGGATGTGTGTGCGAAATTTTAGGTCATTCGGACGAGGTTTGGTTAGGTTTTTGATCGAAAGTGTGTTTTATTGGAATTTGAAGTTCTTAGGCTTGAATCTTTGATTAATTCATGTTTCCGGCATTGTTTTACATGGTTTAAGTATTGGTACAAGTTTGAATAATATTATGGAATATGTGTGTAGGTTTGGTTGAGGTCCCGGGGCTTCGGGTATGTTTCGGTTGCTCAACGAAACACTTTTGTGTTGAAAAGTATTGCAGATTTTGCTTCAGTTCTGCAGCCGATCCCCCTTCTATGCGATCGCATCATTACCTTCGCTATCGCATAGTGTATTCCAGAGGGGTTTCCAATTCCTTCTATGTGATCGCATAGCCTTGTTCGCGATCTCATAGTTCTGCTTCCTCATCTTCTGCAATCGCATGACCACATATGCGTTCACATAGGCCATGTTCTGGGCCTTCCAATTTTTTCTTATGTGATCGCATTGCTCTGTATGCGTTTATATAGACTAACTTCTGGACCCTCAATAATTACTCTTCGCGATCGCATTCCCTCTCTTTCGATCGCATAGAACAAAATCCCTGGGCAGTATTTAACATTTTAAAATGAGGGTTTAGCCATTTTTGACAAAACTCAAGCTAGAGAGCTCAGATTTGGGAGAAATTTCGAGGGATTTTCAAGAACAAAGACTGGGTAACGATTGTCTACTCCCTTAAGCTTAAAACCCACTAATATAATCACAATTCCCTCCTTAATATTGGATTTTTGAGTGAAAAATTGGGTGGAACTTCATTGGCTAAGCTATGTAGTTTTGAGTGGGCATTTTACCTCCAATTTGGGAGAATTTTATATGGTTAGACTAGTGAAAGTATGAGGGTTTTGAAAATATAAAATTATTCGATTTCGAGACGTTGGATAAAGGGGTATTGTGGTTATTTTACCTAATATCATGCCCTGACTTTAATTTTAATTGTAGAATCAGTTGTTTGCAATATTATTTATAATATGTAATTGAATTGAATAGATTTGGGCCATCTGAAATCATATACTCGTGGCAAACTCATGGTTCCTAGTGATATTGAGTTGGTTCGAGGTAAGTGTCTTGTCTAACATTGTGTGGGGGACTTTTTCCCTTAGGACATGATCCTTGTATATTTGAATGCCTCGTACGTCAGGTGATGAACATGTAATTGAGCTAATAGTTTGTAAACCCGTTTCTACTTGAAGTATTTAAATTGAGATTTCCTGTTTACATGGTTCATTTAAGATTGTAAGATTAACCTATGCTAGTTCAGAAAAGCATGTTTAGCTGGCTTACGTGCTTAACTGTTTAACTGTGCTAGTTGTACTATGTGAAACGTGTTAGGCTAAAATTTGTTATTCCTCGTTCTTATTTTTGCATTTATCCTATGATTTGAGTTGTTGTTGTTGTTGTTTGTTTAATTTGGGACTACGGGATGGCTTCTCGAAAGATCCCCTATACTCGATGATCTGCACGAGAGTAAAGGAGTTTTTTCCAATTAAGGGACAATCGAAATGTGATTCATTTATTAAGAGATTCAGAGTCGCCACTTGGGAGATTTATGGTGTCCCAAGTCATCAGTTTGAATTCCAAATCGAGGAAAAGTTTGACTCTATTTAACAGTCCGCGAACCAGAAATCCAGATAACGAATTCTGTTAACTCGGGAGAAGGTGTTAGGCATTCCCGAGTTCCGTGGTTCTAGCACGGTCGCTCAACTGTTATATTTGGCTTATTTATCTGATTTTATAACATTCTTCAATTTATGTGCAAATTTTAACTTTCAACCGTTTTTTATTATTACTATTATTATAAGAATTATTTTAACAATGAATTGCAACGTTGTGAAAACATATCTCAAACCATGTCACATCAATGTACCCGTGGTTATTGACACGCTTCGACTCCATTGAGATTTGAATTTGGGTCACATAAATGTGTACCCGAGTTTAAGAATAACAAATTATTTACGCCCAAGGAATTCTAACGTGTTAAATTTTTTTTTTTAAGTTACACATTCATTAAAAGGACTCGTTTGGATACAAAATTACGTAATCATATTACGTATCCCTTATCTATATTTACACACAATTGTGAAAGTGGTCTGTTGGTCAATATTATACAAAGGACGTAGATTGTTTGATTTAAAATTAAACTTGCAAAATGTAAAGTTAAATAGCCATCATGACTTCAATAAAGTATAAAATGAAAATGACATGGGAACCAGCAAATTCCACTTGAAGAATTAAGATAGACCTATTCAATAACCATGACAAAAATTCAAGTATTATATAATGTGGCATTACGACAAAAGCACTGATGCTAGTCAGAAAAAGAAACGGACCTTTGGAGTTTTGATTTCTACAGCCAGAAGATCACGCAACCAACTCGTAACTTCGATCTGCGACGAGGACTCAAATCGGAATCAACCTCGATGGACTTTGACGAACTCAAACCTCGACGCTTGCCGGAACCAATGACCAAACGATTCAAACTCGACCAAGACCGACGCGAACCGAGATGTTGGCTGCTACTAGTTTTACGACTCAGTAGACTGGTTGGTGTACGTTGCTGGTTATGGTGGTCGTTTGGCGGAGTAAAGACGATGAGGATCGAGCAGCAGCGAGGTTTTGGGTTCCTCCGAAGAAGACGATCGCACCGTCTCTTCTGGTTTTTTTTTTGCTCTCCCAAAAATGAAGAAGGACATAAAAACAGTCCCCTCTCACTGCTTCCTTCGATCTCGGTTTTGTGTGTATTGTTGGTGTGTAGATGAAGATGATGATTGAGAGGGGTAGGGGATTCTGATGATAGCCGCCGCTGTCCGTGTGCTTCAGGCGTTACTCTTTCTTATTGTGTATATGAAGATCCCATTGGAGGTAACCGACGGGAGCTCTTTTTAGAGTGTTTCAGCTGGATTTTCATTGGGATTTTTAGAGCTTTTATATAAAGGAAAAGGAGAGAGCTCCTGTGTGCTTCCAGTTTCAGTTCGTTTTTACCGAGCTCTCCATGGAGAAAAGGTGTCCTCTTTTTTTTTTTTTTTTTTTTTTTTGCCAGCCGCTAGCTTTTTCTTTGTGTATCCTCCATGTGCCTTGTGCTTTTCTTGTGTGTAAAGTGAAGAGAGTGAGATGTTCATGTGAGTGAAGGTGTGTAAAGTAAGTCTCCCATGTGTGTCCCTATGTGTCTTGTATGGGTTCTTTTTGTCCGTGTTCCCCGAGTGGTGGACTCGGATTATTATGGGCTAGGTCCAAAAACTTGAAACCGGGTAGTTTAACCCGAATATTATTCAATGCCCGAAACCGAGAATAAGGATACGATTTTATTTGATTAATCTTATGTAAGTAAAATAACTATAAAAGTAAAACCGACAATTAAAACAAAACTATTTTTATTTTTTTTCAAGATTAAAGTAACCATAAAATATTAAATATATTATTATTTTTTTATTTTATAATTTTCGTTTTTTTTAAAAAGATTAAATATATATAATTTTTTTTTGTATTTTTCAAGTTTAAAAAATGACTACAAAACTATATATATATATATATATATATATATATATATATATATATATATATATATATATATATATATATATATTTGTTTTTTGCTATTTTTCATTTTAAAGTAAAATAAAGTAAAAGAGTCAAATTTAGCTAAAATAGCTATATTAAAACTAAAATAAATATTTTACGCTAAAAATATAAAAAAAATCTCGGGTAGGGGCAAAATCACGCATCTACAGCTGCCCCTCTTTGACTCAAAACACAAAGGATTTTCAGACAAAGAACGACTAGACAAGTGTTTTTGACCCGACCCTTATTCGGAGAGAGTAAACTAAAAAGAAGAGGATGTGACCGAGCCCTTGTATCTGAGCTGCCTACATATCCTTGGCTATAAAGGAATCTTGCCACGTGTAGTTCAGAAGTGAGTAAGAATATGGAGTAACCGAGGTGGAGAGCCAGTCGAGGTGTCGTTCCGTCGAGGTTCTGTTCCATCGAAGTTCCGGTCCGTGGTCCTGCTATTACATCAAAAATCAAAACATGAGAAAGACTAACTAAGCCTATCAGCTACTAGTTACAAGATTCCTATCTATAAATCTTCTGAAGCTTGATCTTGAGTATTGGTTGGTGCTTCATGCGGACTCTAAATTTGAACCTTGATACTTGCTAGTTACAGGTGCTGCTTTTCGGATCAAGACCAGGTATGCAGTGCTTGTGATCTCGGTCATGTCTTGAACACACCACATCTTTCATCAACTTCTGCACTTGGATTAACTCCCTGCCTTTTTTTCATTGTGACTAACTTCTGTTGATCATCTCAGGCTGTTGACTCGCATTCTGGTCGCAAGCTTCTTTTGTTGCTAACTTGCATTGCACTCCAAAGTGGTCCCTTCCTTGTGATCTTCGAACTATTCTCCTTCGAAGTCTGGATCTATCTTTCTGATCCTTGTTGCCTTCCTTTCGATTACAAACTTGAATTCATGCTGGGGATTTCCTTTACACTCCGTAACTTTCCGATTCTTCACTATCCTTATCAAATCTTGGAAATTGAGATGCCGTTCTGCTTTTCCTGCGGGCTTCTAACTTTATCGACAAACTCTAATAAAAAATCGCCATTCCATTCTTCAGCGGGCACCCGATTTCAACAACAACTTCAAAAATAATAACTCGCCACTCCGTTCTTCAAGCGGGCTCCCTGACTTCAATTATAACTTCAAAACTAAATCGCCACTCCATTCTTCAAGCGGGCTCCCTGACTTCAACTATAACTTCAAGATTAAATCGCCATTCCATTCTTCAGGCGGGCTCCCTTTCCTTAACTACAACTTCAAAACTAAATTGCCACTCCATTCTTCAGGCGGGCACCCTGACTTCAACTACAACTTCAAAATAAATCGCCACTCCATTCTTCGGGCGGGCTCCCTGACTTCAACTACAACTTCAAAACTAAATCGCCACTCCATTCTTCAGGCGGGCACCCTGACTTCAACTACAACTCATTAACTCCATCCCATCCTTTCTTCAGGCGGGCTCCCTGACTTCAACTATAACTTCAGAACTAGATCGCCTTTCTTTGCTTCTTGTACCATTTTATTCTTGCTGCATCGACTCTTGAACCATCATTTCTCCTAAATTACCTTGTTTCGGAACTGCTTTCCTCCTGGGTTGTGTTGCTTTCCCTCCTGACTGCTGGGGATATCTTTAGATCTGTTTACTTGCCTGCTGAGGATAATGATGCTGGGAAAATTTTCCTTCATTCCCTCCTTTCCTTTGAGTCATGCGCTTGAATTTGCGCTGGGATCTCTTGTTGTAACCCTCTGTATTATGGTGGGTTATTGGTTTCAAGATCTGCAACGTAAAGACTGAAGACTTGCCTCTTGTTATACAGGTAGGTGCCTGCTTTTATTAGCAACTTTTGAATTTAAAATGCATTCTAGCAATAATTTATGAAAAACGTATAGGACAAGGTAAAATAAAAACAAACGTAAAGTATCCTATTCGAGGGCGGATAGTCCCGTCGTATCCTATTCGAGGGCGGATAGTCCCATCGTATCCTATTCGAGGGCGAATACTCCTATTGTATTCTATTCGAGGGCGAATACTCCCATTGTATCCTATTCGAGGGCGAATACTCCTATTGTATCCTATTCGAGGGCGAATACTCCCATTGTATCCTATTCGAGGGCGAATACTCCCATTGTATCCTATTCGAGGGCGTACACTCCCATTGTATCCTATTCGAGGGCGGATACTCCCATCGTATCCTATTCGAGGGCGGATAGTCCCATCATATCCTATTCGAGGGCGAATACTCCCATTGTATCCTATTCGAGGGCGAATACTCCCATTGTATCCTATTCTAGGGCGAATACTCCTATTGTATCCTATTCGAGGGCGAATACTCCCATTGTATCCTATTCGAGGGCGAATACTCCCATTGTATCCTATTCGAGGGTGAATACTCCCATTGTATCCTATTCGAGGGCGAATACTCCCATTGTATCCTATTCGAGGGCGAATACTCCCATTGTATCCTATTCGAGGGCGAATACTCCCATTGTATCCTATTCGAGGGTGAATACTCCCATTGTATCCTATTCGAGGGCGAATACTCCCATGATATCAATGTATGAAAGTGAGCAAACCCGAGACGTCCTGTTCGAAGGTGGACAAACCTGAAACATCCTATTTGAAGGTGGACAAACCTGACACTTCATCTTGAATTGCCTTCCTCGTTTCTCCGAGAAACTTTTCAACAACGGCAGAAAATTTTCTGCCCCAGTATTGGTGTTCTTCCTTGTGGCATGACTTTCTGCTATCAATAGCATTTTCTTTCCCTGTTTCAAATCAAAGAAAATTTGTTAGTTCAAAACATTGTGAGCGATTGTGCCGCTCCTGTGGGGTGGTTTTTTCTTTTCTCCTTTCCCTCACTCGGGGTTCCCAAAACTTGTTGGGGAATAATTTCATTTGCTGGAGACGATATTCCTGTTGGGGATGGGTTTTCCATTTGTCCCTTCCCCGTTCTGTGTCTCTCAACTTGCTGAGGGTTATTTTGTTGAAGATGGGCTTTCCTCTCTTCCTTTACCACTCTGTGTTGTCCGACCACCTCGGAACTTGCTGAAGGTAACACTGCTGGTGGATTTTCATTTCCTCAAAATTGGTGTTTCACTCTTCTGAAGTCTATTGAAGATGATATTGGTTTAAATATTGCTTCCTTTAAGGCCTTCTTTCTTCTCTTTTTCCCCAAGTGGGATTTGACTTCCAGAAAATTTTCAAAATGACAAGAAAATTTTCTGCCCCAGTTTAATAATCTTCTTTGCACCATACTTCTCTGCCGTCAATGGCATTTCCTTGCTTTGCATAATAATTGAAAAGTTGGTGGCCAGTTTTGAAGTCATTTCTCACCTGTTCTGACTAGATAGACTTTGATGGGGAATTTTTGATAAAATGAGAAAGATAAAAAGAAACAAAATAGAAGACAAAGGGAAAAAAATGACTCTCTAGCAAGAAATATCTATAAAAACTTATCAAACGCGAATACCAACTCTACTGGTCATGGCATGCACATATGGCCTATCCTTCGTCGTTAATTGCCTTTCACGATTTCTGTCTCGTGATTTCCATCTGATTATCACCTTTATTCGACTTGTAGTGCTCGAAGGGTTTTCACTTTCAAGCCTCTCTCATTTTGATTTTCTCTCAGCTTTCGTCGTCTTATGGTGCCTGTGAAGGTTTTCACCGGTAAGACTCTCTCATTTGTATCACTTTTAGCCGGGGATTGGGGTGTCACTGCCAAGACTCTCTCGTATTTCCTTTCTGCTGAGAATCAACGTCTTTTCTGCTGAGAATCAACGTGTTATATTATGATAGGACTCTCTCACTCGCCTGACGTGGCATCTTTTGAAGACTGATCGGAAGGTCTTTCTTTGGACCGTAATGTGGGATTTTGATAGGGCTAGAAAGAAAGGGTATTGAAGGCTCAAAACAAAATCAATTTTGGGTTCAAAATTTACAACCTTCGGACCTAAATTTATTTATAATCAACACAATTTTTCTTTGCCCCAGTTTTTTACTTGGGGAATTTTTATTACTTTATGTACACTATGACCGAGCTGTGAAGCGCCTACGTATCCTCTTTAAGGAATCATGTCAAACGTAGTTCCCAATTCCTTTTTTTTTCATTTTTTCTTTTTTTTCATTTTTTTATCTCTTTTTGTTGTTTTCTTTTCTTTTCTTTTTCTTTATCCCTTTCTTCTCTTGTCTTTCAAACTTGTGTTTCTAGTCTTTGTAACTAACTCCGAAGGAGGGGTATAAAAGAATTTAAATTAAGACTCAAAGGGTTGACGATGGATAAAGTGTTTGGATAGCAGAACAAAATGCCTTCGTCATTCCAATCTTCAAAACATGCCAAGTTCAAACAACATATTCACGACATCTTCTCTTTGTGCCCTGATTGATAACCATATCATCCATTCGCCTTTTCATCTATCATTTTAAAGTATTGCTGGACGACATTTTCATTTCAGTATCACGAGCGAACCCCGTCTTAGCATGGCCAATTTTCCTTTAAGGGTTTCTTTATGTTTTACCCGCCCCAGTTTCACATGATTCGGGCTCCAAATAATCTCAAATCATTTTTATTTCTTTTTAAAATGACCTGATTATCTTCCAATTGCTTCATGATTAAACCTTAACATTAGGCCAAAATTATGTGCGATGCCATGTCATTAGAGTCGGCGTTCGAACAAATGACAAATTTAAAGATAGAAAAACTAAACAAAAAGATGAACTGGGTAATAAAAGACCAAAAATTTCACTAAACGGAGAATTGGTTCAAACAAGCAAACCAAAAAATACAAACCTGAAACGAGACTTGATAAGACTAGGCAAACTGAAATGACCAAAATGGAAAGATAAGAGGGTTTTACTACAAGATAAAATCTAGGTCACAACCCTGGAAACAACTCGGACAAAACAAATGACAACAAAAACAAACCACCGAAACTCCTCTTGATTATCAAGCATGACTTCTTATATACCAACTTTTGCCGATTGGTTTTGCTTTGGAATACAGATCGGGCTTCTTAATTTTCCCTTCCCTTGTGTATCAATTTGATCATATGGGTCTAAGGGTGAGCTGGCAATGGATTCCGATTAATGTTGGGTGCCTCTGGTGTCTGAACCTCGATCTTATTGTTGTCAATAAGATTTTGCACTGCATGTTTCAGTTTCCAACATTTCTCGGTATCATGTCCGAGAGCCCCTGAACAATACTCACAGCTTACGGAGCGATCCATATTTTGGGGTAGGGGATTTGGCAATCTTGGCTCAATAGGACTCAACAAACCTATCTGCTTCAATTTGCGGAACAGAACAGTATAAGTTTCTCCCAACTCAGTGAATGTTCTTTGTGCCTTTTCCTTTCTGAAGGCATGATTCCCTCGGAAACCTGGTCCTGGAGGGTTATTGTAAACCCTTGGTGGTGGATATGTGTTTCGGCGAGGGTGATTAAGGTGATTTGGGTGGTAGGGTCTGGCTTGGTAATGAGGTGAAGGACCTTTCGATCTGGACCAAGTACCCTCCTCTACCGTTGCAACTTCTTCTCTTCTCTTCTTCCTAAATGCAACCCCTGTGCCATTCTGAATATCTTGAGTTGTTGCTTTTAACGCGGAATAGCTCAAGATCTTATTGGACTTAAGTCCCTCTTCTATCATTCCGCCCATTTTGACCACTTAATTGAAGGATTTACCAACCGATGTCACCAGGTGACCAAAGTAAGTTGGCTCCAGTGTCTGCAAGAAGTAATCTACCATCTCGTTTTCTCTCATCGGTGGATCTACCCTTGCTGTCTCTTCTCTCCAGCGGAACCCAAATTCTCTAAAGCTTTCGGCGGGCTTCTTTTCTAACTTTGGCAATGATAAGCGATCAGGGATTATTTCCAGATTATATTGAAACTGGCCGATGAATGCTTAGGCCAGGTCATCCCATGTAAACCATCTGCTGGGATCCTGCCTGGTGTACCACTCTAGCGCAGACCCTCCCAAGCTCTGACCGAAGTAAGCTATCAGAATTTCATCTCGCCCTCCGGCTCCTCGCATTTTGCTGCAGAAACCTCGGAGATGGGCTACTGGGTCACCATGCCCCTCGTTTATATCAAACTTGGGCATTTTGAACCCAGCGGGCAACTGGACATCTGGAAATGGGCACAGATCTTTGTAAGCAACACTGACTTGGTTGCCTAAACCATGCATATTCCTGAGGGGATTGCTCCGGGCTCTTAACTTTCCGAATAACCTCCTCCTGTTCCAAACTTTTGGGGTGCCTTTTCAGTTCTGTCGGGTTGTCCCAGTGAGGGGTGTGTGAAGGCGGTTCAGGAGCCCTAAAGGTAGGGTCGGGAGAATAACAATGATTTTCATGGATTTGAAAAATCGGCTCAGTGGACGACTTCTGTAAAGTGGCAGGTGGATGGGCCACAAAAACAGGGGTAACCGGGGGAGGAGGAGTTTGTCTGGCTGGTGGAACCTGGGATGTATAAGGGTTTTCTCCTTGATAATACGGATAGATCAGTGCACTTGTCGAGGGGTGAATGGGCGGATGCTCTGGAGCTGGTGTAAGAGTAGGAAGGTTTGGTGATGACTGTCCCCTAGCCCAGGCTAGGTGCATCTCTGTTATTTGCTGTCTCAATTGGTCCACCTCCTCTTTCATGATCTGTATCTCTGTTTTCTCTCCATCGAGACTTTTGCCGGAACTAGACATGCTTGCTAGAATTGGACCTTTTGATCTAGTATAGTAATGGTGATTGGCCAGTATATTCTGTCAAGTCAACCGCTAAACTTTCTGGAAATGCGACAAACTTGTAAGCTCACAGAGTTTAACAGATATGGTATCGCATGATGGATGCAATGCACCTAGTCAGTTAACCATATATGTATTCACCGCATGCGTCATTCCAATTTTTCCTTTTCAATTATCCTTAAAAACCTCGCTTGTTATTAACCTCCCTTTTTTTCTTTTCCTTTTTTTTTCAAATTGGAATAAAAACCTTGTTTTTACAAACACGGCCTTTCAGCGCCTCAGGGACGAAGATTATAAGGCTGTGAGGGTCAATTGACCACAAAATCTACAAAATGACCCAAAAGTGTCCGTTTATGCAAAGTCATCATTCCGACGTCCCTTTCGGGTACATTCGGCTGTTTTTGAAAACGGCATCACTCAACTTATTTACAACGAAAAATTAATTTCGATATTTTTGGCTATTTTTGGCAAAGGGGAGGTTGGACCCGATGAAGGTTGCCTACGTATCTCACACCATGTGAGAATCAAACCAGCGTAGTTCGGTCAAATAAAAACAAACTACATCTGTAAATGAAACAAATTATATATTATTATTAATTTTTTTTTTTAATCACACATTTTTTTTTATTTTACAACAAACTTTTTTTTTCTTTTTTAAGTAAAAAACAAACTATTTTGAAACTATTTTATTTTTTAATCACACATTTTTTTTATTTTACAACAAACATTTTTTTTCTTTTTAAGTAAAAAAAACAAACTATTTTGAAACTATTATTTTTTTTTTCATTTTCCTCAATATTTAAAAAAAAACCGGTTAGCCTGCAAGTCTGAAACAAATAAATGCGTAAAACAAACAGGATGCAGCAGGATAGTCTTTTCATTTCAGGTCACCTGTCCTAGACAGGCCCAACCCCCGTGTTGAGCCTCTCTAAGTCAATATGCACATGATGCAAATAAGCGTTCCTACTAGGGATCCGGTATGAAGTTTTGTTATACTATGTTAAAAACCTGGGTATTTGTTCTAGACCGTGTACTCGAGCGGACAACTCGAGTCTAGGAAGGAGCTCCTTTCCGGGAACCAAAAGGCCAGCCAGCTTAGAAACTTTCCGAGCCTTTTTCTTATTTTTTGGGTAAGACACTACCAGAATAGGGAGTCTCAACCGGTAAGCACATCCCCATAGGTGAGAAGAGAAGGGTTTCGGCACGGTTTATATATATACAGTTCAAAAAAATATCAAAGCGATAAAAATATCATTTTGCACATTTAAACCCAAGATAATAATAAACCAAATACAACAATTATTCAAAGCTCGAGTTCTAAAACCCCGATCCAGTGGTTCTGGGTTTATCATCTTGTTGGAAAAGGTGTCTAGACTGGCTTTTACTCGAGCGGACAACTCGAGCCGAGGAGTGTCAGTGCACCGGTAGCATAGCTTTCCGGCTTAATTGACAATTCTCCCCGCCCAAACATGTGTGACTACAAATCCTTCACCGGGTGCCAAGCACCACAGCTATCTTGAGAAAAACGGGCTATGTCCAGCAAATGCCCGAGATTATATTTCAAAGAGACTCAGAAGAAGAAAATGGGTATCGGCACAATTTATATACAATTCATAAAATATCAAAGTGGAAAAATAACATTTAGCACATTAATTCAAACATATAATAAAATCAAATAATAAACAAGCCAAATATAACAATTATTCAAAGCTCGAATTCTTAAACCCTGAACCAGTGGTTCTAGGTTTTTGATTCCCCAGCAGAGTCGCCAGAGCTGTCACACCTCCTTTTTACGCTAACCCGCGAGGGCGCGAGAGTAAAGGCGTTTTTCCAATTAAGGGACAATCGAAACGGGATTCATTTATTAAGATATTCAGAGTCGCCACTTGGGAGATTTATGGTGTCCCAAGTCACCAGTTTGAATTCCGAATCGAGGAAAAGTTTGACTCTATTTAACAGTCCGCGAACCAGAAATCCAGATAAGGAATTATGTTAACTCGGGAGAAGGTGTTAGGCATTCCCGAGTTCCGTGGTTCTAACACGGTCGCTCAACTGTTATATTTGGCTTATTTATCTGATTTTATAACATTCTTCAATTTATGTGCAAATTTTAACTTTCAACCGTTTTTGATTATTATTATTATTATAGAATTATTTTAACAAAGAATTGCAACGTTGTGAAAATATATCTCAAACCACGTTACATCAATGTACCCGTGGTTATTGACACGCTTCGACTCCATTGAGATTTGAATTTGGGTCACATAAATGTGTACCCGAGTTTAAGAATAACAAATTATTTACGCCCAAGGAATTCTAACGTGTTAAATTTTTTTTTTTTAAGTTACACATTCATTAAAAGGACTCGTTTGGATACAGAATTACGTAATCATATTACATATCCCTTATCTATATTTACACACAATTGTGAAAGTGGTCTGTTGGTCAATATTATACAAAGGACGTAGATTGTTTGATTTAAAATTAAACTTGCAAATTGTAAAGTTAAATAGCCATCATGACTTCAATAAAGTATAAAATGAAAATGACATGGGAACCAGGAAATTCCACTTGAAGAATTAAGATAGGCCTATTCAATAACCATGACAAAAATTCAAGTATTATATAATGTGGCATTACGACAAAAGCACTGATGCTAGTCAGAAAAAGAAACGGACCTTTGGAGTTTTGATTTCTACAGCCAGAAGATCACGCAACCAACTCGGAACTTCGATCTGCGACGAGGACTCAAATCGGAATCAACCTCGACAGAGTTTGACGAACTCAAACTTCGACGCTTGCTGGAACCAATGACCAAATGATTCAAACTCGACCAAGACCGACGCGAACCGAGATGTTGGCTGCTACTAGTTTTACGACTCAGTAGACTGGTTGGTGTACGTCGCTGGTTATGGTGGTCGTTTGGCGGAGTAAAGACGATGAGGATCGAGTAGCAGCGAGGTTTTGGGTTCCTCCGAAGAAGACGATCGCACCGTCTCTTCTGGTTTTTTTTTTCTCTCCCAAAAATGAAGAAGGACATCAAAACAGTCCCCTCTCACTGCTTCCTCCGATCTCGGTTTTGTGTGTGTTGTTGGTGTGTAGACAAAGATGATGATTGAGAGGGGTAGGGGATTCTGATGATAGCCGCCGCTGTCCGTGTGCTTCAGGCGTTACTCTTTCTTATTGTGTATATGAAGATCCCATTGGAGGTGACGACGGGAGCTCTTTTTAGAGTGTTTCAGCTGGATTTTCATTGGGATTTTTAGAGCTTTTATATAAAGGAAAAGGAGAGAGCTCCTGTGTGCTTCCAGTTTCAGTTCGTTTTTACCGAGCTCTCCATGGAGAAAAGGTGTCCTCTCTTTTTTTTTTTTTTTTTTTTTGCTGCCAGCCGCTAGCTTTTTCTTTGTGTATCCTCCATGTGCCTTGTGCTTTTCTTGTGTGTAAAGTGAAGAGAGTGAGATGTTCATGTGAGTGAAGGTGTGTAAAGTAAGTCTCCCATGTGTGTCCCTATGTGTCTTGTATGGGTTCTTTTTGTCCGTGTTCCCCGAGTGGTGGACTCGGATTATTATGGGCTAGGTCCGAAAACTTGAAACCGGGTAGCTTAACCCGAATATTATTCTATGCCCGAAACCGAGAATAAGGATACGATTTTATTTGGTTAATCTTATGTAAGCAAAATAACTATAAAAGTAAAACCGACAATTAAAACAAAACTATTTTTATTTTTTTTCAAGATTAAAGTAACCATAAAATATTAAATATATTATTATTTTTTTATTTTATAATTTTCATTTTTTTTAAAAAGATTAAATATAAAGTAATTTTTTTTTGTATTTTTCAAGTTTAAAAAATGACTACAAAACTATATATATATATATATATATATATATATATATATATATATTTGTTTTTTGCTATTTTTCATTTTAAAGTAAAATAAAGTAAAAGAGTCAAATTTAGCTAAAATAGCTATATTAAAACTAAACTAAATATTTTACGCTAAAAATATAAAAAAAATCTCGGGTAGGGGCAAAATCACGCATCTACACCCCTTACTCTATCTTTAGTACTTAGTTTTTCTTTCTTCCGATTGTTAGATATTCTAGAGTTTGGAGCCCTTACAATACAATTCTATAGTCTATGTTGCCCGTGAGTTTTCGGGTTTTGGGAATTGTTTTAGGCTTGTAATATTGAGTTGTACATGCTGAGAGGCATTCGGTACAATTTCCTTTAGATATTTAATTTGGTTTTCTCTATTTTTTGCAATATTAGATTTACTGGTCGTGGGGGACTAGGTGCCATCATGACATGTTCACGGTTAGTGAACTAGGGTCGTGACAAGTCAGTATTAGAGATCCAGGTTCATAGTAGCGACTGAACACAAGCCGATTTATTAGAGTATCGATGATCGGTACAGAGACGTCTATATTTATCTACGAGAGGCTATGTAACTGTTTAGAAAATGTCTTCATTTCAATTGAATTCCTTGTCGTGCAATATTTTTGACATCAATTCTAAACATCATTCTTCTATTTTCTCACAGATGGTATGGATAGGTGCTACACTAGATGACCAGACACCCACGCCCCTACTGTAGCCATCGGAGGCCGGGGCTGGGGTAGAGGTCGAGGATTCATACGCAGTGCAGCCAGAGCACCCGCGTGAGCAGCCGCTGAGGTACCACTAGTAGATTCAGCGGGAGCCCAGGCACCTGGCATACCTACCACTGCCACTACTACTCCAGCACTCCAGGAGACTTTAGCTAAGTTCATGAGTGTGTACACCACTTTGGCTCAGGCAGGGTTGCTTCCCCTTGCTGCAGCCACGTCCCAAGCCGGGGGAGAAGCACAGACTCCCGCTGTCCGCACTCCTAAAAAGTGAGTGCAGGTCGAGCACGCTCCAGAGATTACTCATGCACCGCCTGTACCACCACCGAGGATGGGTCAGCTGCTTCAGAGGACGTGCATCATAGACTTGAGATTTTTAAGAAATATGATCCCAGTGTTCAGTGGCTTAGTATTAGATGATGCCTTGGGCTTTTTGGAGGAGTGGCATCGTATTCTTCGCACTATGGGCACAGTGGAGTCTAGTAGGGTTTCTTTCACTGCTTTTTAGCTTTGGGGAGCTGCCTATGATTGGTGGCGTACTTATGAGTTAGACAGTCCAGTCGAGGCTGCTTCACTAACTTGGACCTAGTTCTCAGATAAGTTTATGAGAGAGTTTGTCCTCGGAGTCTTAGGTATCCAGGTCGCATAGAGCTTGAGCATTTATGCCATGGTGCTATGACAGTCTCAGGGTATGTCATTTGTTATTCCAGGTTGGCAAAGCATGCGCCGACTTTGGTTGCTACAGTTTGGGAGAGAGTTCGCAGGTACATTGAGGGAATTATCCCGCCCATCAGTTCTATCATGGCTCGAGAATTGGAGATAGACATTCCTTATCAGCAGGTAGTGAGCGTTGCTAGCAGGATTGAGGGTATGCTTGCCAGGGAGCGAAGGGAGAGGGAGGCCAAGAAGTCTCGAGAGTCGGGCCACTACTCTGGTTCCCGTACCCTATCAGTAGGTCGATATAGTAGAGGTTATTTAGTTCGCCCTATACATTTTGCTCTACCAATAGTAGGCAATACTCCAGCTCTACCTATACCTCAGGAGCCTTACTATGCCCCTCAAATTTAGCGCGCCTCCTGCTTGGGGTGCTTCTAGTGGTCAGTCCAGCAGTCCAAGCCACAGTTAGTCACAACCACCACATCTACCCAAAGATTTTTATGAGTGTGGTGACACCCGTCATGTGGTGAGGGAGTGCCCTAGACTCGGGAGTAGTGCACCTCCACAGACTGCTCAGCCACAACGTGCTCCTCATAGTTCTTAGGCCGTGATCACAACTCGAGCTGCTACCCTACCTGCCCAGCCAGCTAGGGTGAAGTTTGGGGAGATAAAGGTCTCCCTCTAGAGAGGGGTCGGGCCAGATATTATTGTATTCTTGATCGTGTTGAGGCTGTTGCCTTTGATTCTGTCATCACAGGTATTATACCAGTTTGTCACAGAGAGGCATTAGTTCTATTCGATACAAGCTCTATTTAATCTTATGTGTCTTCTTATTTTGCTCTGCATTTGGGTGTGCCTTGGGATTCTTTGAGTGCCCCCATTTATATTTCTACTCCTATGGGAGATTCTATTGTTGTGGACATGTTTATCGGTCATGTTTGGTTACTATTCATGGTTTTGAGACTAGAGCAGATTTATTGTTACTCGGTATGGTTGACTTTGAAATTATTTTGGGCATGGACTGGTTATCGCCCCATCATGCTATTCTTGATTGTCACGCCAAGACCATGATGTTGGCTATGCCAAGTATTCCACATATTGAGTGGAGTGGTACTTTAGATCACACTCCCAGCAGAGTTATCTCTTTTATTAAGGCTCAGCGTATGGTTGAGAAGGGGTGTGATGCATATTTAGCTTATGTAAGAGATATCAGTGCTGATACCCCCTCTGTTGATTTAGTTCTAGTGGTACGGGATTTCCCTGATGTGTTTCCAGCTGATCTTTCGGGCATGCAGCCCAATGGAGACATTGATTTTCGCATTAATCTGTTGCCGGGCATGCAACCCATTTTATTTCTCCGTAATGCATGGCTCCCCCTGAGTTGAAGGATTGAATGCAAGAATTGCTTGGTAAGGGTTTTATTCGACCCAGTGTTTCACTGCGGGGTGCTCCTATCTTGTTTGCGAAAAAAAGGATGGTTATATGCGTATATGCATTGATTATTGCCAGTTGAACTAAGTTACAGTGAAGAACCATTATCCTTTGCCTCGTATTGATGATCTGTTTGACCAACTTCAGGGCACACAGGTGTTTTCCAAGATTGACTTACGCTCGGGTTATCGTAAGTTAAAAATTTGGGAGTTTGATATCTCGAAGACTGCCTTCAAGACTCGGTATGGTCATTACGAGTTTATTCTAATGTCATTTGGGCTAACCAATGCCCCAATAGCATTCATGCATTTGATACAAAATGTGTTCAGGCCATATCTTGACTCGTTCATTATTGTATTATTGATGACATTCTGGGTATTCCCGGAGTCGGGTAGATCATGAGCAGTACTTGAGGACCGTTCTTCAGACCATGAGGGAGAAGAAATTATATGCAAAGTTCTCAAAATGTGTGTTTTGGCTGAGTTTTGTGGTATTCTTAGGCCGTATGGTGTCGAGTGAGGGTATTCGGGTGGATCCGAGAAAGATAGAGGCTATGCAGAGTTGGTCTAGGACATCCTCAGCTACAGAGATCCACAGTTTTCTTGTCTTGGTGAGCTATTACCATCGCTTTGTGGATGGGTTTTCATAGATTGCGACCCCTATGACTAGATTGACCCAAAAGGGTCCCCTTTTTCAGTGGACAAATGAGTGTGAGGTGAGCTTTCAAAAGCTCAAAATAGATTTAACTTAAGCCCCAATCATGATGTTGCCTATCGATTCGGGGTCTTATACTATCTATTACGACACCTCGAGAGTTGGTCTTGGAGCGATGTTGATGTAAGATGGTAGGGTGATTTCCTACGCATCCAGACAGTTGAAGATACATGAAAAGAATTACCCTATCCATGACCTTGAGTTAGCTGCTATTGTTCATGCCTTGATGATCTAGCTTCATTATTTGTACGGGGTGCCTTGTGAGATCTATTTCGGCCATTGGAGTTTGTAGCACTTACTCAAGCAGAAGGACCTGAATATCTATCAGAGGAGATGGTTAGAGCTATTGAAGGATTATGATATCACTATCCTGTATCACCCGGGCAAAGACAATGTGGTAGCAAATGCCTTGAGTCGTCAGGCGGAGAGTTTGGGGAGTTTGGAATATTTACAAGCTTTAGAGAGGTCGGTGGCGATGGATGTTCAGGCCCTAGCTAGTCAGTTTATGAGATTGAATCTCTTGGAACCTAGTTGAGTTCTAGCATGAATGGTTTCCCGGTCTTCCCTATTTGACCATATTAGGGAGCGGTAGTATGGTGACCCTCATTTGCTTGTCCTTCAGGACAGGGTCAAGCGTGGTGATGCCATAGATGTGACCATGGGGGATGATGGGGTATTGAGTTTGCAGGACCGGATTTGTGTGCCCAATGTTGATGGTCTTCGAGATTTGATTCTAGTAGATGCCCATAGTTCGCGGTATTCCATCTATTCGGGTGCCGCGAAGATGACCAGGACTTGAGTAGCACTACTGGTGGAGGCGGATGAAGAATGATATAGTTGATTATGTTTCTAGATGCCTCAACTTCCAGTAGGTGAAGTATGAACACCAGCGTTCGGGTGGGTTGCTTAAGCATATAGAGATTCCCGAGTGGAAGTGGGAGCGTATCACCATGGATATTGTATCTGGACTCCCACGAACCTTGAAGATGTTTGATTCCATTTGGGTCATTGTGGATCGGCTAACCAAGTCCGCTCATTTTATTCCAGTGTGTACCTCTTATTCATCGGAGCGGTTGGCAGAGATTTATATTAAAGAGATCATCTGTTTGCATGGTATTCTAGTTTCTATTGTTTTAGACAGAGGTACTCAGTTTACATCGTGGTTCTGGAGAGCCGTGTAGCAGAAGTTAGGCACTCAGGTGGGTGAGCATACCATTTCACCCCCAGATGGACAGACAATCTGAACGCACTATTCGGATTCTTAAGGATATGCTCCATGTGTGTGTGATTGAGTTTGGAGGGTCTTGGGATCATTTCTTTCCACTGGCGGAGTTTGTTTATTGTCGTATGAGGCTTTATATGGTAGGAGGTGTAGATCTCCAATGAGTTTGTTTGAGTCAGGTCAGGCCAAGCTACTGGGCATAGAGATGGTTTAGGATGCATTGGAGAAGGTTAAGGTAATTCAGGATAGACTCCGTACAACCCAATCCAAACAGAAGAGTTACGCGAATAGGAAGGTTCGTGATGTTTCATATATGGTTTGTGAGAGGGTTCTGCTTCGGGTCTTGCCTATGAAAGGCGTCATGAGGTTTGGGAAGAAAGGAAAGCTGAGCCAGAGGTTTATTGGCCTTTTTGAGATTTTAAGGCTAGTTGGGGAGGTTTCTTATGAGCTTGCCTTACCTCCCAGCCTAGTCGGAGTTCATCCAGTATTTCATGTTTCGATGCTCCGGAGGTATCAAGGTGATCCATCGCACGTGTTGGATTTTAGTTCAGTCCAGTTGGACAAGGATCTATCCTATGTTGAGGAGCTAGTGGCTATTTTGGACAAGCAGATCAGAAAGTTAAGGTCAAAGAACATAGCTTCAATGAAGTTTCAGTGGCAGGGTCAGCGAGCAGAGGAGGTGATTTGGGAGACCGAGCAGGATATGCGCAGCTAGTACCCTCATGTTTTCACTACTTCATGTATGTTCTCTATGCTCATTCGAGGACGAACGAATGTTTAAGAGTTGGAGGATGTGGTGACTCGGCCGGTCGTCGTAAGAATTAATGCCCCGATCCCCCTTTAACTGCTTCCCCTAAGTTTATTTCTGCTATTTTAGTTTGTTGCAACGTTCGTTATTAGGATTTAGAGTGTTTTGGGACATTTAGTCCCGAAATAAGAGCTTAAGTGTTGAAAAATGGTCTGTAGTCAAAACAGTGTGAAGACGATCTCGGAATGGAAATATGATGGTTATGTTAGCTCTGTTATGTGATTTCTGGGTTGGGAGCATGTTCAGAATGTATTTGGGAAGTTCGTAGCTCATTTAGGCTAGAAATGCCGAAGTTTGAATTTCTAAAGTTTCCGGTCTGATAATGAGTTTTTGATCCGAGTGTCGGAACGGAATTCCGGAAGTTGCAATAGCTCTGTCATGTCATTTGGGATGTTTGTGCAAACTTTTAGGTCATTCGGACGAGGTTTGGTTAGGGTTTTTATCCAAAGTGTGTTTTTTTGGAATTTGATGTTCTTGGGCTTGAATCTTTGATTAATTCATGCTTATGGCATTGTTTTAGGTGGTTTAAGTATTAGTACAAGTTTGAACAATATTATAGGATATGTCCGTAGGTTTGGTTGAGGTCCCGAGGGCCTCGGGTGTATTTCGGATACTCAACGGAGCACTTTTGTGTTGAAAAGTGTTGTAGATTTTCCTTCAGTTCTGCTGCAGATCCCCCTTCTATGTGATCGCTACATCACCTTCACATCGTATAGTGTATTCCAGAGGGGTTTCTGATTACTTATATGTGATCGCATAGCCTTGTTCACGATCGCATAATTATGCTTCCTCCTCTTCTGCAATCGCATGACCATATATACGTTCACATAGGCCATTTTCTATGCCTTCCAATTTTCTCTTATGTGATTGCATTGCTCTGTATGCCTTCGTAAAGACTAACTTATGGGCCCTCAATAATTACTCTTTGTGATTGCATTCCCTCTTTTGTGATCGCATAGAACAAAATCCCTGGGTAGTGTTTAACATTTTAAAACGAGGGTTTGGCCATTTTTGACAAAACTCAAGCTAAATATCTCGGATTTATGAGCAATTTCGAGGGGTTTTCGAGAACAATGACTGGGTAATGATTCTCTACTTGCTTAAGCTTAGAACCCACTAATCTAATCACAATTTCCTCCTTTCGGATTTTTGAATGAAAAATTGGGTGAAACTTTATTGGCTAAACTATTGAGTCTTGAGTGGTTATTTAACCTCCGATTTCGGTGATTTTTATATGTTTAGACTCGTGAGGATACGAGGGTTCTGAAAATGTGAAAATTATTCTATTCCGAGACGTTAGCTGGAAGGTCATTTTGGTAATTTTACCTATTTTTGTACCCTAGCTTTAATTTTAATAGTGGAATCAGTTGTTTGCAATATTATTTACGATATGTAATTAATTGAATAGATTTGGGCCATTTGGAGTCGGATACTCGTGGCAAAGGCGTGGTTCCTAGTGATATTAAGCCGGTTCGAGACAAGTGGCTTGTCTAACCTTGTATGGGGAACTTTTCCCCTTAGGACATGATCCTTGAATATTTGAAACCCTAATAAGTGAGGTGACGAGGGCATACTTGAGCTAATTGTTGTAAACCCGTTTCTACCTAAAGTATTTAAATTGAGGTTTCTTGTTTACATTGTTCATTTTAGACTGTAAGATTAACCTTTGCTAGATTAGAGAAGCATGTTAGCTATCTTACGTGCTTAATTGTTTAACTGTACTATTTGTACTCTGTGAGGCATGTTAGACTAGAATTTGTTATTCCTTGTTCTGATTTTTCCATTTATCTTGAGATTTGAGTTGTTGTTGTTGTTGTTTGTTTGTTTAATTTGGGACTATGGGACGGCTTCCCGAGAGATCCCCATGTACTTGATATATTCTAGATTGAGGGTGCGGGATACCAAGAGATCCCTGGCACATGTATTTCTATATATAGTGGGATGCCAAGAGATCCCCGGCTTACTTATTAAGGATACCAAGGGATCCTAGGGATACCAAAAGATCTCCAGTGCATATGATGAGGATACAAAGAGATCCTCGGGATACCAAGAGATCCCCGGTTATTATTCCTTGTTGAGAGCAGTCTTCTTTTTATTGTTACCTTTTCTTTCTATTACTATTCTTTCATATTTATCTGGTTAAATTCTTGTTGTAGTCTTTATTTAAATTTGTTTCTGTTATCTTATTACTTATTATGTTGTATCTCAGTAGGGCCCTGACCTTCCTTGTCAATACCCAACTGAGGTTAGGCTTGGCACTTACTGAGTACCGCTATGGTGTACTCATGCCCTTCCTGCGCATGTTTTTCATATGCACATCATCCAGGTACCTCTACTCAGGCACACTATTGATAATAGGTTATATAGTTGCTATTTATGTTCTAGATACCCATGCTTTGTTCTTGTTTTTGTTATGGAAAGTGCCGATTAAATGCCTGAATTGATGCTATTTGGTTTCGCGGGCAATGCAAGAAAGAAGGAGAACAAAATGAAGTGTTTGGAGGCAAGAATGTAAAGAAAACACCCACTTGAGAAGTATGTGAGTGCAAAAGAGGAATTAAGAGGATTAAAGCAAAAAAATCAAGCTTCCAGGGATCCCCACGGTCCGCGCAGCAGTCCTTTACAGCAGGCTCCACGGTGGACGCCGCAGTCGCAGGAGACAAAGCAACGTCCAAGACTTCAAGGGTCAAAGTGTAAATCGGGGATAGTTTTGTAAATCCTTATATAATGTAGGAAACTCGCCCAAAGCTTGGTTAGGCTTAATTTTGGAGATTGTTGGCAAGAGAAATGAGTGTTATAGATCACCCAAAACATCATTACTTTTATTCTTCTTAATTTCTTGCAATTTTATGATTATGAATTCTTTAGCTATTGATTTACCCATTGTCATGAGTAGCTAAACACCTTAATCTAAGGTTTTGAATGAACCCATTGGGAATTACTTGGTTGTTTTATCAATATAATTAGATTTGGTTGTTAATCTGTAATTGTTCATATATGTTTTGCTTGTGGAATAGTTGAAAGGACCCTCAATTATCCGTTTCTATTTATTGTGTATCTTCTTGAGATATAGTGCATATTTAGGTGATTGTATGAACAACATCATTCCCGGAGTAGAGACGAGAGTCACAACTGAGGGTTTAGGGGTTGGATTAGAGATAACGAAACCCCGGGTGCAATCTAAGTGAACTGTATTGTAAAATTAGCTAATGTAACTTGAGAAGGTTCGTTTAATAGATTATTATAATTACTTGAGAAAGAATTGTGATAGATAGAGAGTTCATGATTGTTAGAGATAGCTAAATCTTAATTATAAGAAATAGACAACCGAGAAAAAGACCAAAGGGGGAAATCATTACCTTAGACCTTCTTTATATTGTTTACACATCGAGCTTAGTTAATTTTAAGTTATTTATTACTTTCAGTATTAGTTGTTAGGAAATCAACAATTGTGAATCAGAAAGTTTGAGGAAACAGGTTGTGTGAATTGAGTAAATCCGATAGTGGTAATTGGTGGGTTAATTCTTTGTGGTTCGAATCTGGGCTACAATACTCAGATTATATTTGCAACGCCGCATAGTCTTTTGTGAGACTCAGTTGAGCATGACCAACTATCAGTGAGGTAGGAGGAATACGGAGACTTCGAGGTAGATCTGCTGTGTCCGTAGACTAACGAGTCTCCCTCATACTCTATCTTTAGTAATTAGTTTTTCTTTCTTTCGGTCGTTAGATATTCTGGAGTTTGGATCCCTTACTATAAAATTCTGTAGCCTGTGTTGCCCATGAGTTTCCAGGTTTTGGGAATTGTTTTAGTCTTATGATATTGAGTCGTACATGCCGAGCGACATTCAATATAGTTTCCTTTAGATATCTAATTTGGTTTTATCTATTTTTTTGCAATTATTATATTTCCGCAAGATTAGGATTACCTGGTCGTGGGGGACTAGGTGCCGTCATGACATGTTCACGATTGGTGAACTAGGTTCGTGACATATCCTAAAGGTTCAATTCATATTCTAAAGGTTCTAGTCATATCCTAAAAATTCAAGTCATATCCTAAAATTCCAATTCATATATAAAATGTTCAATTCATATTCTAAAGGTTCTATTCATATCCTAAATGTTCTAGTCACCTAAAAATTCAAGTCATATCCTAAAATTCAAATTCATAAACGAAAGTTCAATTCATATCCTAAAGGTTCAATTCATATCCTAATGGTTCTAGTCATATCCTAAAAGTTCAGATCGTATCCTAAAATTCCAATTCATAAACAAAAATTTCAGTTCATATCCTAAAGTTCAATTCATACCCTAAAGGTTCAAGTCATATCCTAAAACTTCAAGTTATATCCTAAAATTCCAATTCATAAACAA
This sequence comes from Nicotiana noctiflora, assembly GCA_032618575.1. Lineage (NCBI taxonomy): Eukaryota > Viridiplantae > Streptophyta > Magnoliopsida > Solanales > Solanaceae > Nicotiana > Nicotiana noctiflora. The sequence continues at coordinate 48,779 of JASVEL010012712.1, forward strand.
ATATTTCAATTCATATCCTAAAGGTTCAATTCATATCATAAAGGTTCAATTCATATCCTAGAGATTCTAGTCATATCCTAAAGGTTCTAGTCATATTCTAAAATTTTATGTGATATGTAAAAATTTCAAGTCATATCCTAAAATTCCAATTCATATCCTAGAATTTCAATTTATAACTAAACTATCAAGACAATATAAAGATTCGAGTCTATAATTCAAACCTAAAAGTTAGGATTCACAAGAACAAATCATAAACCCTAAAAGTTTAGAGTTTCTTCTCTTCAAACTATTTAAGGTACTAACAATTATCATAGATTTAATTTAGCTAAGAACAATTAATTTTTAAAAATTAAACTAGAACGAACTAAAATAAATCATTGTATTTCAAAAAAAACAAGGAAAGGAGAGAGGAACCTACCTGGACAGTGGAAGACACCGGCGGTGGAGCTGCTGCTACCGCCGGCGGGTGGAGGGTGGAGGGAGAAGGTGGCGTCGGTGGAGGGGGATAGAAGGGGAGGGGGTTTCAGTGTGAGAGAGAAGATAGAGAATAAAATAAGAAAATATGAGGGGAAACCCGGTCTTTAGCTACTATATTTACAAAAAGCGACCAACTTTGGTCGCTAATTTTGGTAGCAAAATGTATTGACTATTTTGACCAAAATAGCAACCAAAATTAATCGCTAATTTCTGACCGTTTGACTAGAATAGCGACCAACATTGGTCACTATATCCAAAAAAATTAAATTACTTTTGATTTAATTTAAAATTATAACTATATATATATATATATACACGTACACACTACCCTCCCCAGACCCCACTAAGTGGGATTATACTGGGTTGTTGTTGTATATATATACGACTTATTTGATAGAATATTATCTAATACACTTATACTTGGTACATAGTACATCGTAAGTGTATATATATATATATATACACTTATACTTAGGGCATAGTACATCATAAGTGTGTGTATATATATATATATATATATATATATATATATATATATATATATATATATATGCACATACATGCCTTATTCGATAGAATATTACCTAATACACGTTCACTTAGTGCACAGTACAACATAACTATATATATATTATGTAACGACCCAACTGGTCGTTTTGCATTTTTGAACCCTATTCCCTTAAATAATGCTTTCCACGTTTGCTTTAGCTAAATTATGACTTGCGGGGACGGGTAGTTCGAAAGTTAGAAGAATTTCGGGAAAGAATAAACCTAGTTGCTTCTTTAAGTTTCTTTAAAAAGGCCAAGTTTGACATCGGTCAACATTTTGGAAAAAAGGACCCGGAATCGTGATCCGACAATTTTTAAGGGTCTGTAGGAAAATATGAGACCTGGGCGTATGCCTAAAATCGAATTCTGAGGTCCCTAGCCCGAGTAATAAATTTTTATGTAAAATTGTTAAGTTTAAGTTTCAAAGATTTAAATAAACTAAGAAATTATTGTTTTCATAGGTATCGAGTTCGGATTTCGATTTTAAAACTTGGTACAAGTCCGAAATATCATATATGACCTACCCGTAATGTTTGGTGTCAATCCGAGTAGTTTAAGGGCTTTTTGACCCGTTGGTATGAAGTTAAGAACTTGAAGTTCATTAAATTGGATCAATTGGGTTTGTGTTCCAATTCCTTGATTTAATAATGTTTTGTTCTGAGGGTTTGAGTAGGTTCGCTTTGTGATTTCAAACTTGTCGGAATGTTCGAGCGGGGCTCGGGAGCCCCGAGCGTCAAATGGTCGAGGTTTGAGCGAAGTCGGATTTTTAAAAGAAGCAAGGTTGCTACTTCTATCAAAACCACTTCTATGACTCATTGACCGCAGAAGCGGTGACCGCATAAGCGGCCACCTGGTCGCAGAAGCGGAAGGGCCAGGAAAGGGGAAGACCGCATAAGGGACCCTGAGACCGCAAAAGCGGTCCCGCTTGTGCGAAATCAAGACTGCAGAAGCGGTCCAGTCCACTGTGCCCCAAACCACAAAAGTGGTTATTTTCCATAGAAGCGAACACCACGTATACGGTAATTCATCCGCGTATGCAAAAATTGCTGGGGCAGTAATGTTTCATGAAATATGAATGCAAGCTCATTTTCACACCACTTGGGCGATTTTGAAGGTTCCAAAGAGAGAATTTCTTCCTAATATCACGAGGTAAGTAATCCGCACTAACTCTTAGCATAAATACATAAACATCAGGTGGAATTAAGACTAAAATTAGGAAATATTCAAGAGATTAAAACTAGACCTTGGGTTTAACCAAAACTAAGATTTAACCTTATAATTTGCTATAAAATGAACTAGAAATCATATATTTGTGATCCTTAGGTGATAGAGAATAACTTCCCTCGAAAAATATTGGAATCCGGGCGTGTGGGCTCGGGGTCAAAATTTAGGAAACTAATGTAAATGCTAGGAAATTCTTAAAATAGATAGAATTCGATAGTGTAAGCCTTTATTTACTAGTTCTTCCTTCAATTGATTAGTTTGGGATTGTCCGGCTTCGAATTAAGTACATGAGCTCGTTCTTGGAAATTGGGAGTGCACTTTTGGAGCGAGGTGAGTCTCCTTTCTAACCTTGTAAGAGGAAAAATGTCCCCATAGGATTTTGAATAAGTAATTGTTGCTAAATGTGTGGGCTACATTGTACGAGGTGACGAGAGTTTGTGCGTAGCTACTATATGAAAATTATTCGGATAGTTTAGGACCCAAGCATGCCTACTTGGGGGATATTTCTTATTTTAAAATTGCCAATATGATCGTTATAAATTGCTAGAGACTTGAGAACATGAAAGTGAACATATGAAATTGTTGAGCCTTGGTAGGGACTTTCCTTGTATGTAATTGAGCCTTATGTGCTTTTGTTGATATTGTCTTGATAATCATGGGTCGAGCCGATTTCGTCGGTGATAATAGATGCATGAATGGTTTGTGTCGCTCGATCCTCGGCAGTGCACAATTTATTTTCTGTTGGAGCGGGCCATTGACCTCATCATGTTTGTGTATGATTTATGTTTTGCAGTTAGTTATGATATGACTACTCATTGTATTTAAAAGAAGAAACTGGTAATTCGATTAAGGCTAGAATATGAGTATAACCCTTCTGTTGAACCTGTATTATTGGTAATTCAATGTGTTGTATATCTCACTCTACTATCAAGTCGACCTCTCATCTCCACTTATTCGAGATTAGATGGGATACTTACTAAGTTCATTTGGTTTATGTACTCATGCTACACTTTTGTACTTAAATGTATAGGTTTTGAGGCAGGTGGATCTAGACATTATCTGGGCGCCCAGTAGTGAGTTAGCTCAGGGACCTCTATGGTGAGTTGCCTTCTTTCTCATGCCGATCTGCAGCCGAAGAAGTCCTTTCTTATATTTATGGTTTTCTATCTATTCTGATATGGACAGTAGGACAGTATTTTGTATATTTTTGTGTATACTGTACTAGTCGCCCGTAGCTAGTGACACAGGGTTCTGGCACACACACTATATGGATATTCATTTTGGGGTCTATATTGCTATGTCAGCACTTTATGGTTTTTGCTAGTTTTCTTTATTTACTTGAACACTTTAGTAAATCTGGTTTGGCTAAACTAAAAATGGGAACATAATTATAATTGCGCAACTTGGATGGCCCAACTATGGTGTTAGGCGCTTTCATGACCTATTTATGAAAAATGGGTCGTGACAATATAGTATCAGAGCACTAGGTTCACGTAGGTCTCACAAGGTACGGGCAAACCTAATAGGGTCTTGTAGAACAGTACGCAGACATCTGTATTTATTTTCAAGGGGCTATAAGGTGTTAGGAAAGACTACTCTTTATTCATTTACATCGTGCAGTGGTCAGCGTACTAAGTTTCCTCTTATATTCTCCCACAGATGGTGCGGACCCACACAACTAATGTTCCGGACCAGAGAGAAGCTGCTCTCCCCATTGCTAGAGGCCGAGGTTGAGGACGGGGGATGGCACTAGCCCGTGGAAGAAGACGAGGTCATCCTTGAGCCATTCTAGTTGTGCCACCTGCAGACCGTGTAGAGGATCCTATCATTGAGGAGCAGGGTAAGGCTCCTGCAACTGTGCCTACTCCGGTGGATTTCATGACTACGCCGGGATTTCAGGAGGTCATGGTCCGTATGCTTTGGTTCATGGACACTATGACTCAGACTGGTTTATTTCCATGAACTTTGGCTACCTCACAGACAAGAGGGGGAGCATAGACCCCTACTGCACAGGCTCCAAGACATGCAGCCATCGTTATCATACTCCGGGTGTATTACCTACAGATGGGTTCTAGCCAGTTATTGCAGTGGCACCCCAGGCCAGGCAAGCTGTGGATGGTGATCCACAGAAGTTATTACACAAATGGACCAGATTGCACCCTTAGATCTTCGGGGGCGAGCGTCATGAGGATGCCTAGGATTTTATTTGCAGGTGCAACGATAGGCTACACAATATGAGAATATTGTAGTCGTATGGAGTTGACCCTAATACTTTCCAGTTGGAGGGCAAGGCTCGTAGATGGTGGCAGTCTTATTTACTTAGCATGCCAGCAGGCACTCCTCCCTCACTTGGGGTCACTTAACCCAGTTATTTCTTGATCGGTACATTCCACCCTCTGAGAAGGAAAAGCTATATCATCAGTTTGAGTATTTGGAGCATGGTCATATGTTAGTGACCGACTATGAGGCGAGGTTCTCTGAGTTTTTTTGCCATTCACTCATGATACTTCCCACGGAGGCAGAGAGAGTTTGAAGGTTTGTGGCAGGGTTACATCCCACTATCCGATCAAGTATGGCTCGTGAGGTAGAGATGGGCACGGGATATTAGATAGTACTTGAGATTGCCCGCAGGATCGAGGGTTACCGATTGAGGGGTACAAAGCAGATGTAGCAGGATAAGAGGGCCAGATTCTCAGGAGAGTTCAGAGGCGCCCCAGCTAGGGGCAGAGGTCACTTTGGGAGGGGTCAGTCCAGTAGGCCCCCAGCTCCAGCACCACCACTTGCTCGTGGTGCTCCTGCGTGCTCCTATTTTAGCACAATGCCAGAGAGTTCGCATCGCCCACCAGCCCTCCAAGGTTCATCTAGTGGGTATTCAGGTCCTCTAGAGTCTTCCAATCCATAATTCAGTGCTATGCAGGAAGGTTCTTACAGCCCGCTGGCTACTCAGGCTTCTTATAGTGGGCCATCTGGTATTCAGGGTCAGCCATCTGGGTAGCATGCTGCCACACCATGTTGTTTTGAGTGCGAGGATGCAGGACACATGAGGAGATACTATCTCATGCTTAGGGGCAAGGCAGTACTGCAAGGGCAGCAGCCCGTGATTCCAGCAGCAGCAGTCCAGCTGCCTAGAGGTGGAGAGCAGACTAGTAGAGGTCGTTCTAGGGGTAGGTTCCAGACAGAGAGAGGTCAGCCTACTACTACTCAGTCAGTTGGAGGCCAGTCAACCGGTGCTCCAGCTAGATTTTATGCTCTCCCCGCCAGGCCAAATGCATTGGCCTCCGATGCCTTGATTATAGGTATTATTTGCGTTAGTGGTAGAGATGCATCGGTATTATTTGATTCAGGGACTACTTATTCATATGTATCATCTCTGTTTGCTCGTTTCCTGGCCATTTCTCCTGAGCCCTAGGGTGTTCCTGTTCATGTGTCCACTCATGTGGGCAATTTTGTGGTTGTGAACAGGGTCTACCAATCTTGTGTGGTTACTTTCTGTGATTTTGAGAATAGAGCAGATCTCTTGCTGCTCGATATGATCGACTTTGAGGTTATCCTAGGCATGGATTGTTTATCTCCTTATTATTCTATTCTAGATTGCCATTCCAAGACTGTTTCTCTAGTGATGCCAGGGTTGCCGAGACTGGAGTGGAGGGGCTCCACTGTAGATACACCTAGCAGGGTTATTTTCTTTCCGAAGGCTCAATGCATGGTTGAGAAGGGGTATTTGTCCTACTTAGCTTATGTTCGAAACACCACTGTAGAGACTCCGACGATTGATTTGGTGCCAGTAGTCCAGAAGTTCACCGATATTTTTCCTCCTAATCATCCTCGCATGCCTCCGGATTATGATAGTGATTTCTATATTGACTTGTCTCTAGACACTTAGTCTATATCTATCCCACCATACCATATGGCTCCTAGGGAGCTGAAGGAGCAGTTAGAGGAGTTGCTAGCTAAGGGGTTTGTTAGGCCCAACATATCATCTTGGGGTGCATCAGTGCTGTTTGTAAAGAAGAATGATGGGACTATGCAAATGTGCATTGATTACCGCCAGTTGAACAAAGTCACCATGAAGAACAAGTATCCATCACCCCGTATTGATGATTTGTTCGACCAGTTGTAGGGTGCTAGGGTGTTTTCTAAGATCAACCTGAGATCAGGATATCATCAGCCGAAGATTCGGGATTCAAATGTTCAGAAGACCGCATTTAGGACGAGATATGGCCACTATGTGTTCTTGGTGATGTCATTTGGCTTGACTAATGCTCTAGCAGCATTTATGGATTTGATGAATAGAGTGTTCGAGCCCTATATTGATTTGTTTGTTATTGTCTTCATTGATGACATCTTGATATACTCCCGTAGCCTTGGGGAGCACGAGCAACATTTTAGGGTAGTGCTTCAGACCTTACGAGAGCAGAAGCTTTATGCTAAGTTCTCCAAGTGTGAGTTTTGGCTAGATTCAGTTGCATTCTTGGGACATATAGTGTCAGGAAAGGGTATTAAGGCGGATCCCAAGAAGATTGAGGCAGTTCAGAGTTAGCCACGTCCTACTTTAGTGATCGAGATCAGGAGCTTCCTGGGGTTAGCAAGCTATTATCGGTGATTTTTGCAGGGTTTTTCATCCATTTGCATCACCTCTGACCAGATTGTCCCAAAAAAGGGCCCTATTCTGTTGGTCCGATGATTGTGAGGAGAGCTTCCAGAAGCTCAAGATGGCTTTGACCACGGTATTAGTTCTTGTAATGCCTTCTAATTCAGGGACGTATACATTATATAGTGATGCTTCTCGCGTTGCCTTGGGATGTACATTGATGTAGGAGGGGCGAGTTATTGCATATGCCTCTCGTCAACTAAAGGTTCATGATAAAAATTACACAGTGCACAATCTAGAGTTGGCGGCGATTGTTCATGATCTTAAGATATGGAGGCATTATTTATATGGGGTGTCACATGTGTATAAAGACCATCGCAGCTTGCAGCATTTGTTCAAGTAGAGGGACCTTAATTTGACATAGCGTAGGTGGCTCGAGTTGCTAAAGGATTATGACAATACCCTTCTTTATCATCCAGGCAAGGCAAATGTGGTCGCGGATGCCTTGAGTAGGAAGGCGGAGAGCATGGGTAGCTTGGCATTCATTCCTGCTGAGATGAGACCATTAGCTTTGGAAATTCAGTCCCTAGCTAAAAGACTTGTGAGATTGGATATTTCAGAGCACAACCGGGTCCTAGCATGTGTGGTTGCTTAGTCTTCATTGTTGGGGTAGATTAAGGCCCGACAGCTCGATGATCCGCTGTTGGCGGTTCTAAAAGAGATGGTGCTTCTGGGAGGTGCCAAGGAGATTTCTAATGGCGATGATGGTGTATTGCGGCTCCAGGGCTGTGTATTTGTTCCTAATGTTTATGGCTTGAGGGAGAGGATCCTAGAGGAGGCCCACAATTCGAGGTACTCCATTCATCCATGTACTACGAAGATGTACCATGACTTGAGGAAGCATTACTGGTGGTGGATAATGTAGAAGGACATTGCGGAGTATGCAGCTAAATGTTTGAATTACCAGCAAGTCAAGTATAAGGAAGTGGGAGTACATCACTATGGATTTTGTAGTTGGGTTGCCGCGGACTTAGCAGAAGGTTGATTCGGTGTGGGTTATTGTGGATAGATTGACCAAGTCTGCCCATTTCATTCTAGTGGCGATTATTGATACGACAGAGATGTATGCCCAGATTTACATTCGGGAGATAGTGAGTTAATATGGTGTGCCGGTCTCCATCCTATCAGACAGAGGCCCTCAGTTTAATTTCCATTTTTGGAGATCTATTCAGAGTGAGTTGGGGATCCGCGTGGAGCTTAGCATGGCATTTCATCCTCAGACCGACGGGCAGTCAGAGCGGACAATTCAGATTTTAAAGGATATGCTTAGAGAATGTGTGATCGACTTTGGAGGGCAGTGGGAATAGTTCTTACCCTTGGCAGAGTTAGCATAGAATAATAGTTATCAATACAGCATAGAGATGGCCTCGTATGAGCCATTGTATGGTCGGCGCTATTGTTCTCCTTTCAGATGGTTTGAGCTTGGTGCGGCTAAGTAGTTTGGTACAGATTTTGTCCAGGATGCCTTGGATAAGGTAAAGTTGATTCAGGAGAGGCTCTGCACAGTTCAGTCTAGGCAGATGAGCTATGTGGATCAAAAGGCGCGTAATGTATTATTTGAGGTTGGTGAGAAAGTCCTACTGAAGGTTTCGCCCATGATGGGCATTATCAGATTCGAGAAGAAGGGCAAGTGAAGCCCAAGGTTTATTGGCCCCTTTGAGGTGTTGAGGCGAGTTGGAGAGGTTGCCTATAAGCTTGCATTACCTCCCATTTTATCAGGAGTTCATCCAGTCTTCCATGTATCGATGCTCCTAAATACCATGCCTAATATTCACATGTGTTGGATTTCAGTACCATTCGGTTAGATGAGAGTTTGGGCTATGAGGAGGAGCCAAATGCCATTTTTGATAGGCAGGACCTCAAGTTGAGATCCAAGAGGGTTTCTGTAGTGAGAGTCCAGTGGAGTGGCCAACTGGTTGAGGAGGCAACTTGGGAGTCTAAGGAGGACATGCGGAGTCAATATCCCCACTTATTCAACAGTCCAGGTACTTTTCTATATCCGTTATAGGATGGAAGTTTTTTTAAGAGGTGGAGAATGTAACGATCCAACTGGTCGTTTTGCATTTCCGAACCCTGTTCCCTTGAATAATACTTTCTGCGTTTGCTTTAGCTAAATTATGACTTGTGGGGGCAGGTGGTTCGGAAGTTAGAAGAATTTCAGGCAAGAATAAGCCTAGTTGCTTCTTTAAGTTTCTTTAAAAAAGCCAAATTTGACTTCGGTCAATAACTTTTGAAAATGGATCCAGAATCGTGATGCGACGAATTTTGAAGGTCCGTGGGAAAATATAGGACGTGGGCATATGCCCGGAATCGAATTCCGAGGTCCCTAGCCCGAGTAAAGAATATTTATGTAAAATTGTTAAGTTTAAGTTTCAAAGATTTATATAATCTAAGAAATTATTGTTTTCACAAGTATCAGATTTTGATTCTAAAACTCGGTACAAGTCCGAAATATCATATAAGACCTGCCCGTAAAGTTTGGTGTCAATTCAAATAGTTTAAAGGCGTTTTGACCCATTGGTAGGAAGTTAAGAACTTGAAGTTCATTAAATTGGATCAATTGGTTTTGGGGTCAGATTCCTTGAGTAATAATGTTTTGGTTGTTCCGAGGGTTCGACTATGTCCGTCTTGTGATTTTAGACTTCTCGGTATGTTCAGGCGAGGATCGGGAGCCCCGAGCATCAAATGGTCGAGGTTTGAGCGAAGTCAGAATTTGAAAAGAAGAAAAGTTGTTGCTTCTATCAAACCAGCTTATCCGGCTCTTTGACCGCAGAAGTGGTGACCGCATAAGCGGCCACCTGGTCATAGAAGCGGAAGGGCCAGGAAAGGGGGAGACCGCATAAGCGGCCCTGGGACCGGAGAAGAGATCCCGTTTGTGTGAAATCAAGATCGCAGAAGTGGTCCGGTCCAATGTGCCCCAAATAGCAAAAGCGGTTATTTTCCGCAGAAGCGGACACTATGTATGCAGTAATTCGTCCGCGCATGCAAGATCGCAGGGGCAGTGAGGGTTCATTAAATACTAATCCAAGCTCCTTTTATCTCATTTTCACACCACTTGGGCAATTTTGAAGGTTCCAAAGAGAGAACTCTTCCTAATATCACGCGGTAAGTAATAATCACTCACTCTTAGCATAAATACATAAACATCAGGTGGAGTTAACGCTACAATTAGGGAAAATTCTAGAGATTAAAGCTAGATCTAGGGCTTAACCAAAACTATGATTTTACTTATAATTTGCTATAAAATGAAGTAGAAATCATATATTTGTGATCCTTAGGTGATAGAGAACAACTTCCCTCGAAAAAATATTGGAATCCTAATGTAAAGGCTAGGAAATTCTTATAACATCTAGAATTCGATCGTGTAAGCCTTTATTTACTAGTTCTTGCTTTATTTGATTAGTTTGGGATTGTCCGGCTTCGAATTAAGGACTTGAAATCTTTCTTCGAAATCTGGAGTGCACTTTTGGAGTGAGGTGAGTCTCCTTTCTAACTTTGTAAGAGGGAAAATGTCCCCATAAGATATTGAATAAGTAATTGTTGCTAAATGCGGGGGCTACGTACGTACGAGGTGACGAGAGTCTGTGCGTAACTACTATATAAAAATTATTCGTGTAGTTTAGGACCCATGCATACCTACTTAGGGGATATTTCTTATTTTAAAATTGCCATTATGATCGTTATAAATTGCTAGAGACTTGAGAACATGAAAGTGAACATATGAAACTGTTGAGCCTTGGTAGGGACTTTCCTTGTATGCAATTAAGCCTTATGTGCTTTTCTTGATATTGTCTTGATGATTATGGACCGGGCTGATCGCTTCGATGAAAATAGATGCATCTATGGTTCGTGTCGCTCGACCCTCGGCAATGCATAATTTATTTTCTGTTGGAGCGGGTCCTTAACCTCGGCATGTTTGTGCATGATTTATGTGGTTGTAGTTAGTTATGATACGATTACTCATTGTATTTAAAATAAGAAACTGGTAATTGGATTAAGGATAGAATATGAATATACCCCTTCTGTTGAACTGTATTATTGGTAATTTATTATGTTGTATATCTCACTCTACTATATCTTATTATTTGGAACTTAGTAAGTATCAAGTTGACCTCTCGTCTCTACTTCTTTGAGATTAGACGGGATACTACATGTACACGTGCTACACTTCTGTAGTTAATTGTACATGTTTTGAGGCAGGTGGATCTGGATATTATCCGGGTGTGCAGCAGTAAGTTAGCTCAGGGACTTCTACGGTGAGTTGCCTTCTTTTTTATGTCGATCTGTAGTCGAAGAAGCCCTTTCTTGTATTTAGTATTTTCTTTCTATTCTAATTTGGATAGTAGGACAATGTTTTGTATATTTGTAATGACCTGACCGGTTGTTTTTAGAATTTACGCCACTCTAATTTGGATAGTAGGCTAATCTTTTTTGCTATTTTGGTTTGCCGGGACATTCGGTATGAGGATTCAGAGTGTTTTGGGACACTTAGTCCCTAAATGAGAACTTATAAGTTAAAAAATGGTTCGTATTAGGAACAATGTGAAGACGACATCGGAATGTAAATCTAAAGGTTCTATTAGCTCCGTTAGGTGATTTCGAGGTTAGGAGCTTGTTCGGAATGTAGTTTGGAGGTCTATAGCTCATTTAGGCTTGAAATTCCGAAGTTTGAAATTTTGAGGTTTCCGGTCCAACAGAGAATTTTTTATCTAAGGGTCAGATTGGTATTCCGGAAGTTTTTGTAGCTCCGTCATGTTGCAAAATGTTAGGTCATTCGGATGAGGTTTGGTCAAGTTTTTTATCGAAAGCGCATTTTGTTAGAATTAAGAGTTCTTAGGCTTGAATTCCTTGGTTTAATCGGGATCCCGGTGTTGTTTGAGGTGTTTTGTGGATTGGTACAAGTTTGTATAAGGTATTAGGTGGTATTGGTGCTTTTGGTTGGTGTCCCGGAGGTCCCCGGAAGATTTCAGATGCTCAACGGGCAAAGTTTGGAGTTAGAAGGAAAAATTTGCAGTAAGCTTCTGGTATTTTCGCTTATGTGGTCTTGGAGCCACAGAAGCGGAGCTGCATTAGCGGTTCCTTCACCGCATAAGCGGAGCCGCATAAGCGGCCATCTTTTCGCATAAGCGGTTTTGGCGCCATATCAGGAGAATCGCAAAAGCGGTCCCTTCCCGCGTATGCGGAACCGTAGGCGCAGTTGTTTATCCACAAAAGTGGTCCCTATCCCTTTAATTTGAACCATAAAAGTGCTTATTATCACCGCAAAAGCGGGACCGCAGAAGCGGTCCCTGGGCCAGAAAAATCGGAAATCATAGGTCTGATAAGGTTTAATCAGAGGGTTTATTCAAAGTTAGAAAAACCATGTGAGAGCTCGAGAGGAGGCAATTTTGAGTGGATTTTGAAGAGATGATCATTGGGTAACATTACTTTGATCCCTTCTAGCTATATTCCATCATTTCCTGACTAAATCAACCATTAGAATCCAAATTCAAGGTCAAAATTTGAGAAAATTGGGTAAAACTTCTTAGGCTTAATTTTGTGATTTTGAGTCGGCATTTGTCCTCCGATTTGGGAGATTTTTATATGGTTAGACTCATGAGAGTATGAAGATTCTGAAAATATGAAAATTATTAAATGTCGAGACGTTGGCTAGAGGGGCATTTTGGTCATTTTCATTATTTTCGCGTCCCAACTTTAATTTTAATAGTGGAATCAGTTGTTTGAAATATTATTTACGATTAGTAATTGAATTGAATAGATTTGAGTCATTTGGAGTTGGATTCTCGTGGAAAGGGCATCGTTCCCTAGTTGATTTCTATCGGTTCGAGGTAAGTGGCTTGCCTAACCTTGTGTGGGGGACTTCGTCCATTAGGATGTGATAATTGGTAATTGAATGCCTTGTACGTGAGCTGACAAGTGAGTACTTGAGATAATTGTTGAAATCCGAATTTTTACTTAGTTACTTGATTTGGATTTTCTTTCATATATGCCTTATTTTACTTGCTATTATAGTCTGTGCTAGCGTAAAAGAGCATGTTTGATTGATCCAAGTTGCCTATTTGTTTAAATTGTCTTACTGTGATTACATGGACCATGTTAGGCCGGTATTATTTGTTCCCTTGTATTGTTGTACTTCAATTGCCGAACATTTCTCTGATGTTGTTTCGGCATTTACATTGGGACTACAGATGCAGGATTTTGGGAGCTCCCCCTTGTTTGTTTACTTTGGTACTACGGGTTTGATTCCCGGGTGACCCCCCTGAATTTTTACTTTGGGACTACAGGGCGGTATTCGGGGAGATCCCCATACACTTTTACTTGGGGACTACGGGATGGTATCCCGAGAGATCCCCCTACACTTATACTTTGGGACTACGGGATGGTATCCAGGAGATCATTCGTTGTTGATATGAGAATCAGACTACAAGACGGTATCTCGAGAGATGTATATTGGACAGTTGAGAAAAAAGCTACTGGACGGTATCCTGGAGACCCTCGTCGGTATTCTTGTAATTTAGTTGTAATTACTCTGTGTTTATGTTTTTGTCTTGTAACATAATATTTCATTGAATTGTCTTATCACACAGCTGTGTTTATTAGTTTTCATCAGACTTCAATACTGTTAATATTTTGTTATTTCTGTTGTTTCTATCTCAGTAGGGCCCTGACCTTTCCTCGTCACCACCTAACCGAGGTTACGCTTGGCACTTATTTAGTACAGTCGTGGTGTATTCATGCCTCTTCTGCGTATGTTTTCATGTGCAGATCCAGGTACCTCTACATAGGTGCACTTCAAGTAGCTGCAGGAGCATTTTCGGAGACTTGAGGTATATCTGCCGCATCCGCAGACCGAAGAGTCTCCCTCTCACTCTACCTTATAGTTAGCTAGATGACATTCTGTTATTCCCTATTATAGACATTTTTAGATTATTAAAGTAGTATTATGTTTCATTTTTTGTCTGTGTTTCCCGTGGGTTTCCGGGTGCTGGAGATAGTTTTCTTTACTTTTAAAGTGTTAAAGTGTTTGTGCCAGGCGGCAACTGTATACATTATTCCTGTTATTTAGTTTTGATTAGAAATTCCGCAAATGTTTTTACTTCCGCAATGTGTTAGGATTACCTGGTCGCGAAGACTAGGCGTCGCTATGACGTGTTCATAATTGGTGAACTAGGGTCATGACAAGTTGGTATTAGAGCTCTAGGTTCATAGGAGTCACAGGACACATGCCATTTTATTAGAGTCTTGCTGATCAGTATGGAGACGTCCGTATTTATCTACGAGAGGCTATGTAACTATTTAGGAAAATATTCATTTCTTTTGAATTCCTTATCGTGCAATGTTTTGACACTAATTCTAAACTTCTACTTTCTATGCTCTCATAGATGGCAAGGACACACGCTATACGAGAAAACTAGGCACCCGTGACCCCTGCTGCCGCCATCAGAGGCTGGGGTCGGGGTAGAGGTCGAGGATGTGCCCGAGGTGCAGCGATAGCACCCGCACGTTTTTCCGTTGAGCTACCACTAGAAGATCCAGTTGGGGCACATGCACCTGGTACACCTATTACAATTACTACTACTCCAGCGCTCCAGGAGACCCTGGCTCAGTTCGTTAGCATGTACACTACTTTGGCTCAGGTGGGGTTGATTCCCCTCGCTGCGGCCACATCTCAGGCTGGGGGAGGGGCCTAGACTCTCGTAGCTCACACTCCTGAGCAGAGAGTGCTGATGGAGTAGGTTCTAGAGGTTGTTCATGTACCACCTACAGAACTATTACAGCCAGGGGATGGGTCAGCTGTCTCAAAGGATGAGCAGCGAGGCTAGAGAGGTTCAATAAATATGATCCCCTAGTGTTCAATGGTCTAGTTTTAGAAGATGCCTTGGGATTCTTGGAGGAGTGTCATCGCATTATTCGTACTATAAGCATAGTGGAGTCTAGTGGGGTTTCTTTCACCACCTTTCAGCATTGGGGAGCCGCCTATGATTGGTAGCATAATTATGAGTTGAATAGTCCAGTCAAGTCTGCCTTACTAACATGGACCCAATTCTACGACATGTTTAAGAGGGAGTTTGTTCCCTAGAGCCTCAGGGATTCATGGCACGCAGAGTTTGAGTGTTCGTACCAGGGTGCTATGATAGTCTCAGAGTATGCCATCCGTTACACTCGATTGGCCAAACATGTACCGGCTTTGGTCGCCACAATTCGGGAGAGAGTGCGGAGGTTTATCGAGAGTCTTATTCTGCCCATCCGATCCAGCATGGCTCAAAAGTTAGAGATGGATATTTCCTACCAGTAGGTAGTAAGCATCGCTAGACAGATTGAGGGTATGCTCGCCAGGGAGCGAGGGGAGAGAAAGGCCAAGAGGTCTCGAGATTGGGTCATTACTCTGGTACCCGTACTTCATCAGCCGGACGTTATGGTAGGGGTTATTCTGGTCGCCTTGTTCATTCAGCCTTTCCAGCAGCCGGTAGTACTCCAGCTGGTAGGGGTTATTATGTACCTCCAATTCTAGCACGCCTCATGTGCGGGCTACTTCCAGAGGTCAGTCTAGAAAACCTAGCTCCAGTTATTCACAGCCACCACATCCTCCCAGAGCTTGCTTCGAGTGTCGCGATAAGCGTCACTTGGTTAGGGACTTCCCCAGACTTGGTAGGGGTGCATCTTCACAGACTCCTCAGCCATAACGTGCCTCACAGAGTTCTCAGGATACAGTTCTAGCTCCCACTACTACCCACCTGCCCAGCCAGCCAAGGGTGGTGGTTGGGGAGATAGAGGACATCCTCGTAATAGGGGCTGGGCCAGATATTATTGCATCCATGCTCACACCGAGGCGGTCGCCTCTGATTCTATCATCACAGGTATTATTTTGGTTTGTCATAGAGAGGCATCGGTTCTATTAGATCCCGACTCTACTTATTCATATTTGTCCTCTTATTTTGCTTCACATTTGTGTGTGCCTCGGGATTCTTTGAGTGCCCCCGTTTATGTTTCTACCCCTGTAGGAGATTCTCTTATTGTGGACCGCGTGTACCAGTCGTGTTTTGTTACTATTCATGGTTTTGAGACCAGGGCTAATCTATTATTACTCGGTATGGTTGATTTTTATATTATCTTGGGCATGGACTGGTTGTCGCCCCATCATGCTATTCTTGATTGTCACGCCAAGACCGTGACGCTAGCCATGCTAGGTGTTTCACATATTAAGTGGAGTGGTACCTTAGATCATACTCCCTGCAAGGTTATTTCTTTCTATAAGGCTCAACGTATAGTTGAGGAGGGGTGTTCTGCTTATTTAGCTTATGTAAGAGATGTCAGTGTTGACACCCTTTCTATTGATTCAGTTTCAGCAGTGCTAGACTTCCCCGATGTGTTTCTAGCTAAACTTCCGGGCATGCCGCCCGAAAACGATATATGTTTTGGTATTGATATGTTGCCGGGCACTCAGCCCATTTTCATTCCCCCATATCGCATGGCTCTTCCTGAGTTAAAGGAGTTGAAGGATCAGTTGCAGTAATTGTTGGGTAATGGTTTTATTCGGCCTAGTGGTTCACCATGGGGATAGCCTTTTTTGTTTGTGAAGAAGAAGGACGGTTCTATGCATATGTGCATTGATTATCGCCAGTTGAACAAAGTTACAGCGAAGAACATATATCCTTTACCGCGTATTGATGATCTGTTTGATCAGCTTTAGGGTGCACAGGTGTTTTCCAAGATTTATTTGCACTCAGGTTACCATCAGTTAAAGATTCGGGAGCTAGATATCTCGAAGACTGCTTTTAGGACTCGGTATCGTCATTACGAGTTCCTTATTATGTCTTTTGGGCTGACTAATGCCCCAGCGTCTTTTATGCACTTGATGCACAACGTATTTAGGCATATCTTGACTCATTTATGATTTTTTTATTGATGATATTCTGGTATATTCCCCAAGTCCGGAAGATCATGAACAACACCTGAGGGTAGTGCTTCAGACTCTGAGGAAGAAGAGATTGTATGGAATGTTCTCCAAATGTGAGTTTTGGCTGAGTTCTGTGGCATTCATAGGCCACATGGTGTCGTGGATCCGAGGAAGGTGGAGTCTGTGCAGGGTTGGCCCAGGCCCTCCTAAGCTACTGAGATTCATAGTTTCTTTAGCTTGGTGGGTAATTACCATTGCTTTGTGGAGGGTTCTCATCAATCGCGACCCCTATGACTGGATTGACCCAAAAGGGTGCCCCTCTTCAGTGGACAGAGGAGTGTGAGGTGAGCTTCTAAAAGATCAATACAGTTTTGACTTCATGCCCAATATTGATGTTGCCTACCGGTTCAGGGTCTTATAAAATTGATTATGATGCCTCACGGGTTGGACTTGGAGCGAGTGTCGGTACAGGACGGTAGGGTGATTGCCTATGCATCCCGAAAGTTGAAGGCGCATGAAAAGAACTACCCTGTCCACGATTTTGAGTTAGCTCCCATTGTTCATGCTTTGAAGATCTAGCGTCATTATTTGAACGGGGTGCCTTGTGAGATTTACACTGACCATCAGAGTTTGCAGCACTTGCTTAAGAAGAATGACCTGAATATGCATCAGAGGAGATGGTTAGGGTTGTTAAAGGATTTTGATATTACTATTCTTTATCACTCGAGCAAGGCCAATATGGTTGCTGATGCCTTGAGTCGTCGGGCGGAGAGTTTGGAGAGTTTGGCATATTTACCTGAATCAGAGAGACCTATGGCGATGGATGTTCAGGCTTTAGCCAAGTAGTTTGTGAGATTAGATCTTTTAGAGCCCTGTCGGGTTCTACCTTATGTGGTTTCTCGGTTTTACCTATTTGATCACATTAGGGAACGGTAGTTTGATGAACCTCATTTGCTTGTCCTTGAGGACAGAGTTCGGTGTGGTGATGCCCGAGATGTTACCAACGGGGATGGCGGAGTGTTGAGGACGCAGGGCCGGATTTGTGTGCCCAACGTAGATGACCTTCAAGAGCTGATTCTAGCTAAGGACCAGAGCTCGCGGTATTCCATCCATCTGGGTGTCGGGAAGATGTATTAAGACTTGAGGCAGCACTACTGGTAGAGGTAAATGAAGAAGGATATAGTTGACTATGTGTCTAGATGCCTCAAGTGCCTGCAGGTGAAGTATGAACACCAGCGTCCGGGTGGGTTGCTACAACAGATTGAGATCCCAGAGTTGAAGTGGGAGTGTATCACCATAGACTTCGTATCTGGACTCCCATGGACCGTGAGAAAGTTTGATTCAATTTGGTCCATTGTGGATCGGCTGACCAAGTCTTCTTATTTCATACCAGTATGCAATACTTATTCATCGGAGCGGTTGGCGGAGATTTATATCACGGAGATTGTCTGGTTGCATGGTATTCCAGTTTCTATCATCTTAGACAGAGGCACTTAGTTTACATCGCTGTTCTGGAGAGCCGTGCAGCAGGAGTTAGGCACTCTAGTGGAGTTGAGCACAACATTCCACCCCCAGACGAATGGACAGTCCGAGCGCACTATACATATTTTGGAGGATATGCTCCGTGCGTGCGTGATTGAGTTTGGAGGGTCATGGGGGCATTTCCTGCCACTGGTAGAGTTTGCTTATAACAACATCTATCAGTCTTGCATTCAGATGGCACCGTATGAGGCCTTATCTGGTAGGAGATGTAGATCCCCGGTGGGTTGGTTTGAGATGGGTGAAGACAGGTTATTGGGCATAGAGATAGTTCAAGATGCAATGGAAAAGGTTAAATGATTTAGGACACACTCCGTGCAGCGCAGTCCAGACAGAAGAATTATGCGGACAAGAAGGTTCGTGATGTGGCATTTATGGTCGGCGAGCAGGTTCTGCTTCGGGTCTTGCCTATGAAGGGTGTCATGAGGTTTGGAATGAAGGAAAAGCTGAGTTCGAGATTTATTGTGCCTTTTGAGATCTTGAGGCGAGTTGGGGAGGTTGCTTATGTGCTTCCTTACCTCCCAGCCTAGCCGGAGTTCATCCGGTGTTTCATGTTTCGATGCTCCGGAGATATCATGGTAACCCTTCGAACGTATTGGATTCCAGTTTAGTCCAGCTGGACAAGGATTTATCCGATGTTAAGAAGCCAGTGGACATTCTGGATAGGCAGATCAGAAAGTTGAGATCAAAGAACATCGCTTCAGTGAAGGTCCACTGGTGGGGTCTGTCGGCCGAGGAGGCGACTTGGGAGACCGAGCATGATATGCGCAGCCAGTAACCTCATCTTTTTGCTACTTCAGGTATGTTCTGTATGCTCGTTCGAGGACGAATAAATGTTTAAGTGTAGGAGCATGTAACGAACCGACCGGTCATTTTTGGTATTTACGCTCCAATCCCCTATTAACTTCTTTCCATAAGCTCTTTTCTGCTATTTTGGTTTGCCCTGACATTCGGTACTAGGATTTGGAGTATTTTGGGACACTTAGTCACTAAATGGGAACTTAAGAGTTGAAAATGGTCCGTATTTGGAATAGTGTGAAAACAACCTCAAAATTGAAATATGATGGTTCTATTAGCTCCGTTAGGTGATTTCGGGGTTGGGAGCGTGTTCGGAATGTAGTTTGGAGGTCCGTAGCTCATTTAGGCTTGGAATGCCGAAGTTTAAAATTTTGAGGTTTTCGGTCCAATAGTGAATTTTTGATATGAGGGTCGGATTGGTATTATGGAAGTTGTTATAGCTCCATCATATTATTTGGGATGTATGTACAAAATTTCAGGTCATTCAGACGAGTTTTGGTTAGGTTTTTTATCGAAAGCGTATTTTGTTAGAATTTGGAGTTCTTAGGCTTGAATTCCTTGATTTAATCGAGCTCCGGATGTGTTTTTGAGGTGTTATGAGGATTGATACAAGTTTTATTAAGGTATTAGGTGGTATTGGTGCTTTTGGTTGGAGTCCCGGAGGTCCCGGGATGATTTCGGATGCTCAACGGGCAAAGTTTGGAGTTAGAAGGAAAAATTGCAGCAGGAGTGACGACCCGGCCCGTCGTCATGAGAGTTACCATTCCGTATTCCCTGTATTGTGTTTTTCATGTTCTATATCAGTATTAGAGTCTATCAGGTGAATTTAGATTGATTCTGGTTAAAAATAAGGCATATAGCCTCTTAAAATGGAGTTTGTTACAGAAAAGTCAACCAAAAGTTGACTATGTGGTTATTGAGCTTGGATGTGAGTTCCGGTGGTTCAGTTAGCTTCGGGAGGTGATGTATGACTTAGGGGAGCGATCAGAATTGAATTTAGAGGTCCGGTATAGCAATAGGCTTTAATTGGCGAAGTTGGAATTTTTGCGGAATCCAGTTGATAGGTGAGATTTTGATCCTGGAGTCGGAATGGAATTTCGACAGTTGTAGTAGCTTCATTAGGTGATTTTGGATATGAATACAAATTTTCAGGTTATTCGGACATCATTTGGTCGGGTTTTTGATTGAATGTAGGTTTTAGAAGTTTTAAGGAAAATTAGTTTTGAATCCGAGGTTATTTGGTGATTTTTGTGTTTAAAGACGTGTTTTTATGATTGGAACAAGTTTGTGTGGTGCTTAAGAGTGGGTTTGCATTTTTGGTTGTGGTCTCGGGGGCCTTGAGATGGTTCCGGATGGTTAAACGAAACTTTTTGGAAGTTACATCAGGTCTGTCAATTATGTCTTCTGGTATTTCCGTTTCTGGGGAAATGGACCGCAGAAGCGAGTTCGAAGAAGCAGATTATTCAGCACAAAAGCGGTTTTTTCGCATGACTGGGTGTTCCCCAAAAGCGGACCCCCTTTCCGTAAAAGTAGAGTCGTAGG
Organism: Nicotiana noctiflora; assembly: GCA_032618575.1. Lineage (NCBI taxonomy): Eukaryota > Viridiplantae > Streptophyta > Magnoliopsida > Solanales > Solanaceae > Nicotiana > Nicotiana noctiflora. Next base: position 69,457 of record JASVEL010012712.1, read on the forward strand.
AGCGACTTTGGGACCTAAGAAGTGGTGAGGGGATATTTGGTGTAGATCGCAGAAGCAGTCATTGGACCATATAGGCTGAACCGCAGAAGCAGTTTGGTATCTGCAAAAGCGGATTCTGAGGGGTTTAAGTGAAACTGCAGAAGCGGTTATTTTACCGCAAAAGCGGGACCGCTGAAGCTTTTAAGTCATCGCAGAAGCGAAAATCGCAGAGGGTTTAAGTGTATCAGTGTTATGAAATTTCAGAAGTGTAAAAGTATTTGGGGCTTCGAACTTAGAAAGGAATTGGGCGATTTTAAAGAGGAATTCGTGGAGTATTATCAGGTAGGGACTCTTGGACCCATATTCTGTTATTATAGTGATAAAACATGGATTTAATCTCTGAAACTGGAGGAATCAAAGTTGAAAAATTGAGGTTTTTGTTTAAAGCCTAAGAAATGAAAAATAGATGATTTGAGGGGTCAAATGGACTCCGATTTTGATAAATTTTATATGTATGGACTCGTGGTGAGATGAGGATTCTGAAAGTGTGAATTTCATAATTTTTTGAGAAGCGGGCCTGGGGCTCGGGTTTTGGAAACTTCGTGTTTTTGGGTGTTTTTCGAGTTATTTTGATTGGGTTATGTTCCATTAGCCTATTATGATGTATTCTTATTGGTTTTCATCAGATTTGGAACCCGCGGAGGTCGATTCTAGAGGGAAAGGAATTGCGGACTAGTTTTGGAGCCTGTTCGAGGTGAGTAATGGGTGTGGATGATGACCTAAGGGTTTGAAACCCTGGTATATCACTATGTGACGTTGTATTGAGGCAAGACACGTACTCTGATATGAGTGCGGGGTCGATTGTTATTGGGGACTATGGCTTAGTCTGACCATGTGGCATTGTAGTATGTTGTTGGCTATAAATGAGCCGGTGAACCTCCTACTTAGATGGTTGTGGATATATTTTGGATATATGGCAGTTATTTGGATCCCGTGAGGATCGTTATCACTATTTCTATGATTATAGCACATTTTCATGATATCAGTCCTGAGCTAAACACTGTTTAAAAATTATTTTCAAACTCTAAGATTTCTGAACACTTATTTCTAAAATTTCTACTAAAAGGATTTAAAAAGGGTAATTATTTGTGCCTGTGAGGCTTTCATTACATGTAGCTGGACTGATAGTGGATCAAACTGCACGTCGCAGCATATGTCACTGATATTGCGCTTGGGCAATAGGAGCCCCTCCGGAGTCTGAACACCCACAGTGAGCGCGGGTACCCAAATGGATCGGGCTACGCGCCGTAGCAGTCATATTCATGCATCTGCATTGCATTTATTCATTTATGTTGTACTACTTTAGCTGTTATTGCTTTCCCTGAGACTTTTACTGTTATTAAGGATAAAATAAGGTATTGTATAGCTTTACTATGTGGTATTATTGGGTTTTCTTACCTTCAATATCATTATACATGCTTATTACCACTGAGTTGGATGTACTAACTCTACTCCCTGCACCTTGTGTGCAGATCTAGGTACCTCCCAGCAAGTTTGATTTCCAGATGTCTTTAGAGCTTATATCGGAGTGTCGAGGTAGCTGCCTGGCATTCGCAGGACCCAACTCTCTGTGTTTCTTATGCTTTAGACATTTCCACATTTCAGACTTATTCTGTGTACACTATTGTTGTCACTATGTTTCTCAGTAGAGGCTCTCGACTCGTGACCCCCAGGTCTTGGGAGGTGGTGTGTTGAAATTGGGATATTTTTCATTATCTTGGCTAAACTACGTAATATATCTTTATATTATTGATTTTGAAACAAAACGTGAGCTGGTAGCCCGGTGTTATGTGTAATTGGTCAGGCTAGCCTAGCAATGTGTTGGGCACCATCACGACCAGGTTTTGGGGTCGTGACAAGTTAGAATCAGAGCCTAGGTTACTAGGCTTCATGAGTCTCGAGTCGGTTAGTAGTGTCTCGCGGATGAGTACAGAGACGTCTGTATGTATCCTCGGGAGGCTGCAGACCTTTCAGGAAATAATTCACATTCTTGAACTCTTTTCGTACGATTTGTTGTTTCGAGAACTGAACTTCTGTATTCTATTCTCTCGCAGATGGTGAGGACTCGTGCTACTGGATGAGATGGACGACCACCATTGCCACCAGCTAGAAGCCTTGGTCGTGGTTGTGGTCATGGTCGTGGTAGAGCAGTAGGGGCAGTGCCAGTAGACCCACCTGTCACCCATATTTAGACTCAGCCCCTAATGGTTGAGGCTCCAGTAGCACCTGCCCAGGCACCGCAGTGCCTCTTATTATTCTTAGCCTTCAGAGGCATTGGCCCAGATATTATCTTTCTACACTGGTTTGGTTCAAGCAGTTTCAGCTACTACTGCCACAGCGACATCTCAGGCCGGGGGTAGTCATCAGACCTCCGCAGCTCGCACACCAGAGTAGGTTGTGCAGGAACTTCAGACGCCAGCCCAGCTCAGGTAGTTGCACCGACTGTTCTAGTTGCGCCAGTTGCGCGAGCTATAGGGTATGTTGTTCCGGTGATGCTTGACGACGAGCATCGTCGATTAGAGAGGTTTGGAAGACTTCAGCCGCCTACATTCAGTGGTATTGAGGGTGAGGATGCCCAAGGATTCTTGGATACGTATGAGAGGATGTTTCGTACAGCAGGGATTCTTGAGTCTAGTGGGGTTTCTTTTACTACATTCAAGTTTTCTGGGACATCATTCATATGGTGGGAGGAGTTCGAGAGGCGTAGGCCTGCAGAAGCAGCACCCCTTACCTGGCAGCATTTTTCCACTCTCTTTTTAGAGAAGTATGTGCCTCAGTCCCGCAGAAAGGAGTTGCCCCGCCATTTTGAGTGGCTAGTTTAGGGTGATATGACAGTGAAGCAGTACGAATTGAGGTATACTCAGTTAGCCAGACGTGCTACATGGATGATTTTGACAGATCGGGAGAGGATCAAGAGGTTCATAGATGGCCTCAACTATTTTATTCGTATCTTGATGACCAGGGAAAGAGTAGTGGTAGCATCCTTCGAGGAGGTAGTAGATATGGCATGCCAGATTGCGGTGGATCTCGGCCGAGAGCGAGAGGAGAGGGAAACCAAAAGACCTCAATGTTCGGGCAGCTATAGTGATGCTCCATCTAGGAGCCAGTTCCATCAGGGCAGAGGTCGTTCATCTAGACCTCCTCAGTTAGGTCGCCCAAAGCACAGTGGAGCTTCTTCTGACCATGGCCGTCAAGGTTATCAGCAGGGCCAGTCTTCACTCAGCGCCCTCCCAGCTTAGAGTTCCGCACCTTCTTCTTCAACCTAGTGTTCATCTGTGACGAGGGGTTCCCTTCAGTCCCCTGCTCCAGCACCGAGAAATTGTTTTGAGTGTGGCAAGTTTGGCCACATGAGGAGGCAGTGTCCTTGACTTTGTAGGGGTAGGTCTCAGCAAAAGGATCACTCCTTTGTGATTGTATTTATTGATGACATCCTAGTGTACTTTCGTAGCCAGAAGGAGCATACTCAGCATTTGAGAGTTGTATTGCAGAGGTTTTGGGAGGAGAAGCTGTATGAAAAGTTCTCCAAGTGTGAGTTTTGGCTTGAGTCTGTAGCTTTTCTTAGTCATGTGGTGCCTTGTGATGGTATTCAGGTTGACCCGAAGAAGATAGAGTCGGTGAAAAGTTGGCCTAGACCGTCCTCGGCTACAGAGATCTGGATTTTTCTTGGTATGGCAAGGTATTACCTCCGATTTGTTCAGGGATTTTCATCCATGGCTTCATCATTGACCAGGTTGACGCAGAAGGGTGCACCGTTCATATGGTCGGACGAGTGCAAGGATAGATTTCAGAAGCTCAAGAGAGCTTTGACCACAGCTCAAGTGTTTGTCTTGCCATCAGCTTCAGTTTTATATACCATGTATTATAATGCATCAAGAGTGGGGATAGTTTGTGTACTGATGCAGGAGGGTAGAGTTATTGCTTAAGCTTTTTGTCAGTTGAAGCCTCATGAGAAGAACTACCATGTTCATGATTTGGAGTTAGCTGCCATTGTTCATGCCTTGAATATTTGGAGGCACTATTTGTACGGCGTGTCCTATGAGGTGTATACTGATCATCGCAGTCTCTAGTGTGAGCACGTGATGTTTGCCTTAAGCAATTTAATTCCAATATATATATATATATATATATATATATATATATATATATATATATATATATATATATATATATATAATCATGCAAAAATGATTTTTGTTTGTAATTGTGTGATTTAGTTTAAATACCAGTTTTTTTTTGTTTGAAAATAAAATTGAAATGAAATTACAAAAGAAATCAATTGGGAAAATATCATAAAAAATGTTAAAATTTAGAAAATAAAGTAAATATGAAAATAATACTGAAACATTAAGGAAAAAATAATAAAAAAAATAGAAATAAAGGAAATATAGCAGTTGACAATAAATACAAAAAGAAAAAGAAAAAATACAAAAAAGGAAATACAGAAATAAATAAAATACAAGTCAAAATACAATATACAATATGAATTTGGGCCAAATATACAAGGAAATACATATATACCAAGCCCAAATACAGACCAGGCCCAAACGAAATAAGTCTGGTCTGCCCAGTCTGTATATACCAAACGACACTGTCCAATACACCAATTCTGGGCCGTTGATATATCTGATCAACAGACCAGATAAGACGGTTCTCTTATAAAGCAAACGATGTCGTATTTGAGATTAATCTTAGCCGTTCATTTCATTAATCAAACGGATGAGAGCAATGTCTCATTAAATCCAAACGGCGTAGCGTAGATAAAATAATCACAGCCGTCTAATGACTTAATCCAACGGACATGTACATTTAAATTGAACGACGACATTTTGAGGGCCAAATGATCCTGGCCGTTCATTCGATTTAATCCAACGGCCAAGGATCAAATGCGTATAATCGTTATATATAACCCTTCTCCTGTTCATTCAGACCATTACATACAATATACAATTCATAAGAAACCCTAGCCACCTCTAGGTTCCCATCTTCCTCCTCAAGTCTCTCATGGAGACCACCGCAAAACCACGCCCCAGCCTTCGTCTCCCGCTCAGGAAAACCTCAAACACCCTCTTCACCAACCAAAAAACCTTCAAGCCACCATAAACCCCGACCAAAACCAACAGCCTCCCTGTTCTTGAAATCCCGGTCGCCGGAACCCTAGCCAGCGACCTCACAAAGTATGAACCAAAGTCCCAAATTAACACCCTTAAATCGTCTTGAGGTGATCTACCACCTTATATAGGTGGTTTCCCTCGAATCACCCTCAAACTTGTGGAATATTAGAAAAACACTCGCTAGAACCCTACTCCGGCGAGTACCAAAAACTAACCCTACCCCCGAAGCACTATCCTAGGTCTCCAGACCACCCCTCATATACACTTAAATCGAACCCAAAGCCCTGTTTGCAAGATCCAGTACTCAGAAGACCAACCGTCTTCAAAGCTCTGAAAATCCAGAAAAAATGAAAAGAATGAAGAAGAAATAAAGAAGAAAAGAAAGAAAGAAAATGAAAAAGGAAAAGAAAAAGGCCGAATAAAGCTAAGTATCCTTACCTTTGTTTTCATTCTTTGTTGTTGTGTGTTCTGAAAAAATGTTTCTTTATGTGTCTACTGTGTTTATCTGAACCTATTTCTATGCATGCCAAAAAATATGAATCTATCTCTGTTCATGTGAACCCTCAATCTTACACATGCCTAATTTTTTTTAGTGTTCTTAAAGTTTTTTTATGTTAACTACTCACGAATCATGTGCTAATTAGTCAGGTTTATGTGTTTGTTCATTATATTGTGTCTCTATTGGGTTTTGGTTAGTTGGAATTCAACAATTATCAAATTTCTCCTCTGAGTTCTGATTAATTGAAAATTAATTCGTGATTAAGGCTATATGTGCAAAACAACATGAATCTGGCTATATTTGTAACTTGATTTGTATATGAGTTCATTCTAAACCTTTGAGTACTTATGTTATTTGGGCCATGAGTATAAATGTCTTGTGGCTACGTTTGTGAATTAAGTCGGGGTGTTGAATAGTAGCTATGTTTTTAATAGTGGTTATGTTTTAAATAGTGGTCATATTCTGATAAGTGGTTATGTTCTGATAAAAGGTGGCTAATAATGAAAAAGGGTGTGGTCTAAACTGGTTAAGTTTTAAGACATGTCTGATTAGTGGCTATTGGTTAAATAAGTATTACCCTAGTTCTGCCATACCTAAGGCAGGTCGGGTATTATTGATTAAATACAACGGGTAAAAGGGGAAGAGTAAATGGCATTCCTGTAGATTAAATAGATAATATAGGGATAAAAATGACTTTAGTACTTGTTGTTTCTGCAATTACTTAGATAATAAAGGGCAGACTGGGTAGAATGAAAAGGCATTTGTGTAATAAATCTTAGCAAGTGAGGGTAATTGGGTAAAACATGCCTAAAAGAACCTAATAGAACTGCCCAGAACCTTCTAGCAGGGGTTCTAGGGCATTTCGATACAATTTTAATGGACTATACTGTAAATAATTAAAAAGAACAAGGGGATGGAAATAGAATTAACTTATTTGAAATCCCTCCCCTCCCCCTCAAAATTACTCTATAAATAGACTTCTAATAAGCCTGAAAAGTGGTTGGATTTTGGAAATTAAGAAATTGGTCTAGATTTTGAAATCAAAAAAGAGAAAAGACTTCTAAAATTCTGAAATATACAACTAAGGGTTACAATCATTTAGGAAAGCTGATTAACTTGAGTGCTATTCTAGGGATTTCTGTGGGTCAATTCTTCACTAATTCATCTCGGCTTTGCTGGATTCTTTAATTTTACTTGGGTTGATTTGCTGGGTTCCATATTTGGAGTTTCGCTAGCTTTTTGCTATGATTGAATCATTTCATTGCTGTTGCTATATCGTTGTTGTTGGTTGCTGACTATTCTTTTTCTCCAAACTCCAGACTCATCAATCTGTTTTGAACTAGGTACACTACTATTGACCTGAAGTTGTAATGAGCTGCTGATTGGAGAAATGATATAAAATCGTGTTATCTGAATTTTCATGTATTTGTATTTCATTATGTAGTTTAAAAAATACTTAGATCTTTGTAATTCATCTAGGACTTGGTTGTAATAATTAGTAGACTGTACATATGCTTTCAACTCGGTAATAGTAGTAGTAATATAAATAACATGCTAAATAACCATGTATGAGAAAAATCACTTAAGTCCGAAACTAAAACTGGTACAAGATAGTTAAATTGTTCTGATTTGAAACAAGCATGAACCATTTAGGAAGTATCATATTTGGACATCTTATATTTCGAATTTGAATCAGTTAACTTGTATCATAAAGACATAGCTGCGGGGCCCTCCATAATTTCCTATAAAATATTAGAAATAAGAAAGATCGTTTAGCGAATTCCACAGTCTCTCCCAAATTAACAAGACGTAGACTCTTTAGGGCACAATTTATAATAAATATACATTCCTAATACGAGTACACATTTATGTGACTCAAATCAAAATCCTGGCGAAGTTGAAATGCATTAAGGTCACAGGCGTACTGGTTGCGGTGTAATTCAAAATGTGTTTTCGCAACGTCGCAAAATCCTAAAATTAACCATAGCGGAACATCAATAGCATTTGAAACAAAGGCATATAAGGAAATTAAATATAACAAATATGGTAGTTGAGCGACCATGCTAGAATCATGGAATCCGGGAGTGCCTAACACCTTCTCCTGGGTTAACAAAATACCTTATCCAGATTTCTAGTTTCGCGGACTGTTAAACAGAGTCATAATATCCTCAGATCGTGATTAAACCGGTGACTTGGGACACCATTATTTTCCCAAGTGGCTACTTTAAAATCTAATAAATAAATCTCGTTTTGATTGTCCTTTAAGTGGAAAAACTCCTTCCCTATTATTATTATTATATCCTTTCCCGGGGTGTATTAGAAAATAGCGGGTATACGTTAAAATAAAATGAGGTGTGACAACTCTGGCAATTCTGCTGGGGATAAGAAACCCAGAACTTCGGTTTAGGGTTTAAGAATTCGAGCTCAGTTAAATTGCTATTTTGATTGTATCTGATTTCATTATATTCTTTGATCAACATGCTATATGTTTACCGCTTTTATATTACGTGAATTGTACATAAAAATTTTGCCGAAAACCCTTCTCTTCTTACTTCCGGGGGTGTACTTACTGGTTGAGACTCCCATTTCTGCTAAGTCAATTCCCAATAAGAAAATAGAGGCCGGATAAGCTACAAAGCCGGACGATCCCACAGGTCCCCGGTACGTAGCCCCCTCCTCGATCCGAGTTGTCCATTCGGGTGCACAGTCTAGTACCATGAAAAATCAGGATATTGAGCCTAGATTTAGTACGTTTATTTGCATCATATCTGACTTAGGGGACTCAACACAGGGGTTGGGTCCGTCTAGGATAGGTGACCCGGATATCAAAGACCGAGCATGATTATATGTTACATTTATTTATCCTAGATTATTATGCTAACCGGCTAAACACCTAAAAACAAAAAGAAAGAAAAAATAGCAATTCTTAGAATAGCAATACTGAAATACTGACGAAACGCTATCGAAAGTTTGAAAAGAAAAGTTTGAAATTAGTCGGAACAATTTTGTCAAAATAATTGGTCTTAAAACAATTTGACCGAACTACGCAGGTTTGATTCTCACCACTAGGCGAGATACGTAGGCAACCCTTGACAGGTCCAACCACCCCTTTCAAAATATAACCAAAAAATGTCAAATTTTTAGTTTTCAATAATATCAAAGTGATGCCATTTTTTGAAAATAGCCGAATGTTCCGAAAGGGCGCCGGAAGGTTGTTTGTGCAAAAGTGGCTGCTTTGAAGCCATTTCTTTTTCTTTTAAAATAATAGCTTTGAAATTTTCAAATGAAATATGGAAAAGGTTAACTATTTTTAAATAAATTAAAAATTGTCCTTAAAAAAAACTTTGTTTTCTTTTTGAATAAATCGCCTTTAATAAATGTGCAGGATGAGCACAATACAAAATGAACCCTTTGCACTAATGAAAAAGATCCCTTTAGAGTTGCGATTGTGATGGAATGATCTAGGCCAAGATGGACAGGATTGGGTTAACAAATATTTAAAAGATCTTACTGGGCTGCTAAACATAGTGCTTTGGGGTGATATTATCCGAGCTTTAGTTGTTTGCTGGGATCCCGCACACATGTGCTTCGCTTCTCGGATTATGAGCTCACTCCGACATTGGAAGAAATTGCTAACTACATCGGGAAGGGCGAGGTTCCCTTAAGAGATATGTATCCGGTTTCTCCAAGGGCTATTACTGTGCACAGATTCTTTGACTCCTTAAAGATTGCCATAAATGTTCATAATGAAGAATTGGTCGACGGGTTTTGCACTATGAACTTTATATACTGCAGATATGGCCACGTTGGAGGATTCAATGATCCAACAAACAAACTCTGCAGCAAAATGAAACGGGCTAAGTGGGAGGAACACATGAATTTCGCTTTTATGGTAGCCTTTTTGGGATTGATCATATTTCCGAGGAAAGATAGAATATTGACATTAGAGTTGCCGGAATTGCCTGTACTCTCCTTGTACAGGACAATAGTACGTTGGCACCAATGATAGTGGCCGATATCTTCCGTGCTCTCATGGCCTGCAAAGCGGGACAAGACTACTTCGAGGGGTGCAATTTATTTCTTCAAATGTGGATGATAGAGCATCTATGCCGCCACCCTCAGTTTTCAAGCTATGGATCGTTTGAGAAGACATGTATCGAAGAATTATACGTAAGGACAAAAGAGGCCAAGTTGCCCGAAGGATCGAAAGGTTGGATCACAAATTTGCGATCACTAATCGCTAGCCAAATAGAATGGGCATATGGATGGTTGCCCCTCAATGAAGTTATATATATGCTAGCGGAAGGGTCGTATTTTCTGTTAATGGGTCTCAAGAGCATCCAACCTTATGCGCCATACCAAGTATTATGGCAACTGGGAAGATATCAGGTTGTGCCGAAAGATGGGGACCTCAGCCTTCAAGCAATAGAAATCAGTCCTGATGGGCAATTCCCGGAAGCAAAAATTCGGCAAATATGGAATAAATGCCAATGTCAGAGAATAGACACTTGTGTGAGAGATCGGGCTAGAGGAGAAGTATCACCGGAATATTCCACATGGTACCATAGAGATGTTGAGCATGAGAGACCGATGAAGAGGCCTCATATTCAAGAGTTTTCCGAGCAGTCTAAGGAACAAAAAGATTGGATGACCAAAGAAAATGAATATCGAGCCAGAATCAGCATATTGGAAAAATAATTCCAGGACCTCAAATTCGAAAGCAGCCTACAAGCAGCAGCAGATGAGGGTGAAAAGAAATAGCTGAAAAAAGAAAACGAAACTTTGAAAGCTCAGATTGTGAAAATGAGAACAACAACCGAAATCCCAGTTCGACTTGCCCGAGATGAGAATCTAATTGAAAATCTATGGCGCAAGGTGAACAATTATAGCTTTGATCTAGATAAAGATGAGAAGGAACAAGTTGGGGTTCGGAAACAATTGTCCAGGAATGCCGAAGAAAGAACTCGTATGGTTCGACAGTTAAAAGATGAACATAAAGTTGAAGTAGCCCGATTGAGGAAGAAAGTCATCACAGCCGAAGTCAAAAGTAGTAAACAAACAAAAGAATTTGATGCAAAGAGAGAACATTGTTACATGGCCATAGCTCAGTTAGAATTGGAGCTACAACAACTTCAAAAGAAGAACCAGCAAACCTTAGATGCTCGTGCCGAACAGATTGGTAGGTAGCTTCAAGAAAAAGGGGTCATCAGTGAAAGAATTGTCAACATTGCTCAATACATTACGCGAAAATTCCAACTGTGTGAGGATATGAATCAGTAAATGTTTACCGCGGTAGCAATGATCTTTGTGAAACAAGTAATGACCAGCCTAGACAAACTCCAAAAGGGATTAGCATATAGGCCCGCGGTAAGACCGAACGATGTCTCGTGGGCACTAGGAGCTTTAATGTATTCATATGGCATGCATTTTTTGTATTTGTATTTTTCCGCATTTAGAATGTTGTAGTACATCATCTTTTGTAATTAATGTTTGAATATTAGAAAATTGCTTTTATTATTAAAAATGAAAAAAAAACGAGGAAAGAAAAAAGAAAGAAAAAGAAAAAGAAACAATGAAAGCAATGAGGGGTGGAAACAAAAGAAAAAGAAAAAGCGGGAAAAAGAAAACTGGCGGATTAAAAGAAGAATAATGCCGGGATGACACATAATTACTAGGCAAAAGTTGTGTCTTTTAAAACTTGTGATGTTTATCTATTATCTAACTATTAACAAGTTTTTGTAGTTGATGAGTATCAGATAAAACAGTTAGCAACTGGCATTCTGGCACATCACAACTACAACACTCGTTCTTAAAGCATGACAAAAGCGGTAACCCAAGAAATTGAGCCTACAATTATGGATCTCGTGCAAGAGGAGGAAGTAATAGATGTGACTAGCATGAAGGAAGAAATGTATAAGTTGAAACAACATATGTCAGAAATGTACCAGGCTTGGTCAAGGGGGCAACCCTTACCTTCTTACCGAGCTAACCCCACATATATTCCTTCCTCAAAACCAAACCAGGAACCACCCACCATGAACTCATCTTCCACATATCCCGCTAACCCGCACTATTACGCTACTACATCACAAGCACCACCACCCCTACCTAAACAAGCTCCACCACCACCACCCTAGGCCGCTCCTGTGTATGTGGCACCACCACCAGTCATTTTACATAAATCCTCTAGTGAGTCTGTATTTCATGTCTAGGATAATCATTACTACCTGCCAGAACCCACCATCAGGTAACACGATTCTTACACCCCACTCATCGACATGACGGAAGAGGAGAAACCTGCTAGAAACCCTGAACAGAGGAGATGGCCAGGAAAATGAAGAGCGTTGAGCAATCGTTTCGCAATATGTAGGGCCTGGGAGGCCAAGTTAGTGTGCCATACAAGGACTTATGCTTGTTTCCTGAGGTACTGCTCTGCCGGGTTTAAATAGCAAAAATTTGACTTGTATGATGGCCATGGTGATCCAGTGGCCCATCTCAGAGAATATTGCAGTAAAATGCGTGGAGCTGGAGGAAAGGATGAACTACTCATGTCCTACTTCACTCAAAGCATCAGTGGTTCGGCATTGGAATAGTACACCCGTCAAGATCATACCCGATGATTCATTTGGGATAATTTAGCTCAATCATTTGCAAACAATTTTCAATATAATCTGGAAATCATCCCTGATAGATTGTCATTGACTAAGATGGAAAAGAAACCCGAAGAAAGCTTTTGAGAGTATGGTTTCAGGTGGAGGGAACAGGCGGCCCGTGTAGATTAACCAAAGAAAGAATGAGAAACGGTAGATTGTTTCCTACAAGCTTTGGAGCCGACGTACTACGGCCATTTGGTGTCTGCAATCAGAAAAACCTTTAATGATGTCATAAAGATGTGGAGTTTCATGGAAGATGGTCTGAAGGCAAATAAGATTATGAGCTACTCAGCCATCAAGGCTACAAATCAAGCAATTCGGACAGGAACAGGTGGGTCGATTGGAAAGAAGAAGAAGGAAGAAGTGGCGCTTATTGAAGGAAGATCTTGGTCCCGGGGCCCCAACCCATATCATCATCAACCTCGCCCATACCAACCATATCCACCAGCACCATATAACCCACCTCCACAATATTATCCTCCAATCGGTTCCCAATATTCTGTCCAACATGCTCAATTTTACCCATTGCCTCCACCTTCATGGCGAACCCCAGCTCCCCAGAATGTCTACCATGCAAAAAATGCCTACCCACCATCAAAAACCTACATAAATCGAAACCAAACCAACTTCCGCCCTGACCCTGAAGTGAAAGGTGACAGGGCTCAGAGAAAAAGAACATTCACTCCTCTGGGAGAATCATATACCAGTCTCTTTCACCAATTGAGAGAATTAGGGATGCTGAACCCCATTGAGCCTAAAATTCCCAACCCTCCACCAAAATATTTAGACCAATCTGTCCATTGTGAATACAGTTCTGGGGCACCGGGACATGACACGGAGAAATGTTGGCACTTAAAGTCTGAAATACAAGAACTTATTGACTCCAAAAGAATTGAGGTGCAAGCACTAGAGACTCCCAACATAACTCAAAATCCTCTTCCGATGCATCATGAAATACATATGATAGAGCTAATACAGGGAGAAAATTGCAAAAAACCTTCTCAAACAGTGATGATAATTAAAGCAAACAATACGGTTGAGGAGAAAGTTGAAGGTGAGAAATTGTCAATTGAGTCACCAGCAAAACATCCATCGGTGATGATTGAGCCCGAGCCCGTAAAAGTAATAGTACCTAGGGTGAAGCCCGTACTGACTATGAGGGGGCTTATATAGAGCCAGTGGTTATCAAACCAGTTGTTCAGATGCCGGTTGTGAGTACCAAAGCTGTACCTTGGAATTATGACAAGGTAACAGTAATGTACAAGGGAAAAGAAGTCAAGGGGGAAATTTGTGAAACTCATGGTTTAACCCACTCTGGGCGATGTTTTGCCCCCGATGATTTGAGAAAGACGAAAGTGGTGAAAGAAAATCTAGATTATGTGAAGAAAGCAGTCACTGAGAAAGCAGCTGAGGAATTTCTAAAGAATATGAAAGCTCAAGATTACTCCATAGTTGAGTAATTATGGACGATGCCCGCTCAAATATCATTGTTGTCCCTGCTAATTCATTCTAATGAACATAGAAAGACGTTGATGAAGATATTAAATGAAGCCCACGTACCAGAGAAAATCTCGGTATGTCATCTAGAGAAAATCACAAACAAGAACTTTGAGACAAATAAGACAACATATTCGGACAGCAAGCTACCGCTAGAAGGGATGGAACATAATAAAACACTATACCTCACGATAAAGTGTGAAGAATCTGTAGTAACTCATATTTTGGTAGACAACGGATCAAGCGCCAATATCTGTCCATTGTCAAATCTAGGGAAGCTGAAGGTTAATCATGAGAGGATTCACCGAAATAGTGTATGTGTGAGGGGTTTTAATGGAGGCGGAAAGAACACCGTGGGGGATATCATACAAGAACTTGCTATTGGACCAGTGGATTTCACCATGGAGTTTCAAGTGTTGGATGTCACTGTATCATACAACCTTTTGTTAGGACGTCCATGGATCCACACTACGAAAGCAGTACCATCTTCTTTGCATCAAATAGTAAAATTTGAGTGGGGGCAACAAGAAATAATAGTGCACGGGGAAGACAATGTTAGTAATGATGTTACACCATTTGAAGAAGTTGAAGGAGACAAAGGTCTGTGGGTGTACCAAGTAATGGACACCGTGATCGTGAACAAAATATCTGAAGGAGAAAATATGCCAGTACCTAAAGTGGCCCCTGCACCAGTCATGGTTGCTAAAGAAATGATAAAAAATGGGTTTTCTCCGTGAAATGGTTTTGGAGCTACCTTGCAGGGTATAACGTAACCAATTTATCTTCCAGGCAGCACTGATACTTTCGGCTTGGGTTTCAAGCCAACCATTGCTGATATACAGAGAGCTAATAAATTAAAAAAGAAAGGGTGGACCCTCCCAAAACCTATCCCAAAATTGTCTAACTCCTTTGTCAAGCCTGGTACACAAAGACGTTTGGCAACTGTCATACCGAACCATGCAGAGATAAAACCAGATGAAGAGCTTTTAGCAAGATTTGAAAGGTTATTTGAAGACGTGAACGTGATGGAGACAGCCGAAGGAACAATTAAAATGGACATTCAATTTGTTGGACCTCACACTATGCTAAATAACTGGGAAGCTACTCCTCTTCCAATCAAGAGGGAGTTGTGGTAGTTAGCTTTTAACATTTCATTCCCAAAACTGTCTTCTTTTAAAATTGTAATCCTATATCCCCGTTAAGTCAAATGTATCCAAATCTTTTTACCTTTCAAAAATTCAATGAAATGCAATTTCTTTTCTTCCTCCATTTTTGCCTTATTTTATTTTCCTTCTTCTTTTTTACAGTTCAATATTTGTTGATTCCAATGATATGTCATGCATGAAGGATTTGCGGTCTAGTCTTGATAATCGGATAGTTATACAGAAAATTGAAAATGAATATGAAGTGGTGTATGAGGATGAGGAAGTATTGGAGGAAATTAGTAAAGATTTGAGCCATTATGAAGAAAAACCCAAACCAAACTTAAATGAGACGGAGTCCATTAATTTGGGAAATGAGGAGAATGTTCGAGAAACAAAGATTAGTGTACACTTAGAGACTTTGCTCAGAGAAGATTTGATCAAATTGTTACATGAGTACAAAGACATATTTGCTTGGTCTTATAATGACATGCCCGGGCTCAGTACTGACCTGGTGGTACAAAAGTTGCCCATTTATCGAGAATGCCGGGCGGTTAAGCAAAAGTTAAGGAAGTTTAAAACGGACATCAGTGTGAAAATAAAAGAAGAGGTCGATAAGAAATTCGAGGTGAAGGTTATACGGGTCACCAAATATCCCACCTGGTTAGCCAATGTTGTACCTGTTCCAATGAAAGACGGAAAACCAGGGTGTGTGTTGATTATCGAGACCTCAATAAAGCTACCCCAAATGATGATTTTTCATTGCCAAATATCCATATATTGATCGACAATTGTGCCAAACATGAGATTGGTTCTTTTGTGGATTGTTATACGGGTTATCATCAGATCCTGATGGACGAAGAAGATGCAGAAAAAACAGCCTTTATCACACCTTGGGGGACATATTGCTACAGAGTGATGCCGTTTGGGTTAAAGAATGCCGGAGCTACATATATGAGGGATATTACCACTATGTTTCATGACATGATACATCGAGAGATTGAAGTATATGTGGATGATGTTATTATCAAGTCCAAAAAGCAATGTGATCATGTCAAAGATCTAAGAAAGTTTTCCAGAGGCTCTGAAGATTTAATCTCAAGCTCAATCCAGCAAAATATGCTTTGGGAGTGCCATCAGGAAAGTTATTGGGATTCATAGTAAGCCGGCGTGGTATTGAATTAGACCCATCAAATATAAAAGCAATCTAGAATTTGCCTCCGCCAAAGAATAAAAAAAAGGTAATGAGTTTGTTGGGCAGGTTAAATTATATTAGCAGGTTTATTGCTCAGTTAACATCAACTTGTGACCCCATTATCAAATTATTAAAGAAAGATGCTGCGGAGAATTGGACGGAAGAATGTCAAGATGCATTTTAAAAAATTAAGGAATATCTGGCCAATCCTCCTGTATTGGTTCCTCCAGAACCTGGAAGGCCCTTGATCCTTTATCTGACTGTATTGGATAATTCTTTTGGCTGTGTACTGGGGCAGCACGACGAAACAGGGAAGAAAGAGCAAGCAATATATTATCTTAGTAAGAAATTTACACCTTACGAGGCAAAATGCACTCAGTTGGAAAGAACATGTTGTGCTTTAACATGGTTGCGCAGAAATTTAAACATTACTTGTCGGCTTATACCACTTATCTGATATCTCGGTTGGACCCGCTGAAGTATATCATCTAGAAGCCTATGCCCACAGGATGGCTCGATAAATGGAAAATTCTACTTAGATAGTTTGATATCATTTATGTAACTCGCATTGTGAAAGCACAAGCAGTCACTGACCATTTGGCAGATAATCCGGTCGATGATCAGTATGAACCATTAAAGACATATTTTCCTGATTAGGAGACAATGAATATTGAAGAATTGGAACAAGACGACAAACCAGGCTGGAGAATGTACTTTGATAGGGCCGTCAACAGTAAAGGGGTCGAAATCGGAGCAGTACTCATTTTAGAAATGGGTTAGCATTATCCTGTTACCGTTCAACTCCGGTTTTTCTATACTAATAATATGGCCGAGTATGAAGCATGTATATTGGGATTGAGAATGGCAATAGACATGGGTGTTCAAGAGATTTTGGTCATAGGTGGCTCGGATCTCTTGATACATCAGATTCAAGGAGAATGGGAGACAAGGGATTTGAAATTTATACCCTATCGACAGTGTCTGCATGAACTATCTCAGAGCTTTCAATCCATAGAGTTCAAGCATATCCAAAGAGTGCACAACGAAGTAGCAGATGCTCTAGACACAATATCATCCATGTTGCACCATCCGGACAAAGCCTATATAGATCCACTACAAATACAAGTTCGTGATCAGAATGCTTATTGTTTCGCCATAGAAGAAGAATTTGATGGTAAGCCATGGTACCATGATGTTAAAGAATATTTGAGGACAGGAATGTACCCAGCACAAGCCACGGGAGATCAGAAAATGGCTATAAGGCTACTAGCAAATGGATTTTTCTTCAGCGGAGGAGTTGTATACAAGAGAACTCCAGATTTAGGTCTACTAAGATGTATAGATGCATAGCAGACCGCTACAATCATGGCTGAAATACATGCAGGAGCTTGCGGACCTCATATGAGTGGATATGTTTTGGCCAAAAAAATACTAAGAGCAGGATACTATTGGCTCACCATGGAGCGTGATTGCACTAGACATGTGCAGAAATGCCACCAATGTCAGGTACACGGAGATTTGATTCACTCCCCACCCTATGAGTTGTATACAATGTCAGCACCGTGGCCATTCGTCGCTTGGGGCATGGATGTCATCGGCCCAATAGAGCCCGCAACATCTAATGGGCACATGTTTATCTTGGTAGGAATTGATTATTTCACTTAATGGGTGGAGGCGAAGACATTTAAAGCAGTAATAAAGAAGGCAGTAGTGGATTTCGTACATACAAATATTATTTGTCACTTTGGAATTCCTAAGGTGATTATCACAGACAATGGAGCAAATCTTAATAGTCACCTCATGGTAGAGGCATGTCAAAATTTCAAAATCATGCACCGTAACTCTACACCTTATCGGCCTAAAGCAAATGGAGCAGTTGAGGCTGCGAGTAAGAATATTAAGAAGATTCTCAGGAAGATGGTGGAAGAGTCAAGACCGTGGCATGAAAAATTAACATTTGCTCTCATGGGTTATCGTACAACTGTACGTACTTCAATTGTCGCAACCCCTTACTCATTGGTGTACGGAACGGAGGCAGTCATACCTGCAGAAATTGAAATACCTTCCCTCTAGATCATAGCTGAGGCTGAAATTGACGATGATGAATGGGTAAAAGCTCGGCTAGAGCAATTGAGCTTGATCAATGAAAAAAGGTTAGCAGCAGTCTGCCACGGGCAGTTGTATCAACGGAGGATGGCCAGAGCATACAATAAGAAAGTATGTCCACGAAAATTTGAAGTTAGACAGTTGGTGCTATGATGTATTTTACCACATTGGGCCGAAGCAAAAAGAACGTTTTCACCTAATTGGCAAGGGCCATTCATGGTATCCCGGGTGTTGTCCAACGAAGCTTTATATCTAACAGATGTGGAAGGGAAATGTGTAGAGACTGCTATCAACTCCGATGCAGTCAAGAGATATTATATATGATTCCTTTTCGTATGAACAATTGTATTTGTCATAATTTTGAAATTGAAATGATAAAGGCATTTTATTTCTCTATCTAAACACTTTACCCATTGCTACCCCTTTTTGAGCCTTATTGAATTATTCTTTCATACCTCTCTCTCGGAATCAATTATGAACAATGAAATGAAAAGAGAAGAAAAAATGAAAATGAAGGAAAAAAAAAGAAGATGATGAAAAAAAAACAAAAAGATATATAAAATATATACAAAAAGAAAAATTGAGAAAAAGTCAAATGACGAAGATATCTTATAGTTTGAACTACATATGACTTGATCCTGAAAGGGTATATAGGTAGCCTCAATGAGGTTCAGTCACGACAAAAATAAAATCCAAAATTCCCCAAATATTGAAACTGGGGCAGAAGTTATGTTTTATGATTCTGAGAGTTTATTTTGAACCCTCGTTTAAATTTTGAGCCTTTATACCTTTCTTTCCAAACCCATCAAAAAGCCACGTTATGGTCCAAAGAAAGACCTTCTAATTGGTTTCAAGAAAATGACGATACAACATGTAACGACCCGGCCTGTCGTTACGGGAATTTCCACCCCGTTACCTTGCAATTACATATCTTATGCTTTGATAACTGTATTAGGGTATATCGGGTGAGTTAGGAGTGATTTGGATTGAAAATGAAACAAATAGCATGTTTGAAGAAAGCTTGAATATGGAAAGTCAACCAAGAGTTGACTATTGAGTTAGAGTGCTCGGAACCGGATCGAGTAGTTCCGGGGGATCATTTATGACTTAGGAGAACAATCGGAATTGAATTCGGAGGTTCAGTGTAGTTTTAGGCTTGAATTGGTGAAGGTTGAATTTTAGCGAAATCCGGATGGTAGGTGATATTTTGATCCGGGGGTCGGAATGGAATTCCGACAATTTCTGTAGCTTCGTTATGTGATTTTGGATGTGTCTGCAAATTTTCAATTCATTCGGACATCGTTTGATCGGGTTTTGGATTGAATGTTAGTTTTGAAAGTATTGAAGAAACTTAGGCTTGAATTCGTGTAGAAATGGTGATTTTGATGTTTAGTGTGGTGTTTTTATGATTGGAACAAGTTCGTATCATGTTTTGGAGTATGTTGGTGGTTTTCGTTGGGGTCCCGGGGGTCTCGGGATGAATCCGGGGGTCCAAACGGACCATTCTTGGCCAAAGAAGAGAGCTGGTTTGCTGTCATAAGTGCAGCAGAATTTTACCCTTCGCGATCGCAGAGATAGGGACGCGATCACGTAAGGTCAAGAACAGAAGCAACGCGATCGCAGGAGCATGGACGCGATCGCGTAGAGTTAACCAGGTGGTCATCGCGATCGCATGAGCATCTACGCGATCGCGTAGAAGAGAAATGGGGTCCAGGGAAAAATGTGCTACGCGATCGCAGGAAGAGGGACGCGATCGCGTGAGGCCGGATGGTTGTACATCGCGATCGCATGAGGAGAATCGCGATCGCATGAGGGCGAAATGTTTGAGCATCGCGATCGCGTGAGTAGAGTCGCGATCGCGTAGAGCAAATGGGTCTGGCAGAGAATTTAATCACAGAACAGAGGGGCTACGGGTTCATTAACCCAAAACGCCATTTTTGAGTTCTAGAGAGAGAAACTCACGGGAATTGCCGGTAATTCATCGGGGATTCGTCGGAGGTAAGTTTTGTGGCTTAATTACATCATTTTAACATGAAATCCTTGGTTAAATCCATGTAAATGGAAGATTAAAGGTGGGTTTGAGCCCTAGGCCTAAATTAAAGAAAAACACTGATTTGAGTGGGCAAATGGAGTCCGATTTTGGTAAATTTTATATGCCTAGACTCGTATCGAGATGAGGATTCCGAATATGTAACTTTTATAATTTTTCGACAAGTGTACCAAAAGTCGGATTTTGACAACTTGTGGGTTTTGATATGATTTGGGTTATTTCGAATGAATTTCATGAAATTAGCATATATTGATGCATTCTCTATGATTTTAAGCATATTTGGCACCCAAGGAGATTGATTTGCGAGGCAAGCGCAAGGCAGATTGAAGCTTCTATCGGTTCGAGGTGAGTGGTAGTAGTAAACAATGTACTGAGGGTTTGAAACCCCGTACTAGCACTTCACAGTGCTATATTGAGATGAGACACGCGTTCTATGACAGGCGTGGTGACATTGTGATTGGGGGTTCGGACTTAGTCCTTCCCGGCTAATAGAATACTGTGTTGTATGACTGTTACTAAGATTATAACTGTACAATTGGGCTAATAGCCATGTTTGGGGCCTTGTGTCGATCTGTAGAGCATTAGGGAACCTATAGAGCTAGGTGACCCTTATATCATGTAGGAAACATACACTCAGCCGTAGCTCTAGCTGTATAGCATAATATGAGCCCGTACTAGATATGTACATTGAGAGAGATTATCTAGGGTGGAATTCCTTGTTCTAGCTGAGTGGGCCTGAAAGGCCAAGTCTATATTGACTGAGACAGGGTCTATGACCCACTGTGATATATTATATTGGGCCTGAGAGGCCAAGCATATATTGACTGGGATAGGGTCGAGGACCCATTATGAGGTATTATATATATATACCTATATTGGATCGGGCTGCACGCCGCAGCAGTATATATATATTGGATCGGACTGCACGCCGCAGTAATATACATGTAATATACATGTAATATACATGTGGGACGGACTGCACGCCGCAGTATTATTGCGCTTGGGCTGTAGGAGCCCCTTCGGAGTCTGAGTCTGCACACATTCTCAGTGAGCACTCGTCGACATTAAATGGAGCGGGCTGCGCGCCGCAGCGGTATATGTATTGGAGCGGGCTGCACGCCACAGCATTATACTTAATCATATCCTACTATCTACCTAATTACTTATACATTATAGACATAGGTATGTGTCTTTATATGTTGAGATGGCCGTACACCGTAGGGGTACGAGTGAGGGTTGGTTCGGTGTGGAATCTTGTAGAGATAAACGTAGATTGGAGGTTAGAGTACTACTATAGTGATGACGTACCTGTGAGGGTTGCCTTAGAACTGCTAAGTGATGGCACAGGAGTTCTTACTTTCATTTATTGTTTATTATTATTACTCACTGAGTTAAAATATACTCACCCCACTCCCCTACACTTTCCGTGCAGATCCACAAGTGCCCGAGAGCAGTTGAGGTATTGTTGCTGCTGATCATTACCTACTTTTGCGGAGACTACGAGGTAGCTGCCAGCGTCCGCAGAGCTTGTTTTCTCCTTCTCTATCATCTTGTTGATTTCCTACTTGCCTAGACTTGATTGTATTAGGATGCTATTCTGTAGAGGCTCGGTCTCGTGACACCACGATATGTTTGGGACCGTATTTTGTATGTTTTACGTTTCGGTTATCACCTGATATGATCATTTACTGTTTAAGTTTAATTTGATTAATAACTGGCTAGTTTAAGGGATAATATGGTCGGGCTTGCCTAGCATCGTGTTGGGCGCCATCACGACCAGGGTTTGGGTCGTGACAAGTTGGTATCAGAGCCTAGGTTAACAGGTCTCGCGAGTCATGAGCCGGTTGGTAGAGTCTCGTGGATCGGTGCGGGGACGCCTGTACTTATCCTCGAGAGGCTGCAAACCTTTTTAGGAAAAGTTTCAATTCTTGGAATTCTTGTCGTGCGATTACTCTTGACTTGAACTGAACTTTGACATTCTATTCTCTCGCAGATGGAGAGAACTCGATCATCCGGATGTGGAGGACGACCACCACTACCACCTGCTAGAGGCCGTGGACGCGGCCGTGGTCGTGGCGGAGTTAGGGCAGCTGAGGCCGTGCCAGCTGACCCACAGCCCCCACTTGCAGAGGTGCCAGCAGCACCAGATCAGGCACCAGCTGTGCCCATTGTTATTCCGGGTCTACAGGAGACCCTGGCTCAGATACTAGCAGTCTGCACTGGCCTAGCACGGGCGGTTTCAGTTACTACTGCAGCAGCTGCATCGGGGATCGGGGGTGGTCATCAGACCCCCGCAGTACGCACTCCAGAGCCAGCAGTGCAGGGCTTACAGACACCAGAGGCTCCTCCAGTTCAGCTTGTGGTACCGGTTCAGCCAGCAGATCAGATTCAGGGGGACAGGGTCCCAGCTATGACAGACGATGAGCAGCGTCGTCTCGAGAGGTTCACCAGGTTATCTCCTCCAGTGTTCACTGGTGCTCCGGGCGAGGACGCCCAAGGTTTTCTGGATAAGTGCCGTCGGATGCTTCGTACGGCAGGGATATTGGAGTCCAGTGGGGTATCTTTCACTACCTTTCAGTTTCAGGGACCAGCCTTTGCTTGGTGGGAGGCTTATGAACGCCGCAGGCCAGCCGGAGCAGCACCACTATCATGGCCGGAGTTCTCCACTATGTTTTTGGAGAAATGGGTGCCTCGATCTCGGAGAGAGGAGATGCGTAGGCAGTTTGAGGGTCTCCGTCAGGGGGACATGTCAGTGTCAGAGTATGAGATCAGGTTTACAGAGTTGTTCAGATATGCACCGTGGTTGGTTCATTCCGACAGAGAGAGGATTGGGCGCTTCGTGGACGGCCTCATTTATCCCATTCGCATTCTGATGACTCGGGAGAGGGTTTTGAGTCGTACATTTGAGGATGCTGTGGATATTGCTCGCGACATAGAGACAGATCGTCGCAGGGAGCGGGATGAGAGGGAGGCCAAGAGGCCTCGAGGAGCAGCTAGTTCCAGTGGCACTCAGACCAGAGGCCAGAGTCAGCAGAGCCGAGGTCGCTCTTTCAGGTCTTCGTAGTCGGGTCGCTCAGATCGTCGCAGATGGTCACCTAGACAGGGTTATCGGGGTTCGCACCAGAGCCAGCCATCTCTCAGTGCCATGCCAGCTCAGAGTTCTTCACAGGCCCCATCCGCTCAGGGTTCATCTCGGCCTAGTTCATCAGCTGGCCACTCAAGCGCCAAAGTTCCTTATCAGTCTCAGTACCCAGCATCGGGGAGTTGCTACGAGTGCGGAGAGTTTGGGAACCACCGTAGGGAGTGTCCCCGTCTTGTTTCCAGATCTTATCAGCAGAGGGGGCAGCCCTCGTCATCTGGTCCTTCTACTTCAGCACCCGCCCCGCTAGCTAGGGGTGAGAGTCAGACAGCTAGGGGTCGCTCTCGAGGGGGAGGCCGATCAGGCGGACAGGCTAGATGCTATGCTTTTCGGGGCCGATCTGAGGCCGTTGCTTCTGATGCTGTCATTACAGGTATTATTTCAGTCTGCCACAGAGATGCCTCAGTATTGTTTGATCCCGGTTTATTCTTATGTGTCTACATATTTTGCTCCTCATTTGGGCACGACCCGAGGGAGTCTTGAGCTGCCAGTGCATGTATCTACCCCGGTAGGGGATACTATTGTTGTGGACCACGTATACCGGTCCTGTTTGGTCACTATTGGAGGTCCGGAGACCCGAGTAGACCTGTTGCTTCTCAGCATGATTGATTTTGATGTTATATTGGGCATGGACCGGCTATCTCCATGTCATGCTATTCTGGACTGTCATGCTAAGACAGTCACTTTGGCTATGCCGGGCATTCAGAGGATCGAGTGGCGAGGCACGACCGAGTATGTACCTAGCAGGGTAATATCTTTCCTCAAGGCCCAACGAATGGTTGGGAAGGGATGTCTCTCTTATTTAGCATTTGTGCGGGAGGTCGAGGCCCAGACTCCCAGTATTGATTCTGTTCCCATTGTGCGAGACTTTCCTGATGTGTTTCCCTCAGACCTGCCGGGCATGCCGCCGGACAGGGATATTGATTTTGGTATCGATTTGGTGCCAGGCACTCAGCCTATTTCTATTCCTCCATATCGGATGGCACCAGCTGAGTTGAAGGAATTGAAGGAGCAACTCCAGGAACTCCTAGATAAGGGGTTCATTCGGCCGAGTGTGTCGCCGTGGGGTGCACCGGTCCTGTTTGTTAAAAAGAAGGATGGCGCTATGAGAATGTGTATTGACTACAGGTAGTTGAACAAAGTAACAGTGAAGAATAAGTATCCTCTGCCTCATATTGATGATTTATTTGATCAGCTCCGGGGAGCTAGGGTATTCTCGAAGATTGATCTTCGTTCAGGCTACCATCAACTGAAGATTAGAGAGTCCGACATTTCGAAGACTGCATTCAGGACCAGATATGGTCACTATGAGTTCCTGGTGATGTCTTTTGGGCTTACCAACGCCCCAGCAGCATTTATGCATCTGATGAACAGTGTGTTCAGGCCCTATCTGGATTCATTTGTGATTGTGTTCATTGATGACATTCTAGTCTACTCCCGTAGTCGGGAGGAGCATGCTCAGCATTTGAGTATTGTGTTGGAGAGATTGAGGGAGGAGAAACTGTATGCCAAGTTCTCCAAATGTGAGTTCTGGCTTGAGTTCGTGGCATTCTTAGGGCACGTGGTGTCCTGTGATGGTATTCAAGTAGATCCGAGGAAGGTCGAGGCAGTGCAGAGTTGCCCAGACCGACCTCAGTTACTGAGATCCGTAGCTTTCTGGGATTGGCAGGGTATTATCGCCGATTCGTTCAGGGGTTCTCTTCTATTGCTTCACCCTTGACTAGATTGACTCATAAGGGTGTTCCTTTCTTATGGTCCGAGGAGTTCGAGGAGAGCTTTCAGAAGCTCAAGACAGCACTGACCACAGCACCGGTCTTGATTCTACCGACAGCTTCAGGTTCTTATACTGTATATTGTGATGCCTCAGGAGTGGGCATTGGTTGTGTGTTGATGCAGGAGGGTAGGGTCATTGCTTATGCTTCTCGTCAATTGAAGCCCCACGAGAAGAACTACCCTGTTCATGATTTGGAGCTAGCATCCATAGTTCATGCTTTGAAGATTTGGAGGCATTACCTGTATGGTGTCTCCTGTGAGGTGTTCACGGATCATCGCAGCCATCAGCACTTATTCAGACAGAAGGACCTTAATTTTAGACAGCGGAGGTGGTTGGAGTTGCTTAAGGACTATGATATCACTATTTTGTATCATCCGGGAAAGGCCAATGTGGTGGCCAATGCCTTGAGTCGGAAGGCGGTTAGCATGGGCAGCTTAGCTTTCATCCCAGTTGGGGAGAGGCCATTTGCTTATGATGTTCAGGCCCCAGCCAATCGGCTAGTGAGATTAGATATTTCGGAGCCGAGTCGGGTGTTGGCTTGTGTTGTTTCTCGATCTTCCTTATATGATCGCATCGGGGAGCGACAGTATGATGACCCACATTTGCTTGTCCTTAAGGACAGAGTGCAGCATAATGATGTTAGAGATGTGACTATCGACAGTGATGGTGTTATGAGGATGCAGGGCCGTATATGCGTGACTAATATTGATGGTTTGCGGGAGTTGATACTTGAGGAGGCACACGGTTCGCGGTACTCTATTCACCCAGGTGCCGCAAAGATGTACCAAGACTTGAGACAACACTACCGGTGGAGGAGAATGAAGATGGATATTGTTAGGCATGTATCTAAGTGCCTCAATTGCCAGCAGGTCAAATATGAGCATCAAAGACCGGGCGGTGTTCTTCAACGTATGGTTATTCCCGAGTGGAAATGGGAGAGGATCACCATGGATTTTGTTACTGGGCTCCCTCGGACAGCGAGGAAGTTTGATTCTGTATGGGTGATTGTTGATCGGCTGACTAAGTCCGCACAATTCATTCTAGTTTGCACAACTTACTCATCGAAGCGGTTGGCAGCGATCTTTATTCGGGAGATTGTCATGTTGCATGGGGTCCCGGTGTCTATTATATCTAACAGAGGCACTCAGTTCACTTCTCAGTTTTGGAGAGCATTTCAGCGAGAGATGGGTACGTGGGTTAAGTTGAGCACCACATTTCACCCCCAGACAGACGGACAGTCTGAGCGCACTATTCAAATCCTGGAGGATATGTTGCGGGCATGTGTGATTGACTTTGGTGGTTCATGGGATGAGTTCTTACCACTTGCCGAGTTTGCCTACAATAACAGCTACCAGTCGAGTATTCAGATGGCCCCGTACGAGGCATTGTATGGCAGACGGTGTAGATCTCCCGTCGGATGGTTTGAGCCTCGTGAGGATAGATTGATAGGGACTGAGTTAATTCAGGATGCTCTGGATAGAGCAAAGTTGATCCAGGAGAGGCTTCGCACAACACAGTCTCGCCAGAAGAGTTATGCAGACCGTAAAGTTCGAGAGTTGTCTTTCATGGTTGGTGACAGAGTATTGTTGAAGGTTTCACCCATGAAGGGTGTCATGAGGTTCGGGAAGAAAGGGAAGTTGAGTCCCGGGTACATTGGTCCTTTTGAGATACTTAGGAGAGTTGGAGAGGTGGCATATGAGTTGGCCTTGCCGCCCAGCTTATCCAGCGTTCATCTAGTATTCCATGTATCTATGCTCCAGAAGTACATCGGAGATCCATCCCATGTATTAGACTTCAGTACCATTAAGCTTGATGGTGATCTATCCTATGACGTGGAGCCTATTGCTATTTTGGGTCGCCAAGTAAGAAAGTTGAGGTCGAAGGAGATTGCATCAGTTAAGGTTCAGTGGATAGGTCGACCCGTAGAGGAGGCTACTTGGGAGGTTGAGCAGGTGATGCGGAGCAGATACCCTCAGCTATTTGAGACTTCAGGTATGTTTCTTGACCCGCTCGAGGACGAGCGTTTGTTTAAGTTGGGGAGAATGTAACGACCCGGCCTGTCGTTACGGGAATTTCCACCCCGTTACCTTGCAATTACATATCTTATGCTTTTATAACAGTATTAGAGTATATCGGGTGAGTTAGGAGTGATTTGGATTGAAAATGAAACAAATAGCATGTTTGAAGAAAGCTTGAATATGGAAAGTCAACCAAGAGTTGACTATTGAGTTAGAATGCTCGGAACCGGATTCTGATGATTCGACTAGTTCCGGGGGATCATTTATGACTTAGGAGAACAATCGGAATTGAATTCGGAGGTCCGGTGTAGTTTTAGGCTTGAATTGGCGAAGGTTGAATTTTAGCGAAATCCGGATGGTAGGTGATATTTTGATTCGGGGGTCGGAATGGAATTCCGACAATTTCTGCAGCTTCGTTATGTGATTTTGGATGTGTCTGCAAATTTCAGGTCATTCGGACATCGTTTGATCGGGTTTTGGATTGAATGTTAGTTTTGAAAGTTTTGAAGAAACTTAGGCTTGAATTCGTGTAGAAATGGTGATTTTGATGTTTAGTGTGGTGTTTTTATGATTGGAACAAGTTCGTATCATGTTTTGGAGCATGTTGGTGGTTTTTGCTGGGGTCCCGGGGGTCTCGGGATTAATCCGGGGGTCCAAACGGACCATTCTTGGCCAAAGAAGAGAGCTGGTTTGCTGTCATAAGTGCAGCAGAATTTTACCCTTCGCGATCGCAGAGATAGGGAGGCGATCGCGTAAGGTCAAGAACAGAAGCAACGCGATCGCAGGAGCACGGACGCGATCGCGTAGAGTTAACCGGGTGGTCATCGCGATCGCACGAGCATCTACGCGATCGCGTAGAAGAGAAATGGGGTCCAGGGAAAAATGTGCTACGCGATCGCAGGAAGAGGGACGCGATCGCGTGAGGCCGGATGGTTGTACATCGCGATCGCGTGAGGAGAATCGCGATCGCGTGAGGGCGAAATGTTTGAGCATCGCGATCGCGTGAGTAGAGTCGCGATCGCGTAGAGCAAATGGGTCTGGCAGAGAATTTAATCACAGAACAAAGGGGCTACGGGTTCATTAACCCAAAACGCCATTTTTGAGTTCTAGAGAGAGAAACTCACGGGAATTGCTGGAAATTCATCGGGGATTCGTCGGAAGTAAGTTTTGTGGCTTAATTACATCATTTTAACATGAAATCCTTGGTTAAATCCCTGTAAATGGAAGATTAAAGGTGGGTTTGAGCCCTAGGCCTAAATTAAAGAAAAACACTGATTTGAGTGGGCAAATAGAGTCCGATTTTGGTAAATTTTATATGCCTAGACTCGTATCAAGATGAGGATTCCGAATATGTAACTTTTATAATTTTTCGACAAGTGTACCAAAAGTCGGGTTTTGACAACTTGTGGGTTTTGATATGATTTGGGTTATTTCGAATGAATTTCGTGAAATTAGCATATATTGATGCATTCTCTATGATTTTGAGCAGATTTGGCACCCGAGGAGATTGATTTGCGAGGCAAGCGCAAGGCGGATTGAAGCTTCTACCGTCGAGGTGAGTGGTAGTAGTAAACAATGTACTGAGGGTTTGAAACCCCGTACTAGCACTTCACAGTGCTATATTGAGATGAGACACGCGTTCTATGACAGGCGTGGTGACATTGTGATTGGGGGTTCGGACTTAGTCCTTCCCGGCTAATAGAATACTGTGTTGTATGACTGTTACTGAGACTATAACTGTACAATTGGGCTAATAGCCATGTTTGGGGCCTTGTGCCGATCTGTAGAGCATTAGGGAACCTATAGAGCTAGGTGACCCTTATATCATGTTGGAAACATACACTCGGCCGTAGCTCTAGCTGTATAGCATAATATGAGCCCGTACTAGATGTGTACATTGAGAGAGATTATCTAGGGTGGAATTCCCTGTTCTAGCTGAGTGGGCCTGAAAGGCCAAGTCTATATTGACTGAGACAGGGTCCAGGACCCACTGTGATATATTATATTGGGCCTGAGAGGCCAAGCACATATTGACTGGGATAGGGTCGAGGACCCATTATGAGGTATTATATATATATACCTATATTGGATCGGGCTGCACACCGCAGCAGTATATATATTGGATCGGACTGCACGCCGCAGTAATATACATGTAATATACATGTGGGACGGACAGCACGCCGCAGTATTATTGCGCTTGGCCTGTAGGAGCCCCTTCGGAGTTTGAGTCTGCACACATTCTCAGTGAGCACTGGTGTATATTATGGGATCGGGCTGCGCGCCGCAGCAGTATAAATATATATACATAAATATTGGATCGGACTGCACGCCGCAGTAATACATGTGTGGATCGGGCTGCACGCCGCAGTATAATAGTGCTTGGGCCTGGGAGCCCCTTCGAAGTCTGTATACACCCCCAGTGAGCGCCGTCGACGTTAAATGGAGCGGGCTGCGCGCCGCAGCGGTATATGTATTGGAGCGGGCTGCACGCCGCATCATTATACTTAATCATATCCTATTATCTACTTAAATACTTACACATTATAGACATAGGTATGTGTCTTTATATGTTGAGATGGCCGTACACCGTAGGGGTACGAGTGAGGGTTGGTTCGGTGTGGAATCTTGTAGAGATAAACGTAGATTGGAGGTTAGAGTACTACTATAGTGATGACGTACCTGTGAGGGTTGCCTTAGAACTGCTAAGTGATAGCACAGGATTTCTTACCTTCGGTTATTATTTATTATTGTTACTCACTGAGTTGAAATATACTCACCCCACTCCCCTGCACTTTCTGTGCAGATCCACAGGTGCCCGAGAGCGGTTGAGACATTGTAGCTGCTGATCCTTGTCTACTATTGCGGAGATTACGAGGTAGCTGCCACGTCCGCAGAGCTTGTTTTCTCCTTCTCTATCATCTTGTTGATTTCCTACTTGCCTAGACTTGATTGTATTAGGATGCTATTCTGTAGAGGCTCGGTCTCGTGACACCACGATATGTTTGGGACCGTATTTTGTATGTTTTACGTTTCGGTTATCACCTGATATGATCATTTACTTGTTTAAGTTTAATTTGATTAATAACTGGCTGGTTTAAGGGATAATATGGTCGGGCTTACCTAGCATTGTGTTGGGCGCCATCACGACCAGGGTTTGGGTCGTGACACAACAGGAATAAAGAGAAACATGTCATGGACAATACCCGGAAGTTTGAAAAACAGAAAATAAAGAAAAAAAATAAAATAAGAGAGTCTTATTGGTGAAAATCCTAACGGACACCATAAGGCGAATGTGAGATGAGAGAAAAAAAATGAGAGAGTCTTATTGGTGAAAACCCTAACGGGCACCATAAGGCGAATGTGGGGTGAGAGAAAATAATAGGAAAGAGTCTTATTTGTGAAAACCTTCACATGCACCATAAGGCAAAAGTGAGGAATGTCCTGATGAAAGGGAAACAGCAAAATAAGAAAGGTTTGGGTTGACGGAAAGATAAATAAGACAGCAACAATTCGATTGGACAGACTGGGTCGGATATTCAAATACATGGCATAGTCAAAGGAATCGGCCTTCATACCCATATAAGTTCTGTCTTTAATTCAAAATATCCTCACCCCTGAAATTCAGGTCATTGCATTTCATTGTACTTGTTCAAAACTAGTTGCCAATTGAAAGCTAGCTACCAGCTTCTCATGTTAGATGGCGTAATAACACTGGGTCCTTTAAAGGAAAAGAGAAAATAAAAACACATGATGATCATACAGCCAAAGGAAATAAAAGAAAAAGAAACAGAAAGAAGAAAGCAAAAGGGGTTACAAGAGAAAAATTGAGAAAATCAGGTGATGAACTGCAAAGCACAATGAAGCAAGATGAAGCAGACGATGGATACAAGGCCAACAAGAATGCCCGTTGCTAACCATCACATTATAACTAATAAAATTGTTCACTGATTTTGACAGGGACAAAAGATTCAAATTCGCACTAATCACTTTAAAGTGAATGTGACCAATGTGGGAAAA
Organism: Nicotiana noctiflora; assembly: GCA_032618575.1. Classification (NCBI taxonomy): domain Eukaryota; kingdom Viridiplantae; phylum Streptophyta; class Magnoliopsida; order Solanales; family Solanaceae; genus Nicotiana; species Nicotiana noctiflora. The sequence continues at coordinate 100,697 of JASVEL010012712.1, forward strand.
AACATAAAAAAGAAACAGCAATAAAGGAGAGAATCCACAATGGAGGACTTAGTAATCAAGAACCTACCCGAACAGCAAGGGAGGTATTATCTTTTACAAAATTTACACCCCAGTTATCAAATCGAGGGAATATTTTTCTGCATTTTTATTTCTACATCAGGCGCCCACCTGGATAACGAGGGAATATTTTTCTGCATTTTCATTTCTGCATCAGGCGCCCACCTGGATATGAGGGAATACTTTTCTGCATTTTCATTTCTGCATCAGGCGCCCACCTGATAATGAGGGAATACTTTTCTGCATTTTCATTTCTGCATCAGGCGCCCACCTGGATAATGAGGGAATATTTTTCTGCATTTTTCATTTCTGCATCAGGCGCCCACCCGGATAACGAGGGAATATTTTCAGCATTTTCATTTCTGCATCAGGCGCCCACCTGGATAACGAGGGAATATTTTTCTGCATTTTCATTTCTGCATCAGGCACCCACCTGGATAATGAGGGAATATTTTTTGGCATTTTCATTTCTGCATCAGCCGCCCACCTAGATAATGAGTGAATATTTTTATGCATTTTTATTTCTACATCAGGAACCCACCTGGATAATGAGGAAATTTTTTTTTTGCATTTTTCATTTCTGCATTAGGCGCCCACCTGTATAACGATGGAATACTTTTCAGCATTTTTAATTTCAGTTCAGGCTCCCAACTGTATAACGAGGGAATACATTTCAACATTTTAATTTCAGTTCAGGCCCCCACCTGTATAACAAGGGAATACTTTCTATATTTTTAAAAGTTTTTCTAACAAAGTAACACCATAAAACATTAAAAGCCCATACTGGGGCAGAGGAAAAAGTTTTCTTTGATTTTGCAATAAGCATGTATCGACCTGGCTGGAAGGCAAGAAGCACATTTCAAAGTCACACAAATGGAGGAAAGCAGTATGTTGGAAGCAAGTCATGAGCAAAAATTCACAAAAATGGAAGATGCAAATAAAGAGCAACATGCAATATGGAAGAGCAAGACAATACAAGAAGACAAGACATAGATAGGATTTTCTTGCAATTCATAGACCATAGCTTAGAATAGCTTCTTTATTTTATTTTATCCCAGTGTAATAAGGAGTCAGTCAGCAATAATAGCAATATAGTAACAATAGCAATTCCCTGGTAGTTTCAAACTTTCCGACCTTCCGAACTACACTAACAAGATTCCTGTTTAGCCTAGGATATGTAGGCAACCTCTGAAGCAGGGTGCAGTCAAAAGTTTTTCAAAATGATTCGTACGGAATATGCAAATGGGCAAAAATCTCTCATTACTGCTCACGTATCTTTACACTGAAACTCTTCGTGTTCCCGAGCAAAGAGGGGCAGCTGTGAACACATGATTTTTGCCTTAAGCAATTAAATTCCAATATATATATATATATATATATATATATAATAATAAAAAATGATTGTTATTTGTAATTGTGTGATTTAGTTGAAATACCTATGTTTTTGTTTGAAAATAAAATTGAAATGAAATTACAAAAGAAATCAATTGGGAAAATATCATAAAAATGTTAAAATTTAGAAAATCAAGTAAAAATGCAAAAAATACCGGAAAATTAAGGAAAATTAAGGAAAAATAAAAAAATAGAAAAAAAGGAAATATAGCAGTTGAAAATAAATACGAAAAGAAAAATACAAAATATAAAAAAGGAAATACAGAAATAAATAAAATACAAGTCAAAATACAATATACAATATGAATTTGGGCCAAATATACAAGGAAATACATATATACCAAGCCCAAATACAGTCCAGGCCCAAACGAAATAAGGCTTGTCTGCCCAGTCTATATATACCAAACGACACCATCCAATACACCAAATCTGGGCCGTTGATACATCTGATCAAAGGACCAGATAAGGCGGTTCTCTTATAAAGCAAACGATGTCGCATTTGAGATTAATCTTAGTCGTTCATTTCATTGATCAAACGGATGAGAGAAATGTCTCATTAAAGCCAAACGACATAGCTTAGATAAAATAATCACAGCCGTCTAATGACTTTATCCAACCGACGCGAATAGGGGTACATTTAAATTGAACGACGACGTTTTGAGGGCCAAATGATCCTGGCCATTCATTCGATTTAATCCAACGACCAAGGATCAATAGTTTATAATTGATATATATTACCCTTCTCCCGTTTATTCAGACCATTACATACAATATACAATTCATAAGAAACCCTAGCTGCCTCTAGGTTCCCATCTTCCTCCTCCAATATCTCAAAGAGACCACCAAAAAACCATGCCTCAGCCTTCGTCTCCGGCTCAAGAAAACCTCAAACACCCTATCCACCAAACAAAAAACCTTCAAGCCACCATAAACCCTAACCAAAACCAACAGCCTCCCTGTTCTTGAAATCCCGATCGCTGGAACCCTAGCTGGCAACTTCACAAAGTATGAACCAAAGTCCCAAATTAACACCCTTAAACTGTCTCGAGGTGATCTACCACCCTATCTAGGTGGTTTCCCTCACCCTCAAACTTGTCGAATATTAAAAAAACACTCGCCGGAACCCTACTCAGGCGAGTACCAAAAACTAACCCTACCCCCAAAGCACTACCCCAGGTCTCCAGACCACCCCTCTTATACACATAAATCGAACCCAAAGCCCCATTTGAAAGACCCAGTACTCAGAATACCAACCGTCTTCAAAGCTCTGAAAATCCAGAAAAAACTAAAAGAACGAAGAAGAAAGAAAGAATAAAATAAAGAAAGAAAAGGAAAAAGGAAAAGAAAAAGCCCGAAAAAGCTAAGTATCATTACCTTTGTTTCATTCTTTGCTGTTATGTTTTTTGAAAAAATGCTTCTTTATATATCTAATATGTTTATCTGAACCTATTTCTATGCATACCTAAAAATATGAATCTATCTCTGTTCATGTGAGCCCTGAATCTTACATATGCCTAAAATTTTCTGAGTGTTCTTAGGGGTTTTTATGTTAACTACTCATGAATCATGTGCTAATTAATCAATTTTATGTGTTTGTTCATTATATTCTATCTCGATTGGGTTTTGGTTAGTTGGAATTCAACCATTATCAAATTTCTCCTCTGAGTTCTGATTAATTGAAAATTAATTCGTGATTAAGGCTATATGTGCAAAACAACATGAATCTAGCTATATTTGTAACTTGATTTGTATGTGAGTTTATTTTGAACCTTTGAGTACTTATGTTATTTGGGTCATGAGTATAAAGGTCTTGTGGCTACGTTTGCGAGTTAAGTCTGGGTTTTGAAAAGTGGTTATGTTTTTAATAGTGGTTATGTTTTAAATAGTGGTCATATTCTGATAAGTGGTTATGTTATGATAAAAGTTGCTAATAATGAAAAGGGGTGTGGTCTAAACTGGTTAAGTTTTAAGACATGTCTGAATTGGTTAAATAAGTATTACCCTAGTTCTGTCATACCTAAGGTAGGTCGGGTAATAATGATTAAATACAAGGGGTAAAAGGGCAAGAGTAAATGGCATTCCTGTAGATTAAATAGAGCATATAGGGATAAAAATGACTTTAGTACTAGGTATTTCTGCAATTCCTTAGATAATAAAGGTCAGACTGGTAGAATAAAAAGGCATTTGTGTAATAAATCTTAGCAAGTGAGGGTAATTAGGTAAAACATGCCTAAAAGAACCTAATAGAACTGCCCAGAACCTTCTAGCAGGGGTTCTAGGGCACTTCGATACAATTTTAATGGACTATACTGTAAATAATTGAAAAGAACAAGGGGAGGGAAATAGAATTAACTTATTTGAAATCCCTCCCCCCCCCCCCCAAAAAAAATGACTGTATAAATAGACTTCTAATAAGCTTGAAAAGTGGCTGGATTTTTGAAATTCAGAAATTGGTCCAGATTTTGAAATCAAAAAAGAGAAAAGAGTTCTAAAATTCTTAAATATACAATTAAGGGTTACACACATTTAGGAAAGCTGATTAACTTGACTGCTATTCTGGGGATTTCTATGGGTCGATTCTTCACTAATTCATCTCGACTTTGCTGGATTCTTTGATTTTACTTGGGTTGATTTGCTGGGTTCCATATTTGGAGTTTTGGTAGCTGTTTGCTGTGATTGAATCATTTCTTTGCTGTTGCTGTATCGTTTTTGTTGGTTGCTGACTATTCTTTTTCTCCAAACTTTAGACTCATCAATCTATTTTGAACCAGGTACACTACTATTGACCTGAATTTGTAATGAGCTGCTATTGGAGAAATGATATAAAATCGTGTTATCTGAATTTTCATGTATTTGTATTTCATTATGTAGTTTAAAAAATACGTAGATCCTTGTAATTCATCTTGGACTTGGTTGTAATAATTAGTAGACTGTACATATGCTTTCAACTTGGTAATAGTAGTAGCAATATAAATAACAAGCTAAATAACGTAGGTAAGAGAAAAATCACTTAAGTCCAAAACTAAAGCTGGTATAAGATAGTTAAATTGTTCTGATTTGAAACAAGCATGAACTATTCAGGAAGTATCATATTTGGACATCTTATGTTTTGAATTTGAATCAGTTAACTTGTAAAGGTAAAAATAGTTTCATACCTCAAATTGTGTTACTAATACTTGAGTTAGTTTAGTTGTGAATTCGTTTTTTTAGATTCTCCAACTTGAAAAATAGTAATTCGAACATGTTTAATTAATACTAGAACATTGTTTTCTTCAGTTAAATAAAATTGATAAATGATTTTGCAATTAGCGTTTTAGTAGTGACTTACTATCAAATTTGATTAGTTGAATAATAGCATTGGTATAATCCCTGTGTTAGAACTATTAGTTAATTAGAAATGATTATATGAAAATTGGTGTTTGCAAAATATTTAGTTAATAATAATAATCGTTGTATGTTCATTAGTGCATATTATGAATTGTTAATTAGCCAATATCATACTTTAAATATAAAGGATTTAGGCCTAAATACGAAATCAGTCGTAGATCAAGATGAGATGGCACTCGTGCCTATAAATGGAAAGGAAAATAAGCGTTGGGCTGCAAAATCCCAGCACTACTCTGCTAGTCGCTAAGTTGCTCTTGGTCCAGGTCCAATAACAAAATATGTCCTGGATATTAATACATAACAATATAGAATTAATATAAAAATAATTATATTTGGAAAAGAGAAAAAACAGAAATAGAGAATGTAGTATGCTTTAGGAAAACCTTAATAAAAAACGGAGACGAGCCTCGCCAAATCATAAAGACATAGTTGTGGGGCCCTCCATAATTTCCTATAAAAATATTAGAAATCGGAAAGATCTTTTAGATAATTCCACGGTCTCTCCCAAAATTAACAAGACGTAGACACTTTAGGGCACGATTTATAATGAATATACATTCCTAATACGAGTGCACATTTATGTGACTCAAATCTAAATCCCGGTGAAGCTGAAATGCATTAAGATCACATGCATACTGGTTGTGGTGTGATTCGAAATGCGTTTTCTCAATGTCGTAAAATCCTAAAATTTACCAAAGCGGAACATTAATAGCATTTGAAACAAAGGCATATAAGGAAATCAAATATAACAAATACGGCAGTTGAGCGACCGTGCTAGAACCATGGAATCCGGGAGTGCCTAACACCTTCTCCCGGGTTAACAGAATTCCTTATCCAGATTTCTAGTTTCGCGGACTGTTAAATAGAGTCATAATTTCCTCGGTTCGGGATTAAACCGGTGACTTGGGACACCATTATTTTCCCAAGTGGTGACTCTAAAATCTAATAAATAAATCCCGTTCTGATTGTCCTTTTAGTGGAAAAACTCCTTCCCTGTTATTATTATTATATCCCTTCCCGGGGTGTATTAGTAAATAGCGGGTATACGTTAAAAGAAAAGGAGGTGTGACATCCAGCACTTGTTAAAACAGACTGATCTCAATTTGAGGTAGCGGAGGTGGCTTGAGATGCTCAAGTATTATGACGTAACCATTTTATATCATTCGAGGAAGGCCAATGTAGTGTCCGATACTTTGAGCCGAAAGGCGGATAGTATGGGCAGCTTCGCGTATTCCAATTGGGGAGCGACCCTTTGCATGTGATGTTTAGGCGTTGGCCAATCGGCTAGTGAGGTTGGATATTTTAGAGCCCAATAGGGTGTTGGCTTGCATTGTTTCTCAGCCTTCCTTATATGATCGCATTCGTGAGTGCCAGTATGATGATCCACACTTGCTTGTCCTTAAAGACAGAGTTCAGCATGATGATGCCAGGGATATTACTATTGATAGTGATGGTGTGTTGAGGATGCAGCGCCGGATTTGCGTGCCCAATGTATATGGCCTTCGTGAGTTGATATTGGAGGAGGCCCAGAGCTCACGGTATTCTATCCATCTAGGTGCCACAAAGATGTATCAGGATTTGAGACAGCATTACTGGTGGAGAAGGATGAAGAAAGATATTGTGTCATGTAGCTCGGTGCCTCAACTATCAGCAGGTCAAGTATGAGCATCAGAGTCCCGGTGGCGTGTTTCAGCCTATTGATATTCCCTAGGGGAAATGGGAGAGGATTACAATGGACTTTGTTAGTGGTCTCCCTCGGACAACGAGGAAGTTTGATTTAGTTTGAGTGATTGTGGATAGGCTGACCAAATCAGCTCACTTCATTCCTGTGTGTACGACATATTCCTCGGAGCGGTTAGCTGAGATATTCATCTATGAGATTGAGAGATTGCATAGAGTTCCAATTTCTATTATATCAGACAGAGGTATTTAGTTTACTTTGTAGTTTTGGAGGACATTTCTACGTTAGTTGGATTTATAGGTTGAGTTTAGTACTGTATTTCATCCTCAGATGGACGGATAGTCCCAGTGTACCATTCAGATCTTGGAGGACATGTTGCACGCCTGTGTTATTGATTTTGGTGGTTCTTGGGCTGATTACTTGCCTCTCATAGAGTTTGCTTATAACAATAGCTACCAATCTAGTATTCATATGGCGCCGTATGAGGCCTTATATGGGAGACGGTGCAGATCTCCAGTTGGTTGGTTTGATCCCGGTGAGGCTAGGTTGTTAGGGACAAAGTTGGTCTAGGATGCATTGGACAAGGTGAAGGTGATTCAGGAGAGACTTCGCACAGCCCAGTCGCACTAGAAGAGTTATGCGGACCGGAAGGTCCGGGATGTGTCTTATTCAGTGGGTGAGAAGGTCTTGCTGAAGGTTTTGCCTATGAAAGGCGTCATGAGATTTGGGAAGAAAGGAAAGCTTAGTCCGAGATTCGTTGGCCCGTTTGAGATTCTCAGAAGGATTGGAGAAGTGGCCTATATGCTTGTTTTGCCACCCAGCCTATCAGAAGTTTATCTGGTATTCCACGTGACTATGCTCCAGAAGTTTGTTTGGGACCCATCGCATGTGTTGGATTTCAATACAGTTCAGCTTGATGATGACTTGACTTATGATGTGGAGCCTATAGCTATGTTGGGTCTTCAGGTGCGGAAGCTGAGGTCTAGGATATTGAGTTGGTGAGAGTACAGTAGAGAGGTCAGCCCGTGGAGGAGGCCACTTGGGAGACCGAGCTGGAGATGCGGAGTAGATATCCACACTTATTTGAGACTCTAGGTATGTTTCTTGACCCGCTCGAGGACGAGCGTTTTGTTTAAGTAGGGGATAATGTGACGACCTAGCCTGTCATCATGAAAGTTACTGCCCCGTTTTCCCCTTATTGTGTTGTATCATATTCTATATCAGTATTAGAGTCTATCAAGTGAATTTGGATTGATTCTGATTAAAAATAAGACATATAGCCTCTTAGAATGGAGTTTGTTTCAGAAAAGTCAACTTGAAGTTGACTATTTGGTTAGAGATCTTGTATGTGAGTTTCGGTGGTTTGGTTAGCTTCGGGAGGTGATTTGTGACTTAGGGGAGCGATCGGAATTGAATTTGGAGGTCCGGTGTAGCAATAGGCTTGAATTTGTGAAGTTGGAGTTTTGGCGGAATCCGGTTGATACGTGAGATTTTGATGTGGGAGTTGGAATGGAATTCCGATAGTTGCAGTAGCTTTGTTTGGTGATTTTGGATATGACTGCAAATTTTCATATCATTCGGACATCGTTTGGTCGGGGTTTTGATTGAATGTAGGTGTTGGAAGTTCTAAGGAAAATTAGGCTTGAATACGAGGTAATTTGGTGGTTTTTGTGTTTAAGGACGTGTTTTTATGATTGGAACAAGTTCTTGTGGTGTTTTAGAGTGGGTTTGTATATTTGGTTGAGATCTCGGGCGCCTCGGGATGGTTCCGGATGGTTAAAAGGAAATTTTTGGAAGTTGCATCAGGTCTGTAAATTATGTCTTCTGGTATTTCCGCTTCTGCGGAAATGGACCGCAGTAGCAAGTCCGCAGAATCGGATTATTGAGCACAAAAGCGGTCTTGGGCATGAGTGAGAGTTCCACAGAAGTGGACCCCATTTCCCAAAAGCGGAGTCGCATGAACAACATTGGGACCGCATAAGCGGTCAGAGGATATTTTCTGTAGATTGTAGAAGTGGTCATTGGACCGCATAGGCGAAACTGCAAAAGCAGTTTGGTATCCAAAAAAGCCAATTCTTAGGGGTTTAAGTGAAACTCAGAAGCGGTTATTTTACCGCAAAAGGGGGACCGCTGAAGCGATTAAGGTATCGAGCAAGAAAATATCGCAGAAGGTTTAAGTGTATCAGTGTTATGAAATTTCAGAAGTGTAAAAATATTTGGGGCTTCGAACTTAGAGAGGAATTGGGCAATATTGAAGAGGAATTTGTAGAGTATCATCAGGTAAGGACTATTGGACCCAAATTATGTTATTATAGTGATAAAATATGGATTTAATCACTGAAATTGGAGGAATCAAAGTGTAAAAATGGAGGTTTTTGCTTGAAGACTATGAAATGGTAAATTGATGATTTGAGGGGCCAAATGGACTCCGATTTTGATAAATTTTATATGTATGGACTCGTGGTGAGACGAGGATTCTGAAAATGTGAATTTCAGAATTTTTTGACCTCTCGGGTTTTGGCAACTTCGTGTTTTTGGGTGTTTTTCGAGTTATTTCGATTGGGTTATGTTCCATTAGCCTATTTTGATGTATTCCTACTGGTTTTGATCAGATTTGGCACCCGCGGAGGTCAATTCTTCTGGGAAAGGCATTGCAGACTAGTTTTGGAGCTGATTCGAGGTGAGTAATGGGTGTGGATGATGACATGAGGGTTTGAAACCCATACTCTACTGTGAGTGCGGGTTCAATTATGATCGGGGACTATTGCTTAGTCAGACCATGTGGCATTGTAGTGTGTTGTTGGCTATAAATGAGCCGGTAAACCTCCTACTTGGATAGTTGTGGATATATTTGGGCTGTGTGACAGTTATTTGGATCCCGTGAGGATCGTTATCACTGTTTCTATGATTATAGCATGTTTTCATGATATCAGTCATGAGCTAAACTGTAAGGCCCCGAACAATTTCGCTATGTAATTTAGGATTTCGTAGTGTCACACAGGCTTATTATAATATTTTTATATACTATTAATATGGTGGTTATCAATTAGACTTGGTAAATATGAGTATGAGTCTTATGGTAAGTGATATGAGGTCCAAATGAAAGCCCAAGTGTAAGCCAAATGGGAAAATTTTCGAAATAGGCCAAAATTCCAAATGGATTCACACAAGGCTCCACTTTAAACGACCATATATAATTATGTGTAAGGTGTTATGCGGTGAATAGCATATCAAATGAAATCCCTTTGAGTCTAGTTTCCAACGCTTCAAACCGTTCGTTATTTGGACATTCCTACGCAAAGTTATGGTCAAATTACCAAAGGCTGGAAAATAAAATCCTGTGTCAATTCTGCGACCGCAGAATGCATCGCATTTCTCACTCTACGGTCGAATTTCGGCCGCAGAATGGCCCAGTGTTGCCCAGTTCTGGGCGTCGATTCTGCGTAGCATTCTGCGGACCGCATATCGATTCTGCGGTACGTTATGCTATAGCAAAATCAACGTCGTGGGGTTATTTTTTTTTAATTTCTAAACACGACGCCCTATCGATATATTAGGTGCTCATTTTGAGCATTTTTCTGAACATTTCTAGAGGGAGAAAGAGGGGTTTAGAGAGGGAAAGTTTTTCCTATCAAATTTCTCCATAAAACCTTGCTAATTCCTTGAAGGTAATCAAGTGAAGGCCCTAGATCTTCATCCCAAGAGGTAAGATTTCATCACCCTAGCTTTTATTTCTATTCTTAGCTATAAGGAGTAATTAGGGAGGTGATTCATGAGTATAAGAGTGGATTCTTTACATGCATGTACAACTTGGATTTATGGGAAGATTGTTTAACTTAAATAAGTAAGATTGGGTTAGGGAAAGAAGGAAATCTTGAAAGGGGATTTAAAATAAAGATGCTCATCTAGTGTTTGATAGAATGCTCAAATGAGCGGAAACCATGAATATCTTTCTAATTGTTGCTCAATTTTGCTATGTCTGAAAATAGATAGAAGTTGCTTGAATTTTCGGAACTTTGTAGTAACTTAAGGAAAAGCTCTTCGAGGTATGTATGGCTAATTTTGATTCTTCTAAAATCGCTCATATGTGTGAAATTGTTTGGCATGTGTTAATTTGAGAGATTGTATGTGATTCTTTGATGTCATTGTCGGGTATTCAATTGATGTTGAACTAAATGTGGTGTGCTATGAAATATGAATTGAAAGATAACAAGTGAATTGGAATTGGTAAAGAACTGAGAACAATTGTTGTGGTGGCATATATGGTTTCTTGTGGAAAGAGATGAAACACTTGAATTGTGGTAAAATGTTGAACATACTTGTGTGTGTACTCTTGAATATGGTAACTTGGTTGTGATATCAGTTTGAAAAGTATTTGAGAATGTGAATCTAATTGTAAGGTTCTCATTTGAATTTGTTGTAATTGTGTGTAGTGCCTTATTTGCTGTTTGTGATTGTTGTGTTTGAAACTGTACGGTAGGATCGGGTTGCGCGCCGCAACATGAAGTAATAAGGTGTGGGTTGGGGTGATAAGGGTGGCCGAGGTAATAAGGGTGGACGAGGCAATAAGGATGGAAGCGATCGAAATCGCTATTAAAAATTGATATAAAAATCATTGATGTGAAATTGTGAAAGGAGACAGCAGGAGAGTTTGCAACCTGTGGGGCACTGATTGCCCCTTTGTATGACTACTTGTGTTTTACGTGATTGAATTGTTGTTGTTCTACTTGTTGATTCTTAAACGTGCTTTGTGTTGAGAATTATCTAAAATGAGGAAAAATGTGGAAAACATGGTTGGCTGGCTTAATTGATTCTTAATGTAATTTATTTGGCTGTATTATCATCGTGATTAATTGTTTAATGGCTTGAGTTTACTTGGGAAAAAGTTTGCCCATACATACTAGTACAATTCCAGTGTACTGACCTCCCTTTTAGCCGGGGATGCTACATTCATGTTATGATAATAGGTGAATCAGTAGCACGCACTTCAGCTCATCGGCAATAGTATCCTTCATCTTCCACTGCCCGTTTTGGTGAGCCCTTTCCTTCCTCGGGGCCCTGTGTGGCTCATGCCACTTCTGTTTTAGACTTTGTTTTGGATTTTTTTAAGGTATAGCTGGAGCCTTGTTACCGGCCAGTATTGTATCCTCTTTTGTAATCCTAGAGGCTCCGTAGACAGTAAACTGTGGGACTGTGGCCTATGTATGTATATGTATATGTCGGGCGTTGTAAATTGTAACTTGTTAGTAATGTTAATAATGCGGTTATATTTGTACAATGTGAATTCAGTTATAATTGGTAAGATCTTTGGTTTATGAGTAATAAACAACACATGGGTATCACGTGGGATAGAAAGGCACCCAGGTCCGCTTGACTGGGGCTACCCAGTCAGGCGCCGGTCATGTCCCACGATTTGGGGCGTGACAAACTTGGTATCAGAGCCTAAGGTTTTTAAAGTGTCCTAGGATGTCTCGGGGCCGTGTCTAGTAGTGCCCTTCTTATCGGTGTGTTGTCGACCACATCATATAAGTTGGGGGCTGCACGGACATTTAGGAATTTACCAGATCGTACGAGTATGGCTCAAGATAGGGAGCTAATTTCCTCTATAAGTATTACTCTCAAGATTAGTAATTTTGATACCATAATCTGTGAATTTGAAGCATGTAAGGTGGGATTTATCCCACCATTGAGTCCAAGTGGATTGCCCAAGGACTTGTTAGGAGAATGTGTTGAGTCGTGGAGTGATTGGTAGAACTTGTTGATAAGGAGAGTACCCTCGTTCTTACTAATGTTACTGTACCACCAGATCATGTAGTATTTCATCAGCATGTACGGCTAAAACCCCGTCTTTTAGAAATTAAGCTTCCATAGTGCTCGCATAAATGTTGTAAGTTCAAAATATAATTGATGCAGTACTCGTTTAATTATATTAAGCGAATTATTGTTGTGAAAATATATGTGGGAGGTACTTCTTCATGTGTTTAATATGTATTCTTGGTAAGTAAGGATATGTGAAGAATGTGAGCTATGTGCTAAAATGCCTAGACTTCAAGTTAAGTTTAAATTGAGATTTTGATGCCAAATTGTGTGAGAAAACATGTTATGGTTGATTCTTCCAAAATGTTCTTACGTGTACCAAAGGTATTTGATTGATTGCGTCTAGTTGTTGGTAATTTATAAAGATGTTTGGAAATGAAGTAAGTGACTGTGTAAATGTGGTAAGACTAAATGTTGGAGTCTAGCTGTGATTGATACTTTACATGAATTTGTGTTGTAACCCGATCTTTTGTGAAAGATGCTTTCCAATATGATCAATATGCTATTATTGACAACTTAAAATGGGTTTTAGAAGTATGAATCATGTATTCAAATGTGAAGTCCTCTATGCATAGAGATGTTGAAATAAGTCAAATGCTTTTGAGAAATAAAGTATAGACAATGTGTTGAGAACTCGAAATGAAATTGTAACTGGCGATACTTGTGACATGAGAGAATATGAAACGGATTATGATGTTGATGTGAAATATGCAAAAATGTTGTGAAATGCGGGGAAGAAGAAACTGTGTTATGAAATGTGGCCTAGTGCCAAGTATGATGTGATAATTGTGGCCCAAAGTGTCGATGGACAAATATACGTGAAAATGGCATGATTCTTTTATTCGATAATGTGGTGAACATTTAAAGTGTTTGATTTGAACTTGTGATTTCCTTATTATTGTATGAAGTGCATAGGTGAATAATTTGATATGTGAATCCTATGGAAGTGCTATGAAATGCAACCTAGAGGTATGAAAATTATGTAAAAAAAAAACTATGTGATCCATTTTATTTGGTAATGTGGTGATTGTTTAAACTTTTTGTTAAACCCTTATGATTTACTTGTCCTTGCGTGGATTTGTTCTTAAAAAGAATCTAAGTTACAAAACAGTTCATGCACATGCGTACTCTTTGAATGAGACGTATTATCTACAAAGTGTCCCTATCACAGTTCTAGTATTTACAACCTCCTATGGAATTGAGCTCTATAAGTATGTTGCTGAATAGAGTTATAAAACTATTTATACTTCCCACTTGTTTTCCTAAATTTTCATCAAGGTACTATTCCCAGTGAAATCTTTATAGATCTCATTTAAATGAACAACATTAGTACTTCTGTTAGGGGCTTAGTGGGGTTTGGTAGCGATCTCTATAGTTAATTAATGTATTGTATTGTGCCTCTTATGGTAGTAACCGATTGATATTATTGCATGTCATTCTACTTTTGGTTTTATATTTAAATAATTATTTATTTGATTTATCCCGGATTTACTAACATTATTTTGTTTTGTTTTGTTTTGTTGTTGATTTTCTCTCTCTTTTTCTGAGCCGAGGGTCGGCCGGAAACAGCCTCTCTACCCTTTCGGGTAGGGGTAAGGCCTGTGTACGTATTACCCTCCCCAGACCCCACTTTGTGGGAACATACTGGGTAGTTGTTGTTGTTGTTGTTGTTATTTAAATGAACTACATCTACTCACTTGTGCCTATACATGCACCATCGTAAAGTTTGTACATGTGGTGTCAAGTTCCATGCAAAGTATCCAAGATTTGTGATCCTTCTCGAGTCACTCTTTTCCTCAGTTGTGTATATGGCTTATATGGCTTGAACAACCAATCCACTCTCTTGCAAGTAACATCATGAAAACCTTCTTACTATGAAGAAACGTGAAAGCATGCATCTACACTTACCCTACAAGTACATGTCAATTGAAATGGTCACTGTGTGCATAAAGTTTTTCTGAAAATTGAGATCCTCACATCCCATCATAGGAAAGATCTTTGTGTCACCATAATTTTTGTTTCCACCTGAGATATCCTGTAGTAAGTAGCTCACTTGGTTTCTAGTATTGTGGTTGCTCCTGGCATGGTCATGTATTGCAGTGGGGAGTTAATATAGTAGAAGTGTGTCCAGCTTATAACCAATGATTATTTTCTCTTTATGTCTCCACAATGTGTTAAATTTATTCCTTATTTAGTGAATTCATGGTGCTAGTTCCCTACACATGTACGACAACCATAAGAGAACATGCCTTTCTATGTATCACTATGACACTTCCTTATTCAAGTCAAAACCTATAGGGATCTCATCATGAACATCTGCAAACCTTCACCGATTATTGTGCACTATCTCATTGTGTTTGGTTTTCTTCACACCCTCAACTTCTAGAATCATGGACTATGTCATTGTCATGTGTGGAGAGTTTACTACCCTTGGTATCTCACCTTCTTGGCTAGATATGAGTGTTATTTTCCTTCTCCCTGGAGCGTCGTGTTAACTATTAGAACCATCTAACCAAATCATGAATTTTTCCCAATATCAAGATTTCCTAGCTATTGAGTTTCACTCGTGAAAGGTTGAGATTAGATGACTTCGGATTTTTGTACATATCATGAACATGTTGATTTGAATGAAAAAAATGGTCGTAAGTTTTAGCTTCCTCATATAAGATCAATTACCAAGAAGTGTTAAGTTTTCTAGAATATGGTAATCTCATAAGCGTTCAATTCTTTTCATCCTTATAAGCTTGTGGCATAGATTCTGTGCGTCAAGTAATGTTAAGAGTGTAATTCAACTTCGTGTATTTTGAATCTCATATCACATTCAAGGTGCTAGAGTATTCCTATTCGGGGTCGACGGATTTTCCCTACACTTTAGAAAATGAGTGGTTCACGTACTTGAATATTCCTCCTTAATGATTCCTATTTCCCATGTACTACTTACTCATATGCCTTATTTGTGTATTAATTGAGGTAGTCACAGTGATTAACCATGTCAGTACTGTTACTAGTAACATTTCGTGTCTTTTAGTATACGACCTCATAAAGTACTCTACCCAGTGCATTAATGGATTCCTGAAGAACTCCAGCCTGATATTGAACTCTGTTGTTCCTCTTTGTATTAGATAATTGGGTATTGTAAGTTCAGACAAGTCAAAGATAAAGCTTCATAGTGTTATCACATATATATTGGACAGATAAAGTTATGGTCAGTTTATGGTATCACATCTTAGGGTAACTATTAAGGGTCATCAAGGGTTTAGTGTGAGTGTACCCCTAAAAATGTTATGTGAGTTGATAAATAGGTAACATGACTGTATTACAAATTAGGTTGCAATAGGTGTATGATATTCCCCGTAACTGTTCCTCATGTACTTTGTGTTTCCATATGCTTATGTCTAAGAAGATAGTGATAAAACAAAATGTGGGTACAAATTGACTTGATTGAACTATATGATCATGATGCACTACTAGCAAGACTCATGTTGACTTGACTTCATATGGACTGTTGATTGAAATGAAATTATATTCTTGTTGATAAACACATTTGCGATTATATTAATGGCTCGTAAGGACTATTATGAACACATGATTGTTTGTTTACTATGAACTGACATCCTTGATGGTATGATGCCAAGTTATGGAATCGTGGGTTATTGTGGTTATCATGAATTGCAATATCCAGTGGAGTGTAAATTGTACAGTGGAAGTTATCAAAAGGTAAAGTCAATGGATAGTTATCTCATGCAAGATGTTTATCTGTCATCCTTGTTATGTGCGTTTGGGAAGTGATATTATTTTGAGAAGGTGTTATGACAATGCTTGTAAGTCGATAATGACGTGTGGAAGGATAAATGTGTCGTGGAAGGAAAGTACTTTCGTTTGATTGAATACCAGTTAGTTTTGACTTAGAATGTACCATAGGTATTTCAATGTAAAACTGCGCAGTCCATGTTCTGGCATCCATATGTTAATGTAGTGCTTGTAATACCGGGATTAGGATTGTGGATATATACATTGTGGTGTTATGTACAGTTGTGGATGTGTGGTTAAGATGATTTTAGTGATTCTCTGGCAGGTTGATAGGCCTAGTTACAAAGGAAACTCTGCCGAAATTTCTAAAAAATTTAGGAGTTAGTGAAAATTTAGAGATTGGAGGTAGGTTAGAAAAGAGATGTGTGATGTTAAAGTGTTTGGGGAAGACTATACTCCTCATTCGAGGACGAATGATCCTAAGGGGGGGGGGGGAGAATGTAAGGCCCCGGAAAATTTCGCTATGTAATTTAGGATTCCGTAGTGTCACACGGGCTTATTATAATATTTTTATATACTATTAATATGCTGGTTATCAATTATACTTGGTAAATATGAGTATTAGTCTTATGGTAAGTGATATGAGGTCCAAATGAAAGCCCAAGTGTAAGCCAAATGGGAAAATTTTCGAAATAGGCCAAAATTCCAAATGGATTCACACAAGGCTCCACTTTAAACGACCATATCAAATGAAAGCCCTTTGAGTCTAGTTTCCAACGCTTCAAACCGTTCGTTATTTGGACATTCCTACGCAAAGTTATGGTCAAATTACCAAAGGCTGGAAAATAAAATCCTGTGTCAATTCTGCGACCGCAGAATGCATCGAATTTCTCACTCTGCGGTCGCATTTCGGCTGCAGAATGGCCCAGTGTTGCCCAGTTCTGGGCGTCGATTCTGCGTAGCATTCTGCGGACCGCTTATCGATTCTGCGGTCCGTTCTGCTATAGCATAATCAACGTCGTGGGGTTATTTTTTTTAATTTCTAAACCCGACCCCCTATCGATATATTAGGTGTTATAGCTCATTTTGAGCATTTTTCTGAACATTTCTAGAGGGAGAAAGAGGGGTTTAGAGAGGGAAAGTTTTTCCCATCAAATTTCTCCATAAAACCTTGCTAATTCCTTGAAGATAATCAAGTGAAGGCCCTAGATCTTCATCCCAAGAGGTAAGATTTCATCACCCTAGCTTTTATTTCTATTCTTAGCTATAAGGAGTAACTAGGGAGGTGATTCATGAGTATAAGAATGGATTCTTTACATGCATGTACAACTTGGATTTATGGGAAGATTGTTTAACTTAAATAAGTAAGATTGGGTTAGGGAAAGAAGGAAATCTTGAAAGGGGATTTAAAATCAAGATGCTCATCTAGTGTTTGATAGAATGCTCAAATGAGCGGAAACCATGAATATCTTTCTAATTGTTGTTCAATTTTGCTATGTCTCAAAATAGATTAAAGTTTCTAGAATTTTTGGAACGTTGTAGTAACTTAAGGAAAAGCTCTTCGAGGTATGTATGGCTAATTTTGATTCTTGTAAAATCGCTCATATGTGTGAAATTGTTTGGCATGTGTTAATTTGAGAGATTGTATGTGATTCTTTGATGTCATTGTTGGGTATTCAATTGACGTTGAACTAAATGTGGTGTGGTACGAAATATGAATTGAAAGATAACAAGGGAATTGGAATTGGTGAAGAACTGAGAACAATTGTTGTGGTGGCATATATGGTTTCTTGTGGAAAGAGATGAAACACTTGAATTGTGGTAAAATGTTGAACATACTTGTGTGTGTACTCTTGAATATGGTAACTTGGTTGTGATATCAGTTTGAAAAGTATTTGAGAATGTGAATCTAATTGTAAGTTGCTCATTTGAATTTGTTGTAATTGTGTGTAGTGCCTTATTTGTTGTTTGTGATTGTTGTGTTTGAAACTGTACGGTGGGATCGGGTTGCGCGCCGCAACATGAAGTAATAAGGTGTGGGTTGGGGTGATAAGGGTGGCCGAGGTAATAAGGGTGGACGAGGCAATAAGGATGGAAGCGATCGAAATTGCTATTGAAAATTGATATAAAAATCATTGATGTGAAATTGTGAAAGGAGACAGCAGGAGAGTTTGCAACCTGTGGGGCACTGATTGCCCCTTTGTATGACTACTTGTGTTTTACGTGATTGAATTGTTGTTGTTCTACTTGTTGATTCTTAAACGTGCTTTGTGTTGAGAATTATCTAAAATGAGGAAAAATGTGGAAAACATGGTTGGCTGGCTTAATTGATTCTTAATGTAATTTACTTGGCTGTATTATCATCGTGATTAATTGTTTAATGGTTTGAGTTTACTTGGGACAAAGTTTGCCCATACATACCAGTACAATTCCAGTGTACTGACGTCCCTTTTGCCGTGGACGCTACATTCATGTTATGATTGTAGGTAAATCAGTAGCACACACTTCAGCTCATCGGCAATAGTATCCTTCATCTTCCACTGCCCGTTTTGGTGAGCCCTTTCCTTCCTCGGGGCCCTGTGTGGATCATGCCACTTCTATTTTAGACTTTGTTTTGGATTTTTTTAAGGTATAGCCGGAGCCTTGTTACCGGCAAGTATTGTATCCTCCTTTGTAATCCTAGAGGCTCCGTAGACAGTAAACTGTGGGACTGTGGCCTATGTATATATATGTATATGTCGGGCGTTGTAAATTGTAACTTGTTAGTAATGCTAATAATGTGGTTATGTTTGTACAATGTGAATTCAGTTATAATTGGTAAGATCTTTGGTTTATGAGTAATAAACAACACATGGGTATCGCGTGGGATAGAAAGGCACTCAGGTCCGCTTGACTAGGGCTACCCGGTCAGGCGCCGGTCATGTCCCACGATTTGGGGCGTGACATAAACACTGTCTAAAAATGATTTGCAAACTCTTAGATTTCTGAACACTGATTTCTATAATTTCAGCTATAAGTATTTAAAAATGGTAATTATTTGTGCATGTGAGGCTTGCATTGCATGTAGCTAGACTGATAGTGTATCGGGTTTCACGCCGCAGCATATGTCACTGATATTGCGCTTGGGCTATAGGAGCCCCTCCGAAATCTGAACCACCACAGTGAGCGGGGGTACCTAAATGGATCGGCCTACGCGTCGTAGCGATCATGTTCATGAATTTGCCTTGTATTTATTCATTTCTGTTGTACTGCTTTAGCTGTTAGTGCTTTCCCTGAGGCTAATACTATTAAAAAGGATAAAATAAGGTATTCTATAGCTTTACTGTGTGGTATTATTGGGTGTTCTTACCTTCAATATCATTATACATGCTCTTTACCACTAAATTGGAAGTACTCACTCTATTCCCTACAACTTGTGTGCAGATCCAGGTATCTCCCAGCAGGGTTGATTTCCAGCTGTCTTCAGAGCTTATATTAGAGTGTCAAGGTAGCTGCCTGGCATCTGCAGGACCCGACTCTCCTTTGCTTTCTTATGCTTTAGACATTTTTGCGTTTCAGACATATTTTGTATACACTATTCTTGTCACTATGTTACTCATTAGAGGCTCTCGACCCGTGACCCCCAGGTCTTGGGAGGTGGTGTGTTGATATTGGTATATTTTTCATTATCTTGGCTAAACTACATAATATATCTTGCTATATTGATTTTGAAACAAAGTGTGAGCTGGTAGATCGGTGTTGTGTGTAATTGGTTAGGATGGCCTAGCGATGTGTTAGGCACCACCACGCTGGGTTTTGGGGTCATGACAGCAGGCTTCTGGTATTTTTGCTTGCGTTCCTGGAGTCGCAGAAGCGGAGCCGCATTAGCGGTTCCTTCATCGCATAAGCGGGGCTGCATAAGCATCCATCTTTCCGCATTAGAGGTTTTGGCACCATATCAGGAAACCGCAGAAGCGGTGCCTTCGCACGTAATCGGAACAGCATACGCGGTTGTTTGTCCGCAAAAGCAGTCCCTATCCCTTTAAGTTGAACCGCAAAATCGGTTAGTGTCACCGCAAAAGCGGGACCACAGAAATGCTCCCTGGGCTACAAAAGCAAAAAATCACAGGTCTGATAAGGTTTAATCCGACAGTTTATTTCAAATTTAGAAAAGTCAAGTGAGAGCTCGGGAGGAGGCGATTTTGAGTTGATTTGAAGAGAAGATCATTGGGTAACATTGCTTTGATCCATTCTAGCTATATTCCATCATTTCCTAGCTAAATCAATCATTAGAATTCAAATTCAAGGTCAAAAATTGAGAAAACATGGGTAGAACTTCTTAGGCTTAATGTTGTGATTTTGAGTGGGCATTTGACGTTCAATTTGGGAGATTTTTATATGGTTAGACTCGTGAGAGTACGTGGATTCTGAAAGTGTGAAAATTATTCAATTCCTAGATGTTGGCTGGAGAGGCATTTTGGTCATTTTCCTTATTTTCACGTCCTAGCTTTAATTTTAATAGTGGAATTAGTTGTTTGCAGTATTATTTACGATTTGTAATTTAATTGAATTGATTTGAGCCATTTGGAATCGGATACTCGTGGCAAGGGCATCGTTCCCTAGTTGATTTTGCACCAGTTCGAGGTAAGTGGCTTGCCTAACCTTGTGTGGGGGAAAACATCCCTTAGGATGTGATAATTGGTAATTGAATGCCTTGTAAGTGAGGTGACGAGCGCTTACTTGAGCTAATTGTTGAAACCTGGATTTTTACTTAATTACTTGATATGGATTTTCTTTCATATTTGCCTTATTTTACTTGCTATTATAGCATGTGCTAGTGTAGAAGGGCATGTTTGATTAATCCAAGTTGCCTATTTGTTTAAATTGTCTAAAAAAGGTGATTACGTGGAGCATGTTAGGCCGGTATTATTTGTTGCCTTGTAATGTTGTATTTCAATTTCCGAATATTTCTCTGATGTTGGTTGCGCATTTATATTGGGACTACAGATGCGGGATTTCGGGAGCTCCCCCCTTGTTTGTTTACTTTGGGACTATGGGTTTGATTCTCGGGAGATCCCCCTACATTTTTACTTTGGGACTACGGAACGATATCCCCGGAGATCCCCGTGCACTTTTACTTTGGGACTACGGGACTGTATCTCGGGAGATCCCCCGCAATTTTACTTTAGGACTCCGGGATGGTATCCCGGGAGATCCTTTGTTGTTGATATGATAATCAGTCTACGAGACGGTATCCCGAGAGATATATAATGGACAGTTGATAAAAGTGCTATAGGAGGTTATCCGGCTAGACCCTCATCGGTATTCTTGTAATTTAGCTGTAATTAATATATGTTTTAGTTTTTTCTTGTAGTATTATATTTCATTGAACTATCTTATCACACGGCTGTGTTCATTATTTTTCATCAGACTTCAATACTATTAATATTTTGTTATTTCTGCTGTTTCTGTCTAAGTAGGGCCCTGACCTTTCCATGTCACTACCAAATCGAGGTTAGGCTTGGCACTTACTAAGTACCGCTATGGTATACTCACGCCTCTTCTGCGCATGTTTTCATGTGCAGATCCAGTTATCTCTACGCAGGCGCACTTCTAGTAGCTACAGGAGCTTTTTTGGAGACTTGAGTTATATCTGTCGCGTCCGCAGACCGAAGAGTCTCCCTCGCACTCTACCTTATAGTTAGCTTTATGACATTTCGTTATTTCTTGTTATAGACATTTCCGGATTATTAGAGCAGTATTATGTTTCATTTTTAGTCTGTGTTGCCCGTGGATTTCCAGGTCTTGGAGATAGTTTTCGTAACTTTTAAAGTGTTAAAGTGTATGTGCCAGGCGGCAACTCTATACATTATTCATGTTATTTAGTTTTGATTATAAATTCTTCAAATGTTATTACTTTCGCAATGTGTTAGGGTTACCTGGTCCCAAACACTAGGCGCCGTCATGACGTGTTCACAATTGGTGAACTAGGTCGTGACAATATTTTTGTATATACTCTACTGGTCGCCTGTAGCTAGTGACACCGGGTTCTGGCACACACAATATATGGATATTCATTTTGGTGTCTGTATTTCAATGTTAGCACATTATGGTTTTTGCTAGTTTTCTTCATTTACTTGAACACTTTAGTAAATCTGGTTGGGCTAAATTACAAATGGGAACTTAATCATAATTCCGCAACTTGGCTGGCCTAACTATGATGTTTGGCGCGATCATGACCTATTTATGTATATTATATATGTATACTCCTTATTCAATAGAATATTACCTGATATACTTAGTGCATAGTACCGTGTAAATATATATATATATATATATATATATATATATATATATATATATGTATATATATATGTATGTATATATATATGTATAATCATACTGCTGCGTCATATATGGTATAGGTAGGTAAAAAATTCTTAGTTAAAAAAAGTAAGTATATATATATATATATATATATATATATATATATATATATATATATATATATATATATATATATATATATATATATATATATATACACATTATTCGATAGAATATTACCTAATGCACTTATACTTGGTGTATAGTACAATGTAAGTGAATATATATATATATATATATATACACACACATGCCTTATTCGATAGAATATTACCTAATACACTTATACTTAGTGCATAGTTGTGATGACCCGACCTGTCGTCTCATGTGTTTCTGTCCCGTTTCCCCTATGTTGTGTTGCTTTGTGTTCCTATATACTTAGTGCATAGTACCGTGTAAGTATATATATATATATACATACATGTACACACGCCTTATTCGATAGTATATTACTTTATACACTTATACTTAGAGCATAATACAAAGTAGGTATATATATATATATATATAGATATATATACACGCCTTATTCGATAGAATATTACCTAATGCACTTATACTTGGTGTATAGTACAGCGTAAGTGAGTATATATATATATATACACACGCCTTATTCGATAGAATATTACCTAATACACTTATACTTAGTGCATAGTTGTGATGACCTGACCCGTCGTCTCATGTGTTTCTGTCCCGTTTCCCCCATATTGTGTTGCTTTGTGTTCCTATATCAGTATTTGAGTTGATCGGTTTGAATGGAACTGGTTTTAGTTGGAAATAAGGAACTTAGCCTCTTAGAAGGAAGCTTATTTTGGAAAAGTCAACCAGAAGTTGACTATGTAGTAAGAGAGGTTGGATGTGGATTTTGGTGGTTCGGTTAGCTTCGGGGGTTGATTTGTGACTTAGGAGTGCGATCAGAACTGAATTTGGAGGTCCGATGTAGAATTAGGCTTGAATTGGCGAAGCTTAAATTTTGGCGAATTCCGGTGGATTGATGAGATTTGTATCTGAGTATCAAAATGGAATTTCGAGAGTTGCAGTAACTTCGTTAGGTGATTTTGGATATGTCTGCAAATTTTAAGGTCATTCAGACGTTGTTAGGTTTGGGTTTTTATCGAATGTGAATTTCTAAAGAATTTGATAAATTTATGCTTTGATTTGGTAAAATTTGATGATTTTGGTTTTAACGGTAGTTTGTCGATGGTTTTAGCAAGGGTTAATAAGGTAATGTGGTCATATCTATGCTTTTGGTTGAGGTCCTGGAGGCCTCGGGGTGAATTCGGGTGTTTAAACAGAGAATTCAGAGTTTGTTGCATGTTTGAAGTTTGCTGGTTCTGTCATTTCCGCATCTACGGAAAAGGGACCGCATAAGCGGTTCCGCACATGCATCGTATTGGTCGCAGAAGCGGTCCTTCAGGGACCAGGGCTTTCTGTAGAAGTGGACGTGGATCCGCAAATTCAGCGACGGCATAAGCGGTTCTAGACCACATAAGTTGTTCGGAGGAATTTAAGTGAGATCGCAGAAGCGATCATTTGGTCGCATGTCCGGGGACTGCAGCTACAGTTACTTAAACGCACGAGCGAAAAATGACCTGGGTTTAATGACATTGTTTCACAAATTTGAAAGAGAAGGAAAAAATGTTTTGGACCTCGGCTTAGGCGATTTCTTGGTCAATTTTGAAGAGCATTCGAAGGGCTTTCATCAGGTATGAATTATTTGACTCGGATTATGTTATTAGGCTATAAAAACATAGGTTAAACGCTGAACTTCAAGAATTAATGATTAAAATTGGAGGTTAGGGCTTGAAACTTAAGAGAGTTTGAATTAATGATTTGAGGGGTCAAATGGACTCTGATTCTTTTGTATTTGATATGTATGAACTCGTGGCGAGATAAGGATCATATTGATGTAAAATTTTCTAGATTTCGAGATGTGGGCCCAGGGCTCGAATTTTGCCAATTTCGTAATTTTCGATATTTTTCGAGTCCTTTCGATTGGGTTATATCCCCTAAGCCTGTTTTGATGTATTCGTTGTGGTGTTGACCAGATTCGACGCGCGTGGAGGCCGGTTTTAGGACAAAGGCATCGCGGGCTAGAGATTTCATCGGTTCGAGGTGAATAATACTTGTAAATGATATCCTGAGGGTTTGAAACCCCGGATATGCACATCATAGTGCTGTATTGAGGTGACTTGCATGCCAGATATGAGTGTGGGGCAGAGCACCGTTGGGGATTGTGGCTTGGTCCGTCCCGATTGTTGATTTTACTATAAATTTAACTGAAACTTTCTTGATGCTATCATAATTTGGGCTGATTGCCATATGTTGGGCTTCGTGCCGATTATTTGAATCCTTCGAGGATTAGTATCATTGTTTTTGCATTACTTTGCATGTCATTTGATCTTGGTCAAGGTTTCAATACGGTTTTACAAACTCAGCAATTTTTCTATGATTTGAAAACTTAAACAATATTTTATTGATGTTTTGAGCTGAGAACCATTGGTATTACTGTGTGTGCATTACTTTCCTATAATTTGGTCTCAATCCAAGGTTTTAATACAGTTTTTCAAACTCAGCTATTTTTCTAAGATTTGAAAAACTTGAACAATATTTTATTGCCATTTTGAGCTGAGAACTGTCAATTTAAAATGTGCCCAAGTGGCTTATATGCATTTCTGGACTGAGCATGGATTAGGTTGCTCACCGCAACAGTGTTACAATGATTTTTAAATATATGGACGGCTCGGGTTGCACGCCGCAGCGATGATATATTGATATTGAGGCCAAACACCTGTTGAAATCCAAGATATGGTTGATATCTTGGGCTGTAAGAGCCCCTCCGGAGTCTATAAACAGTGAGTTTCGTCGATGTTAAATGTATCGGACTGCACGCCGCAGTGGGTACCGAGTGTACCGTCATATGCATTGCATTGAATTCATGCTTTTATGCATTTTTCGTTGTTGTGTTATTTCTTGATATATTTATTTGCTGTTATGACATTGTATTATCACTTTTAAACAGGATAAATTTGCGACAGTGGTAACAGTGACACTGTATGCTGTAAACTGGTCAGGTAATAATGGCTGACCAGGAACAAGAATATTGCCTGTAGGGCGAGTTTATGAGCTCAATTATGCATACTTGTTTGTGCTCGAGGGGCTGATTTTTGTGCTGACTTGCACTAGCTGTTCCATATTTAATTGCTTAACTGTTTGTAAAAGGATATTTCCAAAAGAGGTTTTTAACTGAGCTAGATATTTCTAAAAGGATTCTTTTTATGGTTTTATTGTTTTTTCAAAAGGTTGTACTGTCCTATATAGCATGATGGAGTGCTCTTACATAATTTCTTATCGCTCAATATTATTTACTCCTATTACCACTGAGTTGGAAGTACTCACTTTACTTTCTGCACCTCGCGTGCAGTTGCAGGTATTGTTCACACTGTAGCAGGTTATTAGCTGATTGAAGATATACTAACGTAGCTGAGCAAGGTGGCCGTCAGTGTCCACGGCACCGCACTTCATCTTAAATATCCAGATTTTATTTTGTATATATATTATTGGACCTATAGTAGTGTTCCTACTTCTTAGATGCTCGTGACTTGTGACACCCCGGTCGGATTGTGTGGGGTTGTAATCCTGATTATTATTGTTGTTAAGCTGTATCACTATACTCATTTATGTTCAAAATAATTTGAAAAGGAAGTGAATTAGGTTAGTTGGTTGGCCTTGTCTTCACGAGAGACGCCATCACAACCAGTGTGGGTTTGGGTCGTGACAAGTTGGTTTCAAAGCCTAGGTTTCTAGGTCTAACGAGTGTGAGCACATGATTTTTTCCCTAAGCATATTATTCCTAAAGACCAAAAAATGATTTTTTATTATTCTTACAATTTTGTTAATATTTGTTGCATTTTGGTGTTAATTAGTTGCATAAGAATTCATACTAAAATTACAAAAAAAATTGGCATATGCACTAGGATTTTTAATTTTACAATTTTAGTATTAATTCATTTCGAAATAATTTATGAAAAATAAAAAAATAGCATTTTAGTGTTTTAATAAGAAATTGCTATAAAATAGTTATTAAATAAATTTAAAAATTTTTTAGTTTTAGTTTAACAATTTAATATATTAGAAAAAATGAAAAAAAGAGAGAAAATATACAAAAATTAAAATACAAAAACAACATACAAATGTGAAATAAAATACCAAAGAAAGAAGTGGGTTAATAAAATTTTGGGCTAAAAACACCCAAAGCCCAAAACAAAACCCATGCCCATGCCCTAAAATGCCATACCCGGTCTGCCCCAGTCATAGTCCAAACGACCTCTTTTTATAAGAATCAATCCCAGCCGTTAAAATTTGTTCATCCAACGGTCGTATTGTGACAAACCGGCTCGTCGTCATGAGAGTTACCACCCCATTTTCCTTTTATTGTGTTGCTTCATGTTTCTGTATCAGTATTAAAGTCTATCGGGTGTAATTGGATTGATTCTGGTTGAAAATAAGGCGTATAGCCTCTTAGAAGGGAGTTTATTTCAGAAAAGTCAACCTAAAGTTAACTATGTGGTTAAAAGGCTCGGATGTGGATTCTGATAGTTTGGTTAGCTTCGGGAGGTGATTTTTAACTAAGGGGAACGATGCGAATTGAATTTGGAGGTCCGGTGTAAAATAGGCTTGAATTGGCAGAGTTGGAATTTTGGCGGAATCCGGTTGATAGGTGAGATTTTGATTCGGGAGTCAGAATGGAATTCCTACAGTTGCAAAAGCTTCGTTAGGTGATTTTGGATATGTTTCCAAATTTTCAGGTCATTCAGACATCGTTTGGTCGGATTTTTCATTGAATGCTGATTTTGGAAGTTATAGTTGAAACTTAGTCTTGAATCCGCCTTGATTTGATGATTTTTGTGTTTAAGGATGTGTTTTTATGATTGGAACAAATTTGTGTCGTGTTTTGGACTAGGTTGACGGTTTTGGTTGAGGTCCCGAGGGCCTCGGGGTGATTCCGATAGTTCAAACAGATCATTTTGGTTAACCTAGGATATGAGATTTTGCTATCATAAAGTTGCAGGTTTTTATTCAATGCGTCGCAGGGGTTCAGTTGCGATCGGATAGAAGGTTTGGGGGAGCGTTTATTTTGTTCTCTACGATCGCAGATGTTTGTATGCGATCGTATAGTTGGAGGGGTCGATTGTGATTGGGGACTATGGCTTAGTCCGACCGAGTGGCATTGTACTGTGTTGTTAGCTGTAAATGAGCCGTTAAACCTCCTACTTAGAGGCTTATGGATATATTTGGGCTGTGTGCCGGTTATTTGGATCCCATGAGGATCGTCATCACTGTTTCTATGATTATAGCATGTTTTCATTATATCAGTCCTAAGCTTAACAGTGTCCAAAAATGATTTGTAAATTTTGAGATTTCTAAACACTTATTTCTATGATTTCTGCTAAACGGATTTAAAAATGGTAATTACTTTGTGCTTGTGAGGCTTGCATTGTATGTAGCTGGACTGATATTGCGCTTGGGTTGTAGGAGCCCCTCCGGAGTCTGAACCCCCGCAGTGAGCGCGGGTACCCAAATGGATCGGGCTACGCGCTGTAGCGTTATGTTCATGTGCATATGCATTGCAGTTACTCATTTATACCTAACTGCTTTATCTGTTATTGCTCTCCCTTAGTTTTATACTATTAAAAAGGAAACCGAGATGTTGTATAGCTTTACTGTGTGGTATTTTGGGTTCTCCTACCTTCAATATCATTATACATGCCTATTACCACTGCATTGGAAGTACTGACTCTACTCCTTCCACCTTGTGTGCAGATCCAGCTACATCTCAGTAGGGTTGATTTTCCAGCTGCTCTCAGAGCTTATTTCGGAGTGTCGAGGTAGCTTCCTGGCATCCACAAGACCCGACTCTCCCTTATTTCTTATGTTATTAGACATTCCGCGTTTTCAAACTTATTTTGTATGCAGTATTATAGCTATATTATTCGATAGAGGCTCTTGACTCGTGACCCGTAGATCTGTGGGAGATGGTGTATTGGTATTGGGATATTTCATTATCTTTGGCTAAACTACGTAATATGTCTTGTTATTATTGATTTTGAAACAAAGAATGTGAGCTAGTAGCTTGGTAATGTTTATGATTGGTCGGGCTGGCCTAGCAATGTGTTGGGCGCCATCATGACCGAATTTGGTGTCGTGACTAGTTGGTATGAGAGCCTAGGTTACTAGGCCTCATGAGTCTTGAGCCAGTTAGTAGTGTCTCGCGGATCGGTACAGATACGTTTGTATTTATCCTCGAGAGGCTGCAAACCTTTTAGGAAACACTTCATATTCTTGAACTCTTGTCGTGCGGTTTTGTTGTTCCGTGAACCAAACTTATGTATTTTGTTCTCTCGCAGATGGCGAGGACTCGTTCTACCGGTCGAGGTGGATGACCACCATAGCCACCAACTAGAGGCCGTGGTCGCGGTCGTGGTCATGGTAGAGCAGCAGGGGCAGTGCTAGTAGACCCACCTGTCGCCCTTATTCAGGATCAGCACCCAGTGGTTGAGGCTCCAGCAACACCCGCTCAGGCACTGGTAGTTTGTTATTCCTGGCTTCAGGAGGCATTAGCCCAGATCATATCTGTCTTCACTGGTTTGGCTCAGGCAGTTTTAGCTACTATTGCCGCAGCGACATCTTAGATCGGTGGTGGTCATCAGACCCTCGCAGCTTGCACAGAAGAGCAAGTTGTGCAGGGACTTCAGACGCCAGAGGTAGCCCCAGCTCAGGCAATTGCACCGGCTGTTCTAGTTGCGCTAGTTGCGCCAGCCCCAGGGTATGTTGTTCCGGTGATGCCTGATGATGAGCAGTGTCGGTTAGAGAGGTTTGGCTGACTTCAGCCGCCTATATTCAGTGGTACTGAGGGCGAGGATGCCTAGGGATTCTTGGATAAGTATTAGAGGATGTTATGTACAGTAGGGATTCTTGTGTCTAGTGGTGTATCTTTTACTACATTCTAGTTTTCGGGGCCAGCATTCATATGGTGGGAGGAGTTCGAAAGGCATAGGCCTACAGGAGCAGCACCTCTTACCTGGTAGCAGTTTTACACTCTCTTTTTAGAGAGGTATGTCGCAGTCCCGCAGAGAGGAGCTGCGCCGCCAGTTTTAGTAGCTAGTTTAGGGTGATATAACAATGACTCAGTACGAGTTGAGGTACACTCAATTAGCCAAACATGCTACACGGATGATCCTGACATATGGGGAAAGCATCAGGTGTTTCGTAGATGGCCTCAACTATTCTATTCGTATCTTGATGACTAGGGAGAGAGTAGTGGCAGCATCCTTCAAGGAGGTAGTGGATATGGCACGCCAGATTGAGGTGGATCGCCGCTGAGATCGAGAGAAGAGGGAGGCCAAGAGTCCTCGAGGTTTGGGCAACTACAGTGGTGCTCCATCTAGGGGGCAGTTTCATCAGGGTAGAGGTCGTTCCTTTAGACCTCCTCAGTCAGGTCGCCTAGAGAATAGTGGAGCTTCTTCTGGTCGTGGCCGTCAGGGTTATCAGCAGGGGCATTCTTCACTCAGCTCCCTCCCAGTTCAGAGTTCAACACCTTCTTCTTCAGCCCAAGGTTCATCTGTGGCAAGGGGTTCCCTTTAGTCCTCTTCTCCAGCGTCGGGCAGTTGTTTTGAGTGTGGCGAGTTTTACCATATGAGGAGGCAGTGTCCTCGACAATGTAGGGGTAAGTCTCAGTAGAGGGATCAACCCTACTCTTCTACTCCATCTAAGGATCAACCCTACTCTTCTACTCCATCTACTTTAGCACCATCCCAATCTAGTAGGGTGGGGGTCAATCTTCTAGAGGTCGTCCCAGGTGTGAGGAGCGATCGAGTGGTGGTCAGGCACGTTTCTATGCACTTACGAATAGGAGAGATACTGTTGCATCAGTTGTAGTGATCACATGGATTATTTTAGTTTGCCACAGAGATGCTTCTGTTTTGTTTGATCTTGTGTCTACATATTCGTACATGTCTTCTTATTTTGCTCATCATTTGGGTACGACCCGTAGTTGTCTTACCTTGCTTGTGCATGTATCCACCCTGGTGGATGGTACGATTGTTAAAGATCACGTATATCCATCCTATCTTGTTACTATTGGGGGTTTAGAGACATGAGTGGATTTGCTATTATTGGTTATGGTAGACTTCGATGTGATTTTGGGCATGTATTGGCTATCCCCGTACTATGCTATTCTGTACTGTCATGCCAAGACAGTTACATTGGCTATTCCCGGTATTCCGCAGATTGAGTGGCGGGGTTCGACTGATTACGTCCCTAGCCGGGTGATTTCATTCTTAAAAGGCTCAGAGGATGGTTGAAAAAGTTTGTTTATTGTATTTAGCATTTGTGAGGGATGTTGGAGCTGGGACTCCTAGTACTGATTATGTGCCCGTTGTGAGGGACTTCCCAGATATGTTTCCATTAGACCTATCGGGCATGCCACTGGACAGGGATATTGACTTTGGTATTTATTTGGTGGCGGGCACTTATCCTATCTCTTTTCCTCCTAATCGTATGGCACCAGCTGAGTTGAAGGATTTGAAAGAGCAGCTTCAGGAGATCTTAGATAAGGGATTCATTCGCCCTAGTGTGTCACCGTGGGGTGCACCGGTGTTGTTTGTAAAGAAGAAAGATGGATCAATGTAGATGTGTATTGATTATAGACAGCTGAACAAGGTAACAGTGAAGAACAAGTATCCTCTACCGTGCATTGATGATTTATTTGATCAGCTCTAGGGAGTGAGGGTGTTTTCGAAGATTGATCTTCGTTCAGGCTATCACTAGCTAAAGATTAGAGATTATGATATTATGAAGATAGCCTTCAGGACGAGATATGGGAACTATGAGTTTCTTGTGATGTCTTTTGGGCTGAACAATGCCCCATTTGCGTTCAAGCACTTGATGAACAGTGTGTTTCGACCGTATCTGTATTCCTTTGTGATTGTGTTTATTAATGACATCTTGATGTACTCTCGTAGCCAGGAAGAGCATGCTCAGCATTTGAGAGTTGTATTGCAAAGGTTGAGCGAGAAGAAACTGTATGCGATGTTCTCCAAGTGTGAGTTCTAGCTTGATTCAGTAGCTTTTATGGGTCATGTGGTGTCTAGTGATAATATTCAGGTTGACCCAAAGAAGATAGAGGCGGTGCAGAGTTGTCCTAGACTGTCCTCAGCTACGAAGATCCAGAGTTTTCTTTGTTTGGCGGGGTATTACCGCCGGGTTGTTCAGGGATTTTCATCTATTGCTTCGTCCTTGACCAAGTTGACGCAGAAGGGTGCAACCGTTCGTATGGTCGGATGAGTGCGAGTAGAGCTTTCAAAAGCTCAAGACAGCTTTGACCACAGCCCAATGTTAGTCTTGCCATCAACTTCAGGTTCTTATACCGTGTATTATGATGCATCGAGAGTGGGCATAGGTTGTGTATTGATGTAGGAGGGTAGAGTTATTGCTTATGCTTCTCGTCAGTTAAAGCCTTATGAGAAGAACTACCCTGATCATGATTTTGAGTTAGCGACCATAGTTCATGCCTTGAAGATTTGGAAGCACTATTTGTACAGTGTGTCCTGTGAGGTGTATACTGTCATTGCAGTCTCCAGCACTTGTTTAAACAGAAGGATCTCAATTTGAGGCAATGGAGGTGGCTTGAGTTGCTCAAGGATTATGATATCACCATTTTATATCATCCGGGGAAGGCCAATGTAGTGGCTGATGCTTTGAGCCGAAAGGCAGTTAGTATGGGCAGCCCTGTGTATATTCCAGTTTGGGAGAGACCCTTTGCACGTGATGTTCAGGCGTTGGCCAATCGGCTAGTGAGGTTGGATATTTCAGAGCCCAGCAGGGTGTTGTCTTGCGTTGTTTCTCGGTCTTCCTTATATGATCGCATTCGTGAGCGCCAGTGTGATGATCTACACTTGCTTGTCCTTAAGGACAGAGTTAAGCATGATGATGCCAGAGATGTTACTATTGATAGTGATGGTGTGTTGAGGATGCAGGGCCGGATTTGCGTGCCCAACGTAGATGTCATTCGTGAGTTGATATTGGAGACTCGAGCAATTATATCCATCCAGGTGTCGTGTAGATGTATCAGGATTTGAGATAGCATTACTGGTGGAGAAGGAGGAAGAAGGATATTGTGGGTCATGTAGCTCAGTGCCTCAACTGTCAGCAGGTCAAGTATGAGCTTCAGAGGCCCGGTGGTGTGTTTCAGCGTATTGATATTCCCGAATGGAAATGGGAGAGGATTACTATGGACTTTATTAGTGGTCTCCCTCGGACAGCAAGGAAGTTTGATTTAGTTTGGGTGATTGTGGATAGGTTGATCAAGTTTGCACACTTCATTCCTATGTGTACTACATATTCCTCGGAGCGGTTGGCAGAGATATTCATCCGTGAGATTGTGAGATTGCATGGGTTCCAGTTTTTATTATATCAGACAGAGGTACTCAGTTTACTTCACAGGTCTGGAGAACATTCCAGCGAGAGTTGGGATCACATGTTGAGGTGAGTACTGCATTTCATCCTTAGACAGATGAACAGTCCGAGCATACCATTCAAATCTTGGAGGACATGTTGCGTGCCTGTGTTATTGATTTTGGTGCTTTTTGCGCTGATTAATTGCCTCTCGCAGAGTTTGCTTATAACAATAGCTACCAATCCGGCATTCAGATGGTCCCATATGAGGCCTTATATGGGAGATAGTGTAGATCTCTAGTTGGTTAGTTTGAGCCCGGCGAGGCTAGGTTGTTGTGGACTGAGTTGGTCGAAGATGCATGGGACAAGGTGAAAGTGATTCAGGAGAGACTTCATATAGTTCAGTCATGCTAGAAAGGTTATGCAGACCAGAAGGTCCTAGATATGTCATATTTAGTGGGTGAGAAGGTCTTGCTGAAGGTTTCGCCTATGAAAGGCATCATGAGATTTGGGAAGAAGGGAAAGCTCAGTTCAAGATTCATTGGCCTTTTTGAGATACTCGGGAGGATTGGAGAGGTGGCCTATATGTTTGCTTTGCCAACCAGCCTATCAAGAGTTCATCCGGTATTCCACGTGTCTATGCTCCGGAAGTATGTTGGGGACCCATCGCATGTATTAAATTTCAGTACAGTTCAGCTAGATGATGACTTGACTTATGATGTGGAGCCTACAACTATATTGGGTCATCAGGTGCGGAGATTGAGGTCTAAGGATATTGCATCCGTGAAGGTTAAGTGGAGAAGTTGGCCCGTGGAGGAGGCTACTTGGGAGACCGAGCGGGAGATGCGAAGCAGATATCCACACTTGTTTGAGACTCCATGTATGTTTCTTGACCCGCTCAAGGACGAGCGTTTGTTTAAGTTAGGGAGGATGTGACGACCCGGCCCGTCGTCACGAGAGTTACCACCTTGTTTTCCCCTTATTGTGTTTCTACATGTTTCTATATCAGTATTAGAGTCTATCGGGTGTAATTGGATTGATTCTGGTTGATAATAAGGCGTATAGCCTTTTAAAAGGGAGTTTGTTTCAAAAATGTTAACTTGAAGTTGACTATGTGGTTAGCAGGCTCGGATGTGGATTTTGATGGTTTGGTTTTCTTCGAGAGGTGATTTGTGACTTTGGGGAACGTTCAAAATTGAATTTGGAGGTCCGGTGTAGAAATAGGCTTGAATTGGCGGAGTTGGAATTTTGGCGGAATCCGGTTGATAGGTATGATTTTGATCCGGGAGTCGGAATGGAATTCTGATAGTTGCAATAGCTTCTTTAGGTGATTTTGGATATGGCTACAAATTTTCAAGTCATTCGGACATCATTTGGTCGGGTTTTTTATTGAATGTTGATTTCGGAAGTTATAGTTGAAACTTGGGGTAGAATCCTCCTTGATTTGATGAGTTTTGTGCTTAAGGACATGTTTTTATGATCGGAACAAGTTCGTATCGTGTTTTGGAGTATGTTGGTGGTTTTGGTTGAGGTCCTGGGGGCCTTAGAG
The DNA here is from genome assembly GCA_032618575.1 of Nicotiana noctiflora. Lineage (NCBI taxonomy): Eukaryota > Viridiplantae > Streptophyta > Magnoliopsida > Solanales > Solanaceae > Nicotiana > Nicotiana noctiflora. The sequence goes on from JASVEL010012712.1 coordinate 135,151, forward strand.
TGATTCCAGGAATTCAAATAGATCGTTTTGGTTAAGCTAGGATATCAGATTTTCATGTCATAAAGTTGCAGGTTTTTGTTCAATGCGATCGCAGGGGTTCAGGTGTGATCGCATAGAAGGTTTGGGGGAGGCTTTGATTCTGTTCTCTACGATTACAGATGTTTCTGTGTGATAGCATAGTTGGAGGAGTTTGTTCTCTACGATCGCAGGTATTGGCATGCGACCGCATAGAGTATTGGCCAGGGGTCCCCGGTTCTGATTATTGTTCTGTGCGATCGCGAGATTTTGAATGCGATTACGTAGTGTTAATTGTTGAAGCAATGCGATCGTGGGGAGCTTAGTGCCATCGCATAAGTCATTTTGAGAGGCTGGAAATATTGTTCTATGTGATTGAAATTCTAGTGATGCGATCGCATAGTGTATTTAACTAGGCGAACAGAAGGGTTTAATAACATTTCTGGTGATGCGATCGCATAGTGTATTTAACTAGGCGAACAGAAGGGTTTAATAACATTTCTGTAACGCCCGACCCATCGTTACAGGAGTTACCGCCCCGTTTTCCCCGTTTTATGCTTCCATATAGTTCATTATATGTGTTTGGAGAATTTGAAGTAAGTCGGGTAGAATTCGGTTAGAAATGAGGCAATAAATCTCTTTATGGGAAGGTTAGTTCGGAAAAGTCAACCGAATGTTGACTTATGAGTTTGAAGGCTTGGAATGGAGTTCTGATGATTCGACTAGTGTCGGGGGATGATTTATGACTTAGGAGAACAATCGAAATTGAATCCGGAGGTCCGGTGTAGATTTAGGCTTGAATTGGCTAAGGTTGGATTTTGGCGAATTCCGGATGGTAGGTGAGATTTGGATTCGAGGGTCGGAATGGAATTCCGAAAGTTGCAGTAGCACCGTTAGGTGATATTGGATATGCGTGCAAACTTTCAGATCATTCGAAGGTGTTTAGGTTGGGTTTTAGATCAAATGCAAGTTTCGGAAGTTTTAGTTTAACTTAGGCTTGAATCCGTGATAATTCGATGATTTTGATGTTTATGATGGTGTTTTTATGTTGCGAGCAAGTTTGAATAAAGTAATATAACATATCTGTGCATTTGGTTGAGGTCCCGAGGATATCGGGGTGAATTCAGATGGCCAACGGCCAAGTTTGGGATGCAAAAAATGTAGCAGAAAATTTGCAGAGCAGATTTGCTCTATGCGATCGCGAGCATGGGGCTGTGATCGCGTAGAAGGAATTGGAAGGGCCCATAATTTGCTCTATACAATCACCTGAAGTAGTCTGTGATAGCATAGGCATAGGCGATTGGTCAGTGCGATCGCGTAGTAGAGGAAAAGTGTTCACTGTGATCGCGTGGGAGTTCCTGCGATCGCATAGAAGGAACTTTGCGGGCTTGAGATATTGTACTATGCAAATGCATCAGAGGTATTGTGATCGCATAGATGAAAGCTTGGGTGGACAGAATGTTTTAAGGGTTATTTTAGTCGCAAAACCAACCATTTTTATACCGCCTTGAGAGCTTTTTGATCGATTTTGACGAGGTTTTCGACGGGAGGTGATTGGAGGTAAGTCTCGTGGACTAGAAACATCATTTAACTGAAGATTTATCTGTTAATTCACTGAAATTGGGTAGAAATTGTGAAGAACTAGGGCTTTGTTCTGAAAATGAACTTTTAGAATTTCAAAGGCCATTCGAACTCTGTTTTTGATAAATTTTATATGTGCGGATTCATGGCGAGATGAGGAATCAGTCGGTATGATTTTCAGAATTTTTTGAGAAGTGGGCCCGAGGCTCGGGTTCTACCAACTTCGTGAATTATTGTACTTTTTGAGTATTTTTTATTGGATTATGTTTCTTTGACCCGTGTTTATGTATTCGCTATGGTTTTGACCAGATTCAATGCACGAGGAGGTCAATACAAAAGGAAAATGCATTGCGGACGAGTGCACGAGCGGTTAGAGGTGAGTAGTTGGTGTATATGACGGCCTGAGGGTTTGAAACCCCAATGTCACGACCCTAATCCCGGTCGTGATGGCACACAACACAACTGCTAGGCAAGCCCGACCATTTGCACTCAAAACCCGAGCATGAAGCTCAAAATCAATTATTTGAATATCATTTAAACAATCATAATGAACATCCTCCCAAAGATCTGGAAGTCATGAGTCTAGGGCCTCTGACAATACAGAGTAATAAAGCTCCATACTACAAATGATCAAAACTGCGGAAAATAATAAAGAGATAGGGAAGGAGTTGGGTCATGCGGACATCAGGCAGCTACCTCGACAACTCTGATACAACTCTGGAGCAGCAACTGGCTCATCTAAGCTCCCGAAATATATGAATCTGCACACATGGTGCAGGGAGTAAAGTGAGTACTTCCAACTCAGCGGTAATAAAAGTAAATAATGCTGAGAATAAAGAAACCACGTGAGAGCACTCTATCGTGCTATAAAATACAGTGCAACACTTTTTCGGCACAACAGTTCCATGAAAATCCTTTATAAAATATCTGACTCAGTTTTAAACCTCTTTTGAGAACATCTCTTTCTTTCCTTTTAAACAGTCAAGCATGTGACAACAATATCAAGTAGTGCAAGTCTGCACACAATTCAGCCACTCAGGCGCAACACTCTATTAACAATTAATACCATGGTATCTGGTCAACAAGGCAAGTAATACGCGTATGCCAAAAATATATGAGTGTTATATGTTACGTAGTACAAATAGAAATCAATGCATGAATGCAATGCAATGTATACGATAGTACATTCCAGTACCCACTACGGCGTGCAGCCCGAGCCATCCATATTTATTTATCAACGACGGCGCTCACTAGGGGTGTGTATAGACTTCGGAGGGGCTCCTACAGCCCAAGCTCAATATACTGGTCAGTCATTATTACTAGACCGATCAGCCATTGTTACCTGACCAATTTATATCATATAGTGCCATTGTTACAACTGTTCCAAATATATATTACACTGACATTGTTACCACTGATTAAGTATAATATATTGTGCCATTGTTACCACTATTTCAAGTATAATATACAGTGTCATTGTTACCATTGTTTCAAGTATAATATACAGTGTCGTCGTTACCACTATTTCAGTCACTTTATAATCAATTCAGAAAATAACATAGTAAGCCCCTTGGGCATTAATAAAACAATAGTTCTCAGTCTGAAATATCATTTGAGTTTTCAAAACTTAGAAATATGACTGAGGTTGCAAAACAACATTTAAAGCCTTGGACTGAAGCCAAATGATATGCAAGATATGCTAAAACAGAAATCTCAATCCCCGAAGGATTCACATAGTAGGCACGAAGCCCAAACATGACAATCAACCTAAATTATAATGATAACAAGCAGTTTCAGTCAAGTATGCAGTAAAATCAACAACCGGGATGGACTAAGTCGCAATCCCCAACGGTGCTCTACACCACACTTATATTCGACGTGCAAGTCACCTCAATACAGCACTATGATGCACAAGTCTAGGGTTTCAAACCCTCGGGACATCATTTTCAAGTATTACCCACCTCAAGGGGCCAAAAGTACAACTCGCTATGCCCTTGCATCTCAAATTAGCCTCCTCGTGCGTCGAATCTGACCAAAATCACACAAACATCGATAAAAGCTCGATTTCTAAAAGATGGAGTTTTAACCATAAATATGTGAAATTCGCCCCTTAATGATACTACAATGATTCAATATATTTATGTAACTTCAATCTACAATACAACATTCAATTGGGCCAATACTAGTAGATCCTATAAATTATGCCATTGAGGCATATTACCAAACATCTTGTAGGAATAAATATTTAGACCTTATAACTGTAGTATCGGTTTATCCAACTATCACCATTAACCAACAATCCATCCCACCATTATTCTTTGATAATTTATACTCTTAACAACACATGTGTGATCAAGCATTCACACCCAACCACAAATATTGCATCATTTAATCACCTTTAAATCCCTACCATGTTCATATATTTAAATTGGGAATTTATAGCCTCCAATCACCATACCATAAGTTGTAATACATGATTCATACTCAAAATCCTATAATAACTCCATATATGTAAGTCTAAGGTGTAGGATTACCTCTTGTATAACAATTCTTGAAAGACAACTTTGGGGTGTTCTTGAGGTTTTGAAGAAATCCTATGAAATCCAACCAAAATCATGTTGTACTAGTAATTTTGAAGTGAAATAACGATGAAAACATACTTAAAAACTCACCTTAGGTGTGCAATTTGATGCCTTGGTCGAGTTGGGGTAGAGAGAGAACCCTACCCTTGAGAGAGATCTCAAAATCTCTTATTTCCGGCCTTTAGGGGTATTAAAACCTTCCAGACGCGCGAAGTTTCGCATACTTCGTGCGTTGTTCGCGCGTCGGAGGCAGAATACTCAGTAAACGCGCGAAGTTTTAAAGTTCGCGCGAAGTTTCACGTGAGTGACACGTTCACAGTAAAATGGTCACAACTTTCTGTATGCACCTCCAAATGACGAACGGTTTCTTGCGTTGGAAACTAGACTCAAAGGGCTTTAATTTGATAGGTTGATCCACACACAAATCCTTATATAACTGGAGATGTAATCGTCCAAAATGAGGTCTTGTGCACACTCATTTACAATTTCGTCTATTATGAAATTTTCCAGCTTCAAAAGTTCCCGTTAACCATCCGAAATCACCCCAAGGCCCCCGGGACTACAACCAAAAATACTAACACCTCCTAAAACATCATACAAACTTGTTCCAATCATCATAAAAAGAAAAACAACGCTAAAACCATTAAAACACATCGGATTCAAATGTAGTTTATCAAATTCATCCAAAACTCACATACGATACGAAACCCAACCAAATGATGTCCGAATGACCTGAAATTTTGCGAACAAATTCAAAATCAACTAACCAAGCTACTGCAACCCTCTGAATTCCATTCTTACTCCGAATCAAAATATCACCTATTAAGCGGAAATCGTCAAAATACTAACTTCACCAAAATAGGCCAACTTCTTCACCGGACCTCTAAAATTACTTCTGATTGCACTCCTAAGCCTTAAATCATCACCCGGAGCTAAGCCCTCTAACTCACAAGTCAACAACCGATTGACTTTTCCAAACTAATTCTTCCTTAAAGAGACTAATCGTATCATTTCTTACCAAACTCTATCCGAATCACTTCAAGTTCACCATACATATACACTGAAACATGAGGAACCATAAATGGGGAAAACGGGATGGAAACGCATGAGACGACGGGTCTAGTCATCACATCATCCCCAACTTAAACAAGCACTCGTCCTCGAGCGTACCCAGAGTTATTCTAGAAGCCAACCAATAGCTGAATGATCTTACCAAGCATATAACCCGGGGTGATCCCTCATCACCCTATCTTTTATAGGTTTGACAACACAATATGGTTGAAATTACCCAATCCAATCTAGCCCATAATTCACAAAACTACCTTTTGACTTCTGAAAGCATTAATACTATCAAACCTCGCACCTATACTTTGTATAGTCTTGAACCAGCTGTAATAACCCATACTCGCATTCTCAAATGAATTCACATGATATACCACATAATCCAGCACCTGAAACGATAACTTCTATTCACATCCATTGTCCACAACAACCATATACCGATAGGAACATCTCAATAGCTAAAGCCCCATTCCAACACTTCATATCTTATCAATGATAATGAAACACACAGCAAACAGTAACCATTTCTCAGATCAACCACTCATGAATCCACTCCCATTTTGACTAATACCACAACAGATTTTCGAAATCATACTCAAAATCAGAACCTCACGTCAATATTCAGAATAAACTCGAACCTCGATATTATCCTTCCAACAAGTTGAAATCAAATCTGATCGTGTTCATTAATTACCCCCAACGATCACTTCGGGCCCAACACATTACTCAGGTGATATGATACATCAACACCAGCTTAAGCCACAACTTGCATATTACACGTGCCAATAAGAGACGGTCTAAACATACTCAAATTGGAACAAATGACTCAAATGGAAGACTTGTACCATAATCTTATCAATACATACAACACAAGGATGAGACCTTGTTTTACATCATAGAAATAGGGTACCTGAATCCTCATCGCGAGGTCATAATCAATTCTCCATTTACCGAGCGACACTCAATTACCCTTCCCGCTCAACTTTCGCTATGAATCCTTAATAGAACTGCACTACATGCACCCGCATCCAATGAATCACGATGCCTCACAGCACAGAAAGTAACCCATAATTCTCCTCAAATCACCAACTAGTTCAAGAACAATCGAATCAACTTATCCCTTAACAATAGAACTCGGGACTAACCAAGCTAACTCGAGCTAGATACATAGCCACAACGTCCTGCTAACGAACTCAATACCAAGAAGCATGTACATCAGAACTCCATATAACACACAAATCATCATACCTGATCTCAGTTTCCACCATACGAGTACATGAACACATTTGATACCCAATCATTCCACGACAGATACTTAATATTTACTTGTTCTACCAAGCAAACCTGAATACCACTAGTGGACCCAACAAGAAAAATGATGCAATACTACTGAAATATAATGAGTTTAATCACATTACCTTTTTTCTGAGACATATACTCTCGTCAAATCACTTCCACTTAGCAATACCATTTTCCTTAGTCATCTGAAGATCATTTATCTAATCACTTAGAAGGAATCACTACACATCACATGCTCTGCCTAACGTACACAGATCTTGTTCACATTCTTACAATACTGACTCGACGGATAAGATCTATATAAATTCATAACACCGCTAAATCAACAATTCATTAGTTATATACTTCTGGTTAGAACTATCACCTCATTTTGAGCCAAATAATGGTCTTAGCTCTTTAACTTGCTTCACATACCCAGACTGCACTGGTCTCAAATTCAATGATCTCGCATCGCCAAGCATGAACTGCTCGGGAAATACGCCACTCAAAACATTATTAAAAGTCGCATATGATGCCCGAATATGCCAATAGGATACTAATCCGAATGCGACACAAAAGGAAAACAAACTTTGGAAGGAATTATCGATCCCATATATTACTACAGACTTTCCTTAGAAACAGGAAGCAAGGAATACAAAATAGTATATAGAAACTGTGCTCGACATCACACTGTTGCAGCGTGAAACCCGATCCAGATAACATACCCATGGTGGTATGCCACCCGATCCACATATATGTCTCACATAAGGAGATGCACATCGAGACAAATTTGCTCGTTACAACAAAATACCGAATATCAGTTATATGTATGCTAAGTGCATAATAATATCTCTGAGGCATATAGCGTTACAGCTACAAAAATCAAACACAACTGAGGTGTGATGTACAATTTGAATTTCAATAGCCAAGATGCTCATATACCATCATTCCTACGCAGATTCTTAACACATAGAAATTTCAGGAGCCATTTCACTAATCACATGGCGTAATGCATCTCCACGCGAGATATCTTACAATGAAGCATCAAACCTAACTACTCCTCCATGAGGACTGTGTTACAAAAATACACACATCCGGCCCAATAGGCCAAGAGCCCTCCGGGCATGAATCTTCAATTTAACAACACCATTACAACCTCCATACTTGGTTTACATCTTTAATCAGTCAAGTGAATACATGCCACACTTATATAATCTTATAGTAGGACACACTCCCACACCCAAACGCAACAATATTTGGGGCGTACTACCAAACCACCAGTAGCACTAACACTCAAGATCGATCAAAAATCATTAGCTATGTCACAAAACCCATTTTCCAAAACACAGATCTTAGGTGACGCTGAAGACAATACCAATTTACCTTAATAATCGAAACTTCTTTCCTGCTCATCCGAGCTCATGACATCTTTGTCAAAACTTTCCTTCACTTGCGCCATTCTCGGCTCAATTTCTGCAACCAGAACTTGTTCGCCAGTATACTTTAAGAGAGATCCAACATAACGCATAACTGCGCAATCAGCTAATCAATGGCAACATCCCCAACTTAGCTCGAAGCGATATATATCACAACATATATACTCTATTGTTGTTGTAATATCATGGTGAGATTAAACTCATTCTTTCACAATCTTGTGGAAACACGAATCATCAGAAATTTCAACTCTTCTGCAATTCATGCATTCATTCACACAACAATTAAGCCTTCTCTTTAGGCAGCAAAGTTTTTTTACTAAGTCCCAAATTTTTCAAAAATTTCGGCAGAGTTTCCTTTGTAATTGGGCCTATCCACCTGCTAGAGAATCAGCAAAACCATCCTAACAACACAACCATAACTTGACAAAGGATCCTAAAGTATATCAACAACATTAAATCTCAATACTACATGTATTATATTATCAAAATTGATACATGGACCTGCATTGCACCTATTCGAATCATAACACATAGGAAATACCTTTCAATTACACATAAGGATCATACCACTTAAGGATACCCCGCAGGAGCTAGCCCACCTGCTTCGCCTTAATTCGATATTTCAACATACCTTCCACAATCACATACATAACCCAGTCATCTAGTCTACTTGAGTCTGAACTCATATCACCGCAAGTATTGCACTTAACTTTCCAACTAGGAGATACGAAAATATTCTTCACGCGCCCATAACTTGGGCAACACAAGAGATCATAAAAGGAATCGAACACCTAACAGTTCATCTATTATCCTACAGACTCCCTCATTACTACCAAGATCACGTAGATATATCTCACATTACTAACATACTCATTACATGGATATCCTGCCGCCATTCACGCAATTTGGGGCAATACTGAACATATAGGTTTATAAATCCAACTCATGAAATTAGTACCTTGCTGCTCAAGCCATAAGCAAAGATCCGGCCTCAAGTCCTCTAGACTGGCCCAACATCAGCTCATAGAATTCACAGCTTGACCCTCGATCGGGGAATGACAAGCTATCAGGGCACATACAATACTGAGCGCTCGTGTGCGCATACAGACGTGTGGAAGGAATTTCAAGAGTTATATCTCAAGCTGAATAAAGTACATACGATAAGTATTCCAAGAAAGTTAAGTGTTTCCTAAAGGTTTTGCAGCCTCTCGAGGATAAATATAGACATCTCAGTACCGATCCGCGAGACTCTACTAATCGGCCCATGACTAATGAGGCCTAGCAACCTAGGCTCCGATACCAACTTGTCACGACCCCAATCCCAGTCATGATGGTGCCTAGCCCAACTGCTAGGCATGCCCGACCATTTGCACTCTCAACCTGAGCATGAAGCTCAAAATCAATTATTTGAATATCATTTAAACAATCATAATGAACATCCTCCCAAAGATCTGGGGGTCATGAGTCTAGAGCCTCTAACAATACAGAGTATTAAATCTCCATACTATAATTGATTAATACTGCAGAAAATAATAAAGAGATAGGGAAGGAGTCGGGTCCTACGGACGTCAGGCAGCTACCTCGACAACTCCGATACAACTCTGGAGCAGCAACTGGCTCAACTAAGCTTCCAAAATACCTGAATCTGCACACATGATGCAGAGAGTAAAGTGAGTACTTCCAACTCAGCGGTAATAAAAGTAAATAATGCTAAGAATAAAGAAACCACGTAAGAGCACTCCATTGTTCTATAAAATACAGTGCAACACTTTTTCGACACAGCAGTTCCATGAAAATCCTTTATAAAATATCATACTCAGTTTTAAACCTCTTTTGAGAACATCTATTTCTTTCATTTTAAACAGTCAAGCATATGATAGCAGTATCAAGTACTGCAAATCCGCACACAATTCAGGCACTCACGCGCAGCAATTACATTGTCATTGTTACCACTGTTTCATATATAATATACAGTGTCATTGTTACCATTGTTTCAAGTATAATATACAGTGTCATTGTTACCACTGTTTCAGTCACTTTATAATCAATTTAGAAAATAACATAGTAATCCCCTTGGGCATTTATAAAACAATAGTTCTCAGTCCGAAATATCATTTAAAATATCATTTGGTTTTCAAAACTTAGAAATATGACTGAGGTTGCAAAACAACATTTAAAGCCTTGGACTGAAGACAAATGATATGCAAGATATGCTAAAACAAAAATCTCAATCCCCGAAGGATTCACATAGTTGGCACGAAGCCCAGACATGGCAATCAACCAAAACTATAATGATAACAAGAAGTTTCAGTCAAGTATGCAGTAAAATCAACAGTCGAGACAGACCAAGTCGTAATCCCCAACACTACTCTACCCCACGCTCATATCCGGCGTGCAAGTCACCTCAATACAGCATTATTATGTGCAAGTCCGTGGTTTCAAAACCTCATGACATTATTTACAAGTATTACCCACCTCAAGGCGACCAAAAGTCTAGCTCGCTATGCCCTTGCCTCTCAAATTGGCCACCTCGTGCGTCGAATCTGACCAAAATCACACAAACATCAATGAAGCTCGATTTATAAAAGACGAGATTTTAACCATAAATATCTGAAATTCACCCCTTAATAATACTACAATGATCCAATACATTTATGTAACTTCAATCAACAATACAACATTCAATAGGGCCAATATTAGTACTAGATCCCATAAATTCTGCTATTGAAGCATATTACCAAACATCTTGTAGGCATAAATATTTATACCTCATAACTATAGTATTGGTTTATCCAACTATCACCATTAACCAATAATTCATCCCACCATTATTCTTTGACAATTTATACTCTTAACAACACATGTGTGATCAACCATTCACATCTAACCACAAATATTCCATCATCTAATCACATTTAAATCCCTACCATGTTCATATATTTAAATTGGGAATTTATAGCCTCCAATGACCATACCATAAGTTGTAATACATGATTCATACTCAAAATCCCATAATAACTCCATATATATAAGTCTAAGGTGTAGGATTACCTCTTGTATACCAATACTTGAAAGACAACTTTGGGGTGTTCTTGAGGTTTTGAATAAATCCTATGAAATCCCAACAAAATAATGTTGTAAATAGTAATTTAGAAGTGAAATCACCATGAAAACACACTTAAAAACTCACCTTAGGCGCGAAATTTGATGCCTTGGTCGAATTGGGGTGTAGAGAGAACCCTACCCTTGAGAGATATCTCAAAATCTCTTATTTCTGGCCTTTAGGGGTATTAAAACCTTCAAGACGCGCGAAGTTTTGCATACTGATTCACGTCCAAGCAACGGTCGTAGTAAATATAACTTGGTCTAATAAGTCCAAGATCTATCCTACAGAGAATTAACCTACCAATTGCAACTATCACAACCCCAAAAGTACTTCCGAATCAAGTTCCCAAACTTTGAATATATATTTGTGTGATTTTCGAATATCTACTTTGCAATAATTAAGAATGCTTGAAAGAAAGAATTGAATGTAGAGTAAAAAGTATATTATGAGAAGGACTAAGGTATTGATTTCCCCTATTGATGGAATCCCTTATCGTTATGCTCATACAAATTGTTAATATATTCTATCAATCATAAACGCGATGTGTATCATAACCCTCTCCCGAGCAATTACAACAATTTACTAGCGCACTCTCCCGAGCTACCCTAGCTAGCGTTAATTTGAATGGTTCACTTAAGATTGCACCCAAGACTTCGTTATTCCTAACCCCGTCTTTACGCCTAAAGTTATAGATTCCTCCAATAACCTAGGTGTGGTGTTGTTCAAAAATATACCTAAATATGCACTCTTTTCCAAGTTATGCACACAAAATAGGCACCACTAATTGGGAGCTCTTCCAATTAACTACAATAAGAATAAAGTCGAACAAATAGAAATCTAGCTAACAATTTGTAATCACATAAACGAAAAGTTCATCACTCAATAGGTTCCATCAAAACCTTAGAAAAGGATTTATCTACTCATGCTCAAAGAAACAAGAATAATAATTGAAATCATAAAGAAATAATTGATATAAAATAAAAGAAGGAGTTTGAGAGGATTCTCTCTTACTAAATATCTTGCAAAAGTAATGAATTAAAGACAACATGCCTCTATGGGGCAAACTAGGAGTTTATATAGAGGTTTTAGGGCTTAAAAAACTAAATTCGAATCCAATTAGGAGAATTGGGTGCCGGCTTCCGCGGTTCGTTCGCGACCGCGAGCCAACCGCTAACAGTCAAACTTTAGAATGCCTCTTTTTTCGTGGTTCATCCGCGACCGCGAATGAACCGCGGATGAACAATGCTGCGTATTTTTGACTGCTTCTTCCAGCTCTTTTCACCTTAGATCTTTTCTTGGCCTTTTCATCCACATATGACTTCAAAATACTCTTCTTAGCATCCATTGCATCACATGTACCTATAAAACACAAACAAACACTAATCAAAGCATTTTGTCCTCATAAACAACATAAATACCATAACGAAGTGTGATTATTTAGGGCATAATTATAGTCAAATTCACCTATTGTCAATACCCCACACTTAAACCTTTGCTCGTCCTCGAGCAACTTTATTCACACTTTTGGCCAATTAACAAAAATTTGTCTTTCCCAAAATATGTCACAAAAGCTATTATACATGAACAACCTAAGATATGCAGAATCTTTACCTAACCGAAAACACTCATGCCCGCACATTATTACTTACTCTACTTATTACCAAAAACTTGCAAATTCACCTTTTTCCTCTTGAATTACATGCCCTCACAAAATTTATTGAGAGAAGTTCCCACACATTAACAATTCAACTACATGGAACTTATAAATATCGGAAAAAATCACTCACTCTCAACAAACAACATTCATATGAATACAGACACACCATAGGCTTGCCCCTAGTGTAATACTCCACTAATCGAGTTATTCAATCATACATCAAGAGGTCTTTAAGGGTTGTAATGTAGGCTATGGGACGGGTAGGATACTTTTAGTTATAGTGACTAGCCTCCCTAAGCACTTTTCTTTTCTTTTTCACAACTTCCCTTTTTGTTTACTTCCTTATGTCTCCCATAAACATACCTTCACATTTCTTCAATTTTAACCCCCACTTTTATTTTATTGATGTAACTGGCCTTTCTAAACTTTTTGCATATTCATCAATATAGCTCTTTGTTTCATTGCTTTGCAACATTCTTTTGGACCAGTCCACTATATTTTTTTTTTCATTAATTCTTGATTTTCCCTTTTTCAATTTCCCTTCACCCCACACTTAAACTTTTGCATATTCATTACAATACAAGTGCTTCTAGGAGGTAAAGTAGAACATTATACACATTTGATGATCATTCAAGGGTTATCAAAGAATAGGCTTAAGCTCAAAGGGGTTAACTAAGATATAATGTACGGGTGAATTCATGTCTATTGGTATATGGGGTTACACAAAGAAATGCCTCTATCCTTTCTACAACCGAACAACTTCTATTTCGCTTAGCAAACACACAGGGCAAGTTCTAGGCATCATGTACAACATAAAATGTAAGTAAAAACCTCACACACATATGGCATGCAACTCATTTGGAATCTCGTTTATCTACAAAGTCCTATCGATGTTCAAGCAAGCATTATTGTGCAATTTAAGGCATATTGAGATTCTACAGTCAAGCTTAGAAGATACATTCTCAAGTTCAATTTACGCTTTTGCTAATGTGCATATTCGGGGTTACATGTTGCCCTTTTACCTCTAATCCTAAGAAAAAAATCTACCTAACCCGGTTCAAATAAAAACCCTTGGAAAAGAACCGTGGTCAAAAGAAAAACCAAGGGGGAGATGATACATTACCTAAAAAAAAATAAAAGAAAGAAAAATTCCTACGTGGATTACTTCCCTCAAAAGTACTTGTCCTAAATAGTCCGTCATCAAGAAGAGTCCTCTATGCATATTTTTTTGGATTTTTAAAATTTTATGATTTTTTTTTTGTTTTTATTATTTGATATTACTACTACAACTAATATATACATCATGTACAAGATAAGTCACCCACCCCACACTTAAAAATATGTCATGTCCCCATGACATAAAAATTAAAGCACAAGAGGGGCATGAGAACTTACCTGAGACTCACTCGGAGTCGGAGACAGTGGATGGGTCGACATGACATGCTCGTCCAAGTGCTTTGAACCATGCCATAAACCTGTTTTCTGACCGGGTTTGTCTTCTAGACATGGCGTCTAGCCGTGTGTGCAAGCCATCAACGGAGGTGCGCAGATCAGCACCCTCCTCCTCCATGGACCTTAGCATAGGTCGTGTGGACTCAGACTGTCACGCCCCAAATCGAGGGACATGACCGGCGCCTGACTGAGTTGCCCCAGTCAAGCGGACCTGGGTGCCTTTCATTCCCACGCGTTAACCCTGTGTTGATTGTTTCTCATTAACCAAATATTTTGCCAACAATGACTGATTTCATAATGCATAAACATAACCATGTGATTTATTTACTAACAAGTTCATAATTTATATTTACAACGCCCCATACATATACATAGGCCACAATCCCACAGTTTACATGTCTACGGAGCCTCTAGGATACAAAAAGGGAAATACAATACTTGCCGGTAACAAGGCTCCGGCTATACCTTACAAAAATCCAAAAGAAAGTCTGAAATAAAAGTGGCATGAGCCACACTGGGCCCCGAGGAAGAAAAGGGCTCACCAAAACGGGCAGTGGAAGGAGAAGGATACTACTGCCGATGAGCTGAAGTGCCTGCTACTGATCCACCTACAATCATAACACGAATGTAGCGTCCCCGGCAAAAGGGACGTCGGTACACTTGAATTGTACTGGTATGTATGGACAAACTTTGTCCCAAGTAAACTCAAGCCATTAAATTACATCACCATGTTAAGACAACCAATAGATTACATCAAGAAGTCAATTAAACTAACTAACCATGTTTCCAACCTTTTACTCATTTCAGATAAGCCTCAACACAAGCACGTTTAAAGTCCACAAATAGAACAACAACCAATCAACCACATAAATTGCAAGTAGTCAAACATAGGGGCAATCAGTGCCCCCCAGGTTGCAAACTCTCCTGTTGTCTCCTTTCACAATTTCACATTATTGATTTTGTATCAATTTTCAATAGCGATTTCGATCGCTTTCCATCCTTATTGCCCCCTGACCACCCTTATTACCTCGGCCACCCTTATCACCCCAACCCACACCTTATTTCACCACGTTGCGGCGCGCAACACGACCCCGCCTTACACTTGAAAACACAACAATTTCAAACAGCAGATAAGGTACTACACACAATTTCAACAAGTTCAAATAAGCAACTTGCACATTGTTTCATGTTCTCAATTACTTCACAAGCCAATATCACAACCAAGTTACAATGTTTCCACATTCAAGAATATTCACACATGTATATTCAACAATTTTCCATAATTCAAGTGTTTCATCTCTTTCCACAATAAACCAATTCTCAAGTGTTTCGTTTTCTTTTCCACAAGGTGCCATATAGGCCATCATAATCATTATTCACAAATTCTTTACCCAATTCAACTCTCATTTACCTTTCGGTTCATATTTCATACCACAACACTCATAGTTCAACAACAACTTTGAATATCCAACAACAACATCAATTAATCACATACAATTTCTCAAATCAACACATGCCAAACAATTTTACACATAAGGGCGATTTCACAAGAATCAAAATTAGCCATACATACCTGGTGGTGAGTTTTCTCCCGTTAACTTTCTACTTTATGCTTACCCAAGATGTCTTATTCTTGCCAACCTTGTTCTTGAAGACTCTTACTTCTACTTACTTCTTTTGTTTTACTAAAAATCAAGATCAATAATCATGCATGAGTATAAAATTCCATTTTCCAAAAGCTATTATATGCAAACCTCTCTTTACCCAATTAAAACTGAAAGTTAAAGAAAATAGCTAGGGTTTTTTACCTTGAAAATATTGGGGAAGTTGAATCCTTGCCCTAGAATCACTTTGAATTAAGATGATTGGAACAATCTTTCAAGATGAAGAACTTCTCTCTCTAAAAACCCTCTCTTCTCTCTCTAATTTTGGTAAAATGATTTGAGAAAATGAGGGTGAAAGGCGTTATATTAAAGAAGAGATCGGGTCAAAATGTTACAAAATCTGGGCCGGGGTCAATTATGCGGTGCACTATGCGACCGCAGAATCAACATGCGGTCCGCATAGTGACCGCAGAATGGCTCAAAAAAATTACGCAGGTTCTGTTAAGGAATGCGGCCAAAATGCGGTCCGCATGTTTGATCTGCGGTCGCAAAATGCACCGCAGATTTGACATGCGATCGCATATCGACCGCACATTTGACACGATTTTTGGAAACTTTCTGGAACGATTTGCGGCAAGAATGCGGTCCGCATGTCAGGTTTGCGGTCGCATTCTTGACCGCATATTTGACATTTTTCTGGAAAATTTTATTCTCAACATTTTTGACACTTAAATCACTACCAAGGGTCCTAACACATTATTCGGACCAAGACACCACAACTACTAGGTTTTATGCACAAAAATTTTACGGGGCCTTACATCCTCCCCCCCCTTAAGATCATTCGTCCTTGAATGAGGATTTCGAAATAAATGGGTTGGTTTTGAAAGACATGATATGCAACCATCAAAATTTTGACTAACTCTTATATTTTAGAAAAATTTCGCCAGAGTTTCCTTTGTATTATGGACATATCCACCTGACAGAGGGCCCCCGAAACACATTACCAAACAACAATACACAAATACAACACTTTTCACAACTTGTATATACTTTCCTGCCTCAACAAATGCACACATTTTATCACATTGTTACTATTGCACATAAACTAGTCACTTCAATGAGTCCTTTCCTTATTCAACCATTTTAACACAACATGTACACACAAACAAACCACTACCAATCTACACTTACTATTAGTCGCTTACTTAACATATAACTATTTACAAAATGGAGGAGGCTTTTACTAACACTAAGAGGGAAACAACTTGGACAAGATGACAGTTACTAGAAGTAGAAGGATCGCCTAATTTCTTCTAAGCTTGATCAAACAAATGGGGGTACTTTTCCTTCATCTCTTTCTCTGCTTCCCATGTGGCCTCCTCAACTTGTTGACTTCGCCAGAATACTTTAACAGAGGCAACTTCCTTATTTCTTAACTTACGGACTTGCCTATCAAGAATGGCAACTGGAACTTCTTCATATGACAAATCTTCATTAACCTCAATAGCCTCGACCTGACATGATTGCGGATGGATTTCCAATCACTTTCTTCAACATGGACACATGGAATACCGAGTGCACCGATGACATCTCAAGAGGCAATTCTAGCCTATAAGCAACTTGACCAATCCTTTGAACGATCCGATATGGACCAACATACCTAGGACTCAATTTCCCTTTCTTTCCGAATCGCAGGACTCCCTTCATAGGAGATACCCTCAAGAACACCCAATCATCGACTTGAAACTCCAAATCCCTTCGACGAACGTCCGCATAGGACTTTTGACGACTCTGTGCTGTTTTCATTCTCTCCTGAATAACCTTGACCTTTTCCATAGCTTCGTACACCATATCTGGCCCTAGCAATTCCGCTTCACCTGCCTCAAACCACCCAATTGGCGATCTACATCTTCTCTCGTACAATGCCTCAAATGGGGCCATCTGAATGCTAGCTTGATAGCTATTATTGTAAGCAAATTCTATCGGTGGCAAGTGTTCATCCCAATTACCTTTAAAATCTAAGACACAAGCCCGCAACGTATCTTCAAGCGTCTGAATGGTCCGCTCGGCCTGACCATCGGTCTGTGGATGGAAAGCTGTGCTGAGATTCACCTGAGTTCCCAAACCTTGCTGAAACTTCTTCCAAAAGTTAGCGGTGAACTGAGCCCCACGATCTGAGATGATAGAAAGTGGAGTGCCATGAAGTTTTACTATCTCCTTGATGTACAATCTTGCATATTGCTCCGCAGTATCAGTGGACTTGACAGGCAGGAAGTGAGCTGATTTGGTGAGTCGATCTACTATCACCCATATTGAATCGAACTTATGTTGTGTGCGAGGTAACCCCACCACGAAATCCATATTGATCATCTCCTATTTCCACCTTGGTATTTCTATAATCTGAGTTAATCCACCGGGCCGTTGATGCTCGGCCTTCACTTGTTGACAGTTCGGACATTTAGCTACAAAGCTTTCTATATCCCTTTTCATACCGTTCCACCAATAAATCTCCTTAAGGTCATGATACATTTTCGTGGAACCTAATTGTACAAAATATCTGGAAATATGTACCTCTGCCATTACCCCTTCCCGAAGTTCGTTCACGTCCGGAACACATAGTCTGTCTTGACACCGCATTACACCATCTTCACTGCTGAGTACAAATGCTGAGGTCTTGTCATTCATAACTACTTCCTTTACCCGAACTAATGCTGGATCCATGGACTGTTTTTCCTTGATTTCCGCGACCAATGATGATTCTGCTCCATTATGCACCAAGATATCCCCCTCGTCTGACGCCGAGATACGAACCCCCAAACTGACTAATTGGTAAACCTCTCGAGCCAGGGGTCTCTGATCCACACCCAAATGAGCCAACTACCCATGGATTTTTGACTAAGAGCGTCGGCTACCACATTTGCCTTCCCTGGATGGTACAATATGTTCATATCATAGTCCTTGAGCAATTCTAACCACCGCCGCTATCTTAGATTCAGCTCCTTCCATTTGAACAAATACTGGAGGCTCTTGTGGTCTGAAAACACATCTACACGAACCCTATAAAGAAAATACCGCCATATTTCAAAGCAAACACAACTGCCGCGAGCTCCAAATCATGTGTCGGATAATTCTTCTCGTGATTTTTTTGAGTTATCTCGAAGCATACGCTATAACCTTTCTGTGTTGCATCAACACACACCCCAAACCAACCCTGGAGGCATAACTATCACCTTAACACTTTACATCATTAGCGGAACATCTTTATTATATCCCTCTTACATAAGACCTTCCACGAATTTAGTTCTACTATAATTTCCTTGATATAGTTACGACCCCATCTGAACCATTTCTACTAACTCTTACGATTCTTATCAAAAGGCATTACTGAGTGAGTTTTCTCATATGACCTCCTATCTCAAATGAATAGCACTGGCTAACTTGCACATATACCCCGAATAACACTAACTTGCACGGCATTGTATCGAAAGTAAAGTAGCATTGTGCTCTAACTTTTCTTAACCAACCTCTTGTCCCCATATGTGCATTATAGACTTTAAGAAACTGCACTACTTCCCCTGTGAAATTTCCTACCATCCCTCATTACGGTTAAACACCTCTCAAAACGTATATCAACAACCTTTATATGCATATGACTTAGGAAGGGTCACTAGCCCGAGAAGGGTATTCTCTGAAACTTTAAATCCTCCTCAATACTTCAACAACAACTTTTGGTTTCACTCTTAAGTGTAAGGCTTAGTCCACTTGATTCTATCTCGGATGAGTAACTCGCCTTATTCCCCATGTTATAGTTACCAATAAAGTTCCCTGATATTGCCGCTTAAGAGTTATCATGCCAAACACGTCTAGTCTATCACGAGTTTTCATCCTCTTTCAATCCATTCCGAACCTTTCATTCCCATCTTGTTTTGCGGATAGTGCATAATTAATAGCTTTATTGTTCCACACATTTGTCCGCCTCCTGTGAACTTGAAAAATCATTATGTCTTGTTTAATCATTTTACAGTACCACAACCTCACCAACGATAACCTCGCTTCCCATTGTGTGTAGACATGAACTATCTCTAGACCCCTTTAGTCGATATTCAGTGTCACCCATGTCGGTTGCATTGCGGTTAATCCCTCATAACCTTTATTAACACTTGTGCCCTAAGTGAGTCCACCATTCTGATGCAAAAATTGTTTTAAATAACCATGACCATCTCAATTTAAAGGTTTTCTCCCCATTTCTTCTCACCTCATTCTTCCTAGTTAGTGAATAGCCACGCACTCTTCCATATATTACGTGGTCTCTTACCTTAGGCATTCCATCCGGCTCACCTCTTAACTCTTATTGGGACATATGTAGCAAGGAGTGTTCGTCTGAACATCACTTAACACTTATCTATTTGTAAGGCTCTTTAGAGGCTCTCTATCAAGCCCCAATTACCATCTTGGGTTGTTGTGGCAACACATTCATTTCTCTCACTCGTTCTGGCTTTCTTAGTATCCCGAAACTTTGTTTAAATCACAAATCTTTGATTAGCCCATTCTAGGAATTCACAATCGTTCACATTTGACATATGGTACCTCCTTGGGTCCCATTTCTCCCGACCTTATGACAAGTAAAAGTCTCTTTACAAACATACTATTATTTTCTAGAATCGTTGACCCTATCAGTCACATTGCCATGCGTGAAGAATTTACATTCCTTAATCTATTTTCTAGACCACACATGTCTTTACCAAAATATTCAAATATCATAGCTACATGGTCTCGCTCTTGTTTCATTGTATTTAAGTAGCCTCACGATGGTCCTCCCTCTCCCACATGGGGAAAATATCCTGGATCTTGACACAAGTCTTGAGTGTAGAAACCTTAGGAACATATGCCTCATATATCTATACCTCTTATATATATACTCGACCATTAGGAAAATTTAAGTCACCATAGTATTGATCTCATAAGTTCCCTTCTCCTATTCAGCCACGTAGGTATGGGATTCCAAGTCCCCACGCATATCCTATATGAGTGTAACGCAACTTCGTACATTTCTGGGTCCTTATAACGTTCGTAAGACAAGGGTCTTCTCACCTAGGGTCCAATTGAGTCTCATTTCATAACTTTTTACCTCATATGAGAGACTTACATTCTCCCCATTAATCTCTTAGTCATTCTCTCATATATCACGTGCTTATATAACCAATATTCTTTCACACCTTACGATCAATTATATACTTCTTGCACTAACCACGCTTGCTATTTAAGCTTACATATCAATCATCAAATCAATGCCTCTTCGTGCGGGTAATCACTTCTAATCCTTTCCCCAAATAAAGTATACTTGTAGTACTATGTACTTATACTATATATATTCATACAGTTTATTCAACAAGATACATGTGCAATCTCCATAACACCCATGTCTTTTCCCATTGGTCATGACATATGACAACACTACATAAAATAGACGAAAGAGCATTTAAACTTACCTTGAATCTCAACGCACGGGTTACAAAACAATCTTATAATCAAGCTTTATCGCACGATTTGGAGTGATGAAGAAGGGCAATATTCCTAAATGTCCGTGTAGCCCCCTACTTATATGATGTGGTCGACAACACACCTATAAGAAGGGCACTACTAGACACGGCTCCGAGACATCCTAGGACACTTTAAAAACCATATGCTCTGATACCAAGTTTGTCACGCCCCAAATCGAGGGACATGACCGGCGCCTGACCGAGTTGCCCCGGTCAAGCGGACCCTGGGTGCCTTTCATTCCCACGCGTTAACCCTGTGTTGATTGTTTCTCATTAACCAAATATTTTGCCAACAATGACTGATTTCATAATGCATAAACATAACCATGTGATTTATTTACTAACAAGTTCATAATTTATATTTACAACGCCCCATACATATACATAGGCCACAATCCCACGGTTTACATGTCTACGGAGCCTCTAGGATACAAAAAGGGAAATACAATACTTGCCGGTAACAAGGCTCCGGCTATACCTTACAAAAATCCAAAAGAAAGTCTGAAATAAAAGTGGCATGAGCCACACTGGGCCCCGAGGAAGAAAAGGGCTCACCAAAACGGGCAGTGGAAGGAGAAGGATACTACTGCCGATGAGCTGAAGTGCCTGCTACTGATCCACCTACAATCATAACACGAATGTAGCGTCCCCGGCAAAAGGGACGTCAGTACACTTGAATTGTACTGGTATGTATGGACAAACTTTGTCCCAAGTAAACTCAAGCCATTAAACAAGAATCACCGTGTTAAGACAACCAATAGATTACATCAAGAAGTCAATTAAACTAACTAACCATGTTTCCAACCTTTTACTCATTTCAGATAAGCCTCAACACAAGCACGTTTAAAGTCCACAAATAGAACAACGACCAATCAACCACATAAATTGCAAGTAGTCAAACATAGGGGCAATCAGTGCCCCCCAGGTTGCAAACTCTCCTGCTGTCTCCTTTCACAATTTCACATTATTGATTTTGTATCAATTTTCAATAGCGATTTCGATCGCTTTCCATCCTTATTGCCCCTGACCACCCTTATTACCTCGGCCACCCTTATCACCCCAACCCACACCTTATTTCACCACGTTGTGGCGCGCAACACGACCCCGCCTTACAGTTGAAAACACAACAATTTCAAACAGCAGATAAGGTACTACACACAATTTCAACAAGTTCAAATAAGCAACTTGCACATTGTTTCATGTTCTCAATTACTTCACAAGCCAATATCACAACCAAGTTACAATGTTTCCACATTCAAGAATATTCACACTTGTATATTCAACAATTTTCCATAATTCAAGTGTTTCATCTCTTTCCACAATAAACCAATTCTCAAGTGTTTCGTTTTCTTTTCCACAAGGTGCCATATAGGCCATCATAATCATTATTCACGAATTCTTTACCCAATTCAACTCTCATTTACCTTTCGGTTCATATTTCATACCACAACACTCATAGTTCAACAACAACTTTGAATATCCAACAACAACATCAATTAATCACATACAATTTCTCACATCAACACATGCCAAACAATTTTACACATAAGGGCGATTTCACAAGAATCAAAATTAGCCATACATACCTGGTGGTGAGTTTTCTCCCGTTAACTTTCTACTTTATGCTTACCCAAGATGTCTTATTCTTGCCAACCTTGTTCTTGAAGACTCTTACTTCTACTTACTTCTTTTGTTTTACTAAAAATCAAGATCAATAATCATGCATGAGTATAAAATTCCATTTTCCAAAAGCTATTATATGCAAACCTCTCTTTACCCAATTAAAACTGAAAGTTAAAGAAAATAGCTAGGGTTTTTTACCTTGAAAATATTGGGGAAGTTGAATCCTTGCCCTAGAATCACTTTGAATTAAGATGATTGGAACAATCTTTCAAGATGAAGAACTTCTCTCTCTAAAAACCCTCTCTTCTCTCTCTAATTTTGGTAAAATGATTTGAGAAAATGAGGGTGAAAGACGTTATATTAAAGAAGAGATCGGGTCAAAATGTTACAAAATCTGGGCCGGGGTCAAATATGCGGTGCACTATGCGACCGCAGAATCAACATGCGGTCCGCATAGTGACCGCAGAATGGCTCAAAAAAATTACGCAGGTTCTGTTAAGGAATGCGGCCAAAATGCGGTCCGCATGTTTGATCTGCGGTCGCAAAATGCACCGCAGATTTGACATGCGATCGCATATCGACCGCACATTTGACACGATTTTTGGAAACTTTCTGGAACGATTTGCGGCAAGAATGCGGTCCGCATGTCAGGTTTGCGGTCGCATTCTTGACCGCATATTTGACATTTTTCTGGAAAATTTTATTCTCAACATTTTGGACACTTAAATCACTACCAAGGGTCCGAACCGCGGCGAGCAAGCTCGCCGCGAAGAATTCTACGCATTCCTAACACATTATTCGGACCAAGACACCACAGCTACTAGGTTTTATGCACAAAAATTTTACGGGGCCTTACACAGACCTAGACATACTTGCTCCCCGAGGAGCAGGCCTGGAAGGTCCGGCTGAATCCGTGGAGTGCCTGGCCCGGGCAACCGGTACAGGATCGTCCTCCTTATCCAAGTCAATTGGGGTTGTGTCTCGTCCAACCCGGATAGTAGCAGCTCTAAATGAAGCTTTTGTTATTAGCTCACCATCAACATCAGTTACTGGGGTCTTATGAAGGAGACACAGCGTAGTGACAAGAGATGGGTAATAAAAACCCTTTGTAGTGAGGGATCCCCTCAATACCATCTCATCACTAATTACTCGTGCAATATCAACATCCCGATGTGTTACAAAACACCAAGTCAAAACTGCTCTATTAAAGTTAACATCCGTGGTGTTACTCGAGGGCAAGATACGGTTGCAAATTATGGAGAACCGACATTTGGCTATGTGTGTAAAGCAGTTAGAGTGCAGAGTCTGATTTCTAATCCACACCGGGATGCCGTCTACACACAAGGCCTCTATTAGCATGTCCCATGTAACACCAGGCCTATCATGGTAATAGTCGATATCACTAGTGTGCATTGGCAGTCTAAGTACCTGCCGAGTAGTAGGAATATGAGCATTGACCCGCTTACCTCTGACGAATACTTCTCTGACCATAGCATAAGGAGCATTGGCGTAGAATTCCCGGACAAGCATCTTGTTCACCTTAGGAGGTGAGTCAAAGAGGAACTCCATCTCGCGCCTCCGGATCTCATCATATATTTCCGTCTTCTCCGAGCGGATAGCTATCCGGTCAACTTCTACCTCTTGGAGCCACTTCTTTGTTGCTTTAATGTGAAATCCATTCTCTGCTTCTTCACAAGCAAACCTAGATTCGTCATAAGTCGGTTGCCTAGATGAGCTAGCACCATGTCGAGCTCTCTTTGGGGCCATGATCCCGCACAAATAAGATAGCCAAAAATTTTGTAAACTGTTAGTCATCGGAAGGCTACTCAGACTTCGCCATCCGTGAGATATCACAATTGACCATTTTTTCGTGCAAATACCTCATACTCCTATATTTAGATTCTTTATCTAACTATTTTACACATGCCTATTCAAGCACCCCACACTTAGTTATTTGAACACTTCTAACATTACCCAATTGACTTAATCCATCCCCAATAAAATACACCATTACCAATTCATGAGTTGGGCATTATTTCTCCTAAAACTACATTAATACATTAAGAACAATGACAATTTGCCCAACTTGGCTAACCAATCAACATACATGGTGTACATACTATTTGGGTCTCCAAACCATAAAATTAGCATCATAAACATAGTTGAAGACCCAACAACCCATTCTTCACCAAACTTCAATTATATAACAAGGTTGCTTAGAAGAAATTTATTGAAAAAATTATTGTACAACAAGAAACCAAGTAAAATGCATGAATTCACCCTATACCAACATTAACTAATTACTTCTACAAAATAAACAATCAAAAACTAAAAATAAAAACAAAATAAAAGAGAAAAGGGTAGGGAAAGTTACAAGTGATAGCAATGGATGACTAAGAATGAAGAAGGAGATGATTTGGAGAAGAGGGGGTTGGGAAATTTTTAGAGAGAAGGGAGAGGATTTGAAGTTAGAGAGAGAAAGATTTGGAGAGTGGGGGCCGGCTACTTTGAGTTATGGGAGAGGGAGTTTAGGTTTTTAGGGTTTAAAGAAGGGGGGGGGGGGAATAAAAAAAATGTTATTTTTAGCCGACCGTGGAACTGGCCGCGATTGTTCGCGATTCGTTCGCGGCCGCGGATGGACCGCGAATAGTCGAGATTCAGAGAGGACAATTTTTCACGGTTGGTTCACGGCCGCGAATAGACCGCAAACAGAGAGAGTTCAGAGAGGTCATTTTTCCGCAGTTCATCCGCGGTCGCGGATGGACCGCGGACAGTGCCCCTCTCTGAAATTTTTTTTTTTCAACTGTTCAGCAAAAATTTTGTTTTTTCTTATTTTATTTTATTAAATACTACTAAGATAAAATTACTTACAACATGTTCATGGGATGCCTCCCACGTAGCGCCTGATTTAACGTCGCGGCACGACTCAACTTAGTGCATTTTAAGTCTCGCTAGACCTTTGAGGTTCATCCAACCGCAATTCTACCTTGTCCTCCATGTCATCCAGGCCTATGTAAGGTTTCAACCGCTGTCCGTTTACCTTGAATGTACGTGATTCATCCATAGTTTGAATTTCCACAGCTCCTGACTCAAATGCCTCAATTACCTTGAAGGGTCCTGACCACCTTGATTTCAATTTACCTGGGAACAATCGTAATCTTGAATTGTATAGCAGTACTTTGTCCCCGTTTTTGAAGTTTCGCTCAACGATATTTTGATCATGAATCCGCTTCATCCTCTCTTTATACAATCTAGTACTTTCAAATGCCAGATACCGAAATTTTTCTAATTCATGCAACCCAGTTAGCCTTGCTTTTCCTGCTTCATCCAAGTTGAGATTCAATTGTTTCAGTGCCCACCAAGCTTTGTGCTCTAATTCAACCGGTAGGTGACAATCTTTCCCAAACACCAATTTGTATGGAGACATGCCAATGTGTTTCTTGAATGTTGTTCTATAAGCCCATAGTGTGTCATCAAGCTTTCTGGACCAGTCGGTTCTTGTGGCGTTCACTGTTTTAGTCAGTACACTTTTTATCTCCCTGTTGGAGACCTCAACTTTCCCGCTAGTTTGCGGGTGATATGGAGTGGCCACACGGTGTTTAACGTCATACTTGGCCAATAATTTCTCAAAATCTCGGTTGCAATAATGTGTTCCCCCGTCACTGATGATAGCCCTTGGAGTCCCGAACCGGATGAAAATATTCTTCTTCAAAAATCCAACTACCACCTTACCATCATTGGTGGGTAATGTTGCAGCTTCCACCGATTTGGACACGTAGTCAACTGCAACCGATTTGGACACGTAGTCAACTGCAACAAGTATGTACTTATTGCCGTATGAGCTAATAAAGGTACCCATGAAATCTATTCCCCAGACATCAAACACTTCAACTTGCTGGATTGGGTTCATTGGCATTTCATGATGCCGGGAGATGTTCCTGGTGCGTTGACATTCGTTGCAACCTTTCACCCACAAGTGCGCATCTTTAAACACAGTTGGCCAATAGAAACCAGCCTCAAGTATTTTGGCAGTTGTACGTATTCCTCCAAAGTAACCGCCATATGCTGTAGCATGACATGCCTGCAAAACAGAAGATTGTTCTATCTCGGGGATGCATCTCCGGATCATGTTATCAAGACATATCCTAAACAAATATGGTTCATCCCAATAATAAAACTGACTTTCACGAAAAGTCTCTAGACCGATGAGAGGTCATGAGGAACAATACCACTGGCTAGGTAATTAGCATAGTCAGCATACCATGGTGTTTCAAGGAGAGTGGTGGTGAGCAGCTGCTCGTCCGGAAAGGTTTCCAGAATTTCCCCACTCTCTTTGACAAGTTCAGCTCCTTCAAGTCTTGACAAGTGGTCAACGACTTGATTTTCAGTACCTTTTCTATCCCTAATTTCGAGGTCGAACTCTTGGAGAAGCAACACCCAATGAATTAGGCGCGGCTTAGAGTCCTTTTTATCAATTAAATATCTTAAAGCTGCATGGTCTGTGTATACAATTACCTTTGATCCTATGAGATAGGACCGGAATTTGTCGAATGCGAACACGACCGCAAGCATCTCCTTTTCCGCCACTGTGTTGTTTAGCTGTGCTCCACTCAGAGTTCTACTTGCATAGTATAATTGATGCATCAGCTTATCTTTCCTTTGGCCTAGCACTGCCCCCACTACATAGTCACTTGCATCACACATTAACTCAAAAGGTTGCTCCCAGTCTGGGGCAATGATGATGGGTGTTGTGACCAACCTTTTCTCTAGTTCCTCAAAAACAATCATGCATTCATTAGAAAAAACAAAGGGTGATTCTTTTCAAGTAACTTACAGAGAGGGTTTGATATTTTGGAGAAGTCTTCGATGAACCTCCGGTAAAAACTGGCGTGTACAAGAAAGCTTCTTATGGCCTTGACGGATGTTGGTGGAGGCAACTTTGCAATGACATCAACTTTAGCACGGTCTACCTCAATGCCTTTGCTTGAAACCCTGTGCCTCAATACTCTACCTTCTTGTACCATAAAATGGCACTTCTCCCAGTTTAGCACTAAGTTTATTTCCATGCACCATTTTAGCACTCTAGTCAGATTGGCAAGGTATTCGTCGAATGAATTCCCTACCACTGAGAAATCATCCATGAACACCTCCATAATGTCTTCCACCATGTCGGTGAAAATAGCCATCATGCACTTTTGGAATGTGGCAGGCGCATTGCATAGTCCGAATGGCATCCTCCTGAAGGCAAAGATGCCATATGGGCATGTGAAGGAGGTCTTCTCTCTATCTTCGGGGGCTATGGAGATTTGATTGTACCCCGAGTATCCATCAAGAAAGCAAAAATGGGACCTCCCTGCCAACCTATCAAGCATTTGATAAATGAAGGGAAGTGGGAAGTGATCTTTGCGGGTGGCTAGATTCAACTTCCTGTAGTCCATGCATATTCTCCATCCGGTGATGGTTCTTGTTGAAATCAATTCATGTTCTCGTTTTTCAATACCGTCATGCCTCGTTTCTTTGGCACACATTGGACCGGGCTAACCCAGCCGCTGTCTGAGATTGGGAAGATGATTCCCGCATCTAGCCACTTTATTACTTCCTTATTCACCACTTTCTTCATGTTGGGGTCCAGCCTTCTTTGATGTTCCCTGGAAGGTTTATGTCCCACTTCCCGGAGAATCTTATGCATGCAGTATGTAAGGCTGATCCCCTTTACGTCTGCCATGGTCCAACCAATGGAAGTCTTGCATTCCTTGAGTACCTATATAAGCTTTTGGGCCTGCACATCTAACAAACTAGATGAGATAATAACAGGTAACGTGGAGTTAGGTCCTAGAATTTCATACCTGAGATGTGATGGTAGTGGTTTAAGCTCAAGCTTTGGTGGCTGTTCTATGGATGGCTTTGCTGGCGGGGTCTCTCTTTTCTCTAAGTGTACAGGCTCAAACTCAAGCTCTCTCTGCCAAAATCCCTTGCCTTCCAGAGATAGTACCCATTCGGCTAATCTTTTACCATTTACCTCTTCCATGTTCATCAGGCATGCTTGAAGTGGATCTTCAATGGTCAACTATGCATCGTCGGTCTCCACTATCACATCAACTGCATCAATGAGAGAGCAATTTGCGAACTCACTAGGGCTCCTCATGGATTTTTGTACATTGAATATGATCTCCTCATCATTCAACCTCATCTTGAGTTCCCCAGTTTCACAATCAATATAGCTCTCCTGGTGGCTAGGAATGGTCTTCCTAGGATTATGGGAATTTCTTCATCGACCTTGTAATCAAGAATAACAAAATCGGCGGGAAACACGAACTTCCCGACCTAGATAAGCACATCATCTATAATACCAAATAGACGCTTAACCGTCCTGTCAGCAAGTTGTAAAAGCATAGAGGTGGGCCTGGCTCTCCCAATGCCTAACCTCTTATAAATGACTAAGGGCATGAGATTAATGCTTGCCCCCAAATCACACAAAGCCTTAGTAAAGGCATAATTCCCTATAGTGCATGGGATGGTGAAACTACCTGGATCAGATAGCTTCTCAGCAATGGGTCTGGAGACCACTGCACTACAAGTCTGGGTAAGTGTTACGGTGGCCAAGTCTTGGAAATCAAATTTCCACGACATCAAATCTTTCATCATCTTAGCATAACCAGGCATTTCTTTTAAAGCTTCAATTAATGGAATGTTTACCTGGATTTGCTTGAGCATTTCAAAGAACTTATTGTATTGCTCCTCTTTCTTGTGTTTGGCCAACCTTTGGGGGCAATGGTGGTGGAGGCCTCTTCTTCCCAATGACTTGGGACTTTTCTTTTTCTATCACTTTCTCTTCAATGTGCTGCTCTACCTATTCAGCAACTTTCTCCGTCACCTGTTTTGCCTCTTTATTTTCAGCAACTGGATGGACTGTAACTTCTGTCAACCCTGTGGACTCATCCAGTTCAATGGGCAATGGAGTGGATGTCTCAACCTGTCCGTCGATTTTCTCACTTTCATTCTGAGCATCAAGATCTCTTCCGCTTCTCAGAGTTACTGCCATCATCTGCTTTGGGACTTGGTCCTTTGGGTTAGTTTGTTTATCTGCAGGCAATGTCCCTTGAGGGCGATTGTTGAGAGACATAGCAATCTGACCCACCTGTACTTCAATATTCTTGATGGCAGCATCATGTGCATCAATCCTCTCATTTGTTTTGGCATTTGACCCAATTACCTGATGCATCATAGCTTTCAACTCTGCGAACCCATCGTCATGTCTACCCCCATGTGGTGGTGGAGGTGGATGATATCCGTGTTGCTGATTGCCGAAATTCTGAGGTCTAGGATATGGGGCCATGTTGTGTGGTGGCCTCATACCTGCTGCATTAAATTATGGTTGGGGAGGTCTGTACTGCATTGGATCCTGTTGGCCCCAGTTTTGATTACCTTGTCGCTGCCCTCCATAGTTAGCCACATAGTTCATATCCTCATGCTGATGATGATGTTCTTGGTCTGCAGCCCATGGATTACCTATGGGTTGGCTAATGCAAGATGTGCATAGACCACCATTGGTAGTATCAACAATATGAACCTGGTGCTTGACCCCTAATTCTTCCACCTTCTTTGTCAGGATGCTCATTTGTGTCAATAAAGTTGCCATGTTCTCCTCTAGTGTGTTGGATGGATCCAGAGGTATAGAGTGTACCACTGGTGTGATAGGAGCATTCCTGGACGTCCACCCGGAATTCTGAGCCATCTTGTCTAGCAAATTTTGGCCCTCTCTCCAAGTCTTGCTCAGAAAAGCCCCACCTGCTGAAGCATCTACAATATTCTTCATACTGTCTGAAAGCCCCATGTAGAACCTTTGACCCATCATCTACTCAGGAATCCCATGGTGAGGACGCATAACAAGCATACCATTGAATCTGCCCCAAGTTTCATGTAATGTCTCCATTGGTTTCTGCTTGAAGTTCACAATCTCATCAATTTGCTGAGCTGTCTTGTTAGGTGGATGAAATTTGTTGTGGAATTGCTTGACTAACTCATCCCAAGTTGCAATAGAGTTTATGGGGAGTGAGTTTAGCCATACCTGTGCAGCCCTTGTAACTGAGAACGGAAAGAGCAATAGTCTGATGGCTTCCGGAGTCACATTCGGTTGCCTCTATGTCTTGCATATCGAGAGAAAGTTCTTTTGGTGCTGTTGTGGATCTTCAACCAGAGTCCCAGAGAATAATCCCCTATTTTGCAACAAGTGTAGCATGGTGTTAGTAATATGGAAAGACTCAGCTTGAATCGCTGGCACAATAATGGCAGTTGCCAAATTATCCGCTCTTGGTTGTGCCCAGTCATATAGTGCACCTTCCTGTGCCTCCTACGCGTTTAACCCAGCTTGCTGGTTTGGGTCGTTCACGTCTCCCATGTCAAAATATAGTTTAAATGGTTGCTGAGATTCCTGAATTTGTTTGATTTCCCTGTTACGTGCCCGGAAGTTTGCTCCAGTCCTTGTAGATTTTCTAGGCATGCACCTGAGTACCCAACATCAACAACCGTCAAACTATTTAATGTAAAGTGTGTAGAAACAACCTGACTGCACAAGAATCTTGTAGTTCTATCAATGGCAATTGATAATTCCGTTAATTCCCCGGCAACGGCGCCAAAATTGATTCACGTCCAAGCAACGGTCGTAGTCAATATAACTTGGTTTAATAAGTCCAAGATCGATCCCACAAAGAATTAACCTACCAATTGCAACTATCACAACCCCAAAAGTACTTCCAAATCAAGTTCCCAAACTTTGAATATATATTTGTATGATTTTCAAATATCTACTTTGCAATAATTAAGAATGCTTGAAAGAAAGAATTGAATGTAGAGTAAAAAGTATATTATGAGAAGGACTAAGGTATTGATTTCCCGTATTGATGGAATCCCTTATTGTTATGCTCATACAACTTGTTAATATATTCTATCAATCATGAATGCAATGTGTATTGTAACCCTCTCCCGAGCAATTACAATAATTTACTAGTGCACTCTCCCGAGCTACCCTAGCTAGCTTTAATTTGAATGGTTCACTTAAGATTGCACCCAAGACTTCGTTATTCCAAACCCCGTCTTTACGCCTAAAGTTATAGATTCCTACAATAACCTAGGTGTGGTGTTGTTCAACAATATACCTAAATATGCACTCTTTTCCAAGTTATGCACACTAAATAGGCACCGCTAATTGGGAGCTCTACCAATTAACTACAACAAGAATGAAGTTGAACAAATAGAAATCTAGCTAACAATTTGTAATCACATAAATGATAAGTTCATCACTCAATAGGTTCCATCAAAACCTTAGAAAAGGATTTATCTACTCATGCTCAAAGAAACAAGAATAATAATCGAAATCATAAAGAAATAATTGATATAAAATAAAAGGAGTTTGAGAGGATTGTCTCTTACTAAATATCTTGCAAAAGTAATGAATTAAAGACAACATGCCTCTATGGGGCAAACTAGGAGTTTATATAGAGGTTTTAGGGCTTAAAAAACTAAGTTTGAATCCAATTAGGAGAACTGGGCGCCGGCTTCCGCGATTCGTTCGCGGCCGCGAGCCAACAGTCAAACTTCAGAATGCCTCTTTTTTCGCGGTTCATCCGCGACCGCGAATGAATCGCGGATGAACAGTGCTGCGTATTTTTAACTGCTTCTTCTAGCTCTTTTCACCTTAGATCTTTTCTTGGCCTTTTCATCCACATATGACTTCAAAATACTCTTCTTAGCATCCATTGCATCACATGTACCTATAACACACAAACAAACACTAATCAAAGCATTTTGTCCTCATAAACAACATAAATACCATAACAAAGTGTGATTATTTAGGGCATAATTATAGTCAAATTCACCTATTATCACATACTACGCACGTTGTTCACACGTCGCAGGCAGAATACTCAGCAAAACGCGCGAAGTTTCAAAGTTTGCGCGAAGTTTCGTGCGATTGACACCTTCATAGTAAAATGGTCATAACTTTCTGTATACACCTCCAAATTACGAACGGTTTGTTGCGTTGGAAACTAGATTCAAAGGGATTTTATTTGATAGGTTAATTATCACATAACTCATTATATAACTGGAGATATGATCGTCCAAAGTGAGGTCTTGTGCACACTCATTTACAATTTCATCTATTATGAAGTTTTTCAATTTCAAAAGTTCCCGTTAACCATCCGAAATCACCCCAAGGCCCCCGGGACCTCAACCAAAAATACCAACACCTCCTAAAACATCATACAAACTTGTTCCAATCATCAAAACACGTCAAACAATGATAAAACCATTAAAACACATCAGATTGAAGCCTAGTTTATCTAGTTCTTCCAAAACTCACATACGATCCGAAACCCAAACAAACGACGTCCGAATAACCTTAAATTTTGCGGACAAGTCCAAAATAAACTAACCAAGCTACTGCAACTCTCAGAATTCTATTCCAACTCCCGGAGCAAAATATAACCTATTAACCAGGAATCGTCAATATACTAACTTCGCCAAAATAGGCTAACTTCTTCACCGGACCTCCAAAATTACTTCTTATTGCAATCCTAAGCCTTAAATGATCACCTGGAACTAACCGAATCATCGGAATTCAATTTCGAGCCCTCTAAATCACAAGTCAATATCCGGTTGACTTTTCTAAATTAATTCTTCCTTAAAGAGACTAATCATCTCATTTCTTACCGAACTCTATCGGAATCACTTCTAGTTCATAAAACACATATACTGAAACGTGAGGAACTATAAAATAGGGAATACGGGATAGAAACACATGAGACGACGGGTTGGGTCGTCACACCCGGCTTATCACATTGTGACACCATTTAGGGCGTGACTCACATCCCATGGTGGGTGCGGGATTGGTTATGACTGGGGATTGTAACTTGGTCCATCCCGAACAAGAATAATATTATATTAGCGATTGAAACGCATCCTATGTTGAATATATCTGGGCTTTATGCCATGTTTGGGGCCTTGTGCTGACCTGTAGTATCCTTAGGGGATAAATGTAATTTTGATAGCATGGTTTGTAAAAATCATTGATCCCACTCCTGGGTTTCATCACTATTACGAACAGCTATGTCACTTTTCCTAAAAAGTTAAGTAACTAAAGTATTTCCTTATTAATGAATTGGAAACTAGAATTAAATAAATTGAAAATGTTATGTGACTTATATGCATATTGTGAACTGAGTATGGATCGGGCTACACGCCGCAGTGAATGATATGAATATATTGTGCTTGGGCTGAAGGAGCCCCTCCGGAGTATGTACACACCACCAGTGAGCGACGTTAACGTTAAATGGATTGGGCTACATGTCGTAGCGGTCATGTGCATTGCATTGCATTCATGCATTGTTATTTACTTGTGCTATCTTTGATTTGTTGTTATTGTTAGTTCGTAATATATAACTTTACTTTGTGGCATTTCATGGATTTCTTATCTTCATACATTTTATATGCTTTTTACTCACTGAGTACTTAGTACTCACCCCTACTCCCTGCACCTTTGTGTGCAGATTCAGGTACGCCAGAGGTTTAGCTGAGTAGTCTTATTTTATCAGAGTTATCATAGTTGTTGAGGTCACTGCTGATATTCGCAGGACCTGGCTACTCTTCTTATTCATGATTTTATTTATATACTTTCATACTTGAATATTTCGTTCAGATATTCTTATTATTCAGTTTTTGTTTAGAGGCTCTAGACTCGTGACCCCTAATCTTTGGGAATGCTATTATCAGTTTTCACACTTCTCATTATTATCATTCTATTATTACTGGATTATAATTATAAACTATTATATTCTCCTTAAATTGTCAGTTTCAGAACTTAATGTTAAATATGAAACGACTTCTGGTCTGGCTTGCCTAGCTTTAGGGTTGGGCGCCATCACAACCGGGTTTGGGTCGTGACAATTTCATCCGCGAGCAAATACACATTTCCTCCATTGTTAGGCATAGTTTGGAGCTATTAGACGATAGAGTAAGAGGCTTTCACCTAGATTTCGATTGTAGGTAAGTTTTTTTGACTACCCAAAGGGTCATCACTTGTTTTCCTCACTTGCTCCGCACTTTCGAGCCCTTGAAAACCTCATTCTATGTTTCCTCGATTTACGTGCACGATCCGGGCATGTAGCTAGAAAGATTTTGTGATAGAATATATGTATTCCATGAGAAATTTGAATAAAAATGATATTAATATTGATATAGTTGACTTCGGTCAACACTTTTGGTAAACTGACCCGGACCCGAGATCT
The DNA here is from genome assembly GCA_032618575.1 of Nicotiana noctiflora. NCBI lineage: Eukaryota > Viridiplantae > Streptophyta > Magnoliopsida > Solanales > Solanaceae > Nicotiana > Nicotiana noctiflora. The sequence goes on from JASVEL010012712.1 coordinate 170,371, forward strand.
TACGGTCCCGAAAGGTCCGTAGGAAAATATGGGACTCGGACATGTGTCCGGAGTCGAATTCGGAGGCCTAGAGCCTATGTTATGGATTTTTCTGTGAAATTGTTTTTGCTGTAATTATTAAAGGACAATGAATTAAATGACCTTGGTATCGGGCTCGTATTTTGGTTCCGATGCTCGGTACAAGTCTCAAATATTATATATGTGCTTTCTGCAAAGTTTGGTGGCCCTTGGATGTCATTTGATATGTTTTGGACCTCGAGTTCCAAGTTTGAAAGTTTTGAAAACCAAAAGGATGAAAATCATGAACTTGAGGCTTGATTTGATGAAAACGATGTTATATTGGCGATGTGATCGCACGAACAAGTTTGTAACGTATTTTTGATGATGTGTACATGTTTGGTTTGGAGCCCGGGGGCTCGGGTAAAGATTTGATAGGCCGTTGGTTCAAATTCTGAATTTTAACAGAGCTTGTTTTTCACCCAGCTGGTGTCTTCGCAAATGCGAAACAGTTCTCGCAAATGCGAAGGTGACAGGCCAAGGCTGGGTTCGCAAATGCGAACCCTTGATCACAAATGCGAACGGGGTCCAGGTATACGTGGGTTTACAAATGCGAACTTAACCTCGCAAATGCGAGGCCTTCCCTCATTTCACCTGGGTTAGCAAATGCGAACCCATTTTCGCAAATGCGAACCCATTGTCGCAAATGCGAAGCCCCACTATGCCAGCCAAGTTCAATATTGCGAACGTTTTCTCGCAATTGCGAGAGCAGCAGACCCCAGACCTGTAGTGTTTGCAATTGGGATATCCGCAGCTGTGCAATTTTATACTTAAACAAAATTTTCAGTTCTTTCTTCATTCTTTCAAAAAACCACACACCACACACGAACCCTCAAGGCCAAATTCACTCCAAAGCAATTGTAAGTCACTTTTTACTTAATTCTTTCAATTGCTAACAACATTAAACATGTTTTTCAATAGAAATCAAAGGTTTTCATGGTAGAAATTCATGTTTTTGGGTAGAACCTAGGTATTTCATGAATTGGGTAATTGGACCTCGAATTGAGGTCCGATTTTGAAACAAATCATATATTTGAACTCATTGGGGAATGGGTAACCGGATTTTGGTCCAAACCCCGAGTTCCGACCACGTGGGGCCAGGGGCGCTTTGGGAAATTTTGGGGTAAACTTTGAGAAAACCATCTTTAAGCCTTCAAACCAAGTTAATTAGTATTTATTAATATAATGGAATCAATTGTGATTAGATTCGAGCTAGTTGAAAGCGGAAATTCGGGGGAAAAGCTATAATTGAAGAATAAGTGGGACTTCAAGGCTAGAGGTAAGTGTTTGTTCTATCTTAGCTTGAGGGAATATGATTATGTGCTATGTGCTATGTGATCGAGTGCGGTGTATGGGCTGTGGTGACGAGCATCCACACACTGGCGTCTTGCATGACCATGAGTCGTTATTAATACTTGTGGTGAGACATTTTAAAGATAAATTGTTGAACCCTTGCCGGGTTGTGGAATTATTATTGTTCTCTCTTTCCGGTAGTTGTTGTGAAGTGAGATATTGATTGCCCTTGCCGAGACTTTGTTGTGATGATTATTGTGTCCCTTGCCGGGACGGTTCATGATTTATTGTTTTTCATTCTCTGCCCTTAACTGTGAATGTTATTTGGGTGAGGAAGAGTGATAATGCACGAAGGGTGATGTCGTGCCTTGATTTATTGATTATGCACGAAGGTTAATGCCGTGCCTTGATTTATTGATTATGCACGAAGGTTAATGTCGTGCCTTGTTATTGATTATGCACGAAGGATCATGCCGTGCCTTGTTATTGAACCATGCACGAAGGATCATGCCGTGCCATGGATGTGAGGATGAGAGTAAAAGCACGAAGGGTGATGCCGTACACTTTATTTGCTTATTTGGTAAGGATGAGAGTAAAAGCACGAAGGGTGATGCCGTGCAACTATTTGCTATTTCCTTGACTTGATATTTCCTGTTTTCCATTGTACTTGGGTTCCTTGTTGATTTAATAACTGTTGTTTACTGTTAAGTTCCTCTGTGATATTCCTTGTTGAGTTGTTACTTGATTATTTGTCGTTATCTTGTGGTGTACATATATATATAGAACTGCACAGGTTTATGTGGGTGTTTGGTCCTAGGCTTGTCACTACTTCGCCGGGATAGGCCAGGCACTTACCAGCACATGGGGTCGGATTGTGCTAATACTGCACATCTGTGCGTTTTTGCACAGGTCTAGGTTTTGATCAGGAGCAGCAGCAGTAGAGCCGTGCATGGGAGTTGCACATATCGAGACCGAGGTAGCTTGCAGTCATCCGCAGGACTAGCGTCTCTTCCTCTTATTTATGTTATTATCTGTAGTCTCTTTGTTCCGAGGCAAACAAATTATGTTATTTTCTTTCGGACCTTTTTGTGTAGTATTCAGTAGTAGTTCGTGAGTTGGTGACTCCACGTCTTGAGTAAAGGATTTCAGTATTGTTTTACCTTTAAACTGCTTATCTCTATTTTGATAAAGTCTTCAGCACTCATTTAATTAAGATTATGGTTTTGTTGATAAATTGAGTATGAAATATTTCTAAAAATAGGATAGTGTGAATATAGTGGCTTGCCTAGCTAAAACGAGTAGGCGCCATCACGATCCCGATATTGGGGTAAAAATCCGGGTCGTGACAAGTTGGTATCATAGCTCTAGGTTACATAGGTCTTACCACTCATGAACAAGCTTAGTAGAGTTTGAGAGGTAGGTACGGAGACGTCTGTACTTGTCCTCCAGAGTCTATTAATTTAGGAAAGAGTCTCTCATTTGTTCCTTATTGTCGTGCGTTTTGTTCCTCAAATACTGATTGAACTTCTACTCTGTCCTTTCGCAGATGGTGAGGACACGTGCTTCTTCGTCCGCTAACCAGCAGCCCGAGCCCTAGGCAGCTCCTGTGAGGGGCAGGGGCCGAGGCCGTATCAGAGGCCATGGTAGGGGCAGAGCTCAGCCCCCGATAGCTATTCTAGAGGTGGAGCCTCATATTGAGACTGTCGAGGAGGTTCCAGTCCCAGCAGCTCCAGTGGGCCTAGCTCAGGTCCCAGGAGAGGCCTTATTTACCCCGGATCTTCGGGAGGCTTTGGTCAGGATTGCGGGATTTATGGACAGTGTTGGCAGAGCATCTTTTTTACCAGTTGCACCAGCCGCTTCTCAGGCTGGAGGAGGGGCCCAGACTCCTATTACTCGTACTCAGGAGCCAGTAGCTCCTTAGCCTCAGGCACCAGTGGTTCAGCCAGCTGTGGGCACTCAGTCGGGTACTATAGCTCAGGCCGGAGATGGAGCGGCCATAACTTCTGATTCTTTGTGGAGACTTGATTGGTTCTCCAAGCTGTTTACCACTACCATTAGCGGTGCCCCATCAGAGGATCCTCGGGATTTCTTATTTAGTTTCCATGAGATTCTCAAGACTGTGGGGATAGTGGAGTCCAATGGAGTTGATTTCTGTACATTCAGGCTTTTAGGATCCACCAAGACTTGGTGGAGGGATTATTGTTTGACTCAACCAGCAGGGTCCCTGGCTTTGTCATGGTATCAGTTTGCAGAGTTATTTCTGGAGACGTTTCTCCCTGTTACTCAGCGGGATGCACTTCGGAGGCAGTTTGAGCGCCTCCAGCAGGGCACTATGACTGTCACTCAGTATGAGATGAGGTTTGTTGATTTGGCACGCCATGCGGTGGTGATACTTCCCATAGAGCGGGAGAGGGTCCGCAGGTTCATAGATGGGCTTAATCAGCCAATTAGACTTCAGATGGCTATGGGAGTGCGGCGTGATATATCATTTCAGGAGGTAGCTAATGCAGCACGTAAAGTTGAGATGGCTCTTGCTTGGGGAGGTGGTTATTCTTCAGACAAGAGGCCCCGTCATTCAGGCAGGTTTAGTGGTTCTTCTTCTGGTGGCAGGGAATCTTTTGATAGGGGCAAGTCTTCCAGGCCTTTCCATTCCGCCCTTCAGGCTTCACAGGGTGGACCAGGTGATCGTGGGTTTCGTGAGCAGTATTCAGATCAGTCTCCTATTAGTGCCTAGCCTCTTCAGAGTGTTCGCGGAAGCCATTCAGGTCGTCAAGGACAGCGGCCTCATTAGCCTAAGAGTTGCTACGATTGTGGTGACCCAGGTCATCTTGTCAAATTCTGCCCTCGGGCGATGGGCAACACTTAGCAGCGGGGCCCTCGTCTCATGATTCAGGCCCCAACTGACCCTCAGCCTGCCCAGCCAGCCAGAGGCAGGGGTAAAGATCATAGAGGTGGAGGTCTAGACCGTAGAGGTGGAGACCGTCCAGCCAGAGGTAGAGGTCAGCCAGTTGATGACCATCCTAGGGATGTAGCTCACAGGGGAGGTGCTGATCCCCGATTCTATGCTTTACCAGCCAGGCCAGAGGCGGAGGCCTCGGATGCTGTGAATACAGGTATCATTTTTGTTTGTGGCAGAGGTGCTTCAGTATTATTTGACCCTGGATCTACATATTCATATGTGTCTTCCTACTTTGCACTGTACTTGGTCGTATCTAGTTGTGCCCTGAATATTCCAATTTATGTGTCTACACCAGTGGGCGACTCCATTGTTGTCGACCGGGTGCATCGTTCGTGCGTAGTTATCTTTGGGGGTCTTGAGACCCGTGTTGATCTGTTGCTTTTGGACATGGTGGATTTCGATATCATATTGGGGATGGACTGGTTGTCTCCATACCATACCATTCTAGATTGTCATGCCAAGACTATGACCTTGGCCTTGCTAGAATCACCCCGACTACAGTGGAAAAGTACCTCAAGCCACTCCGTTCGCACTGTTATTTCCTATGTTAAGGATCGACGCATGGTCGAGAAGGGGTGTCTAGCTTATTTGGCATATGTTCGTGATTCCGGCGCGGAAATTCCTTCTATTGATTTAGTTCCTATTGTACGGGAGTTTCCCGAGGTTTTCCCCCAGACATGTCGGGCATGCTACCCGACAGGGATATTGATTTCTGTATTGATCTGGCACCGGGCACTCAAGCCATCTCTATTCCACCCTATCGTATGGCCCCGCCGGAGTTAAAAAAGTTAAAAGATTAGTTGCAAGACCTTCTTGAGAGGGGCTTTATCAGGCCCAGTGTTTCCCCCTAGGGTGTACCTGTGTTATTTGTGAAGAAGAAAGATGGCTCGATGCGGATGTGTGTTGATTATCGGCAATTGAACAAAGTGACAATAAAGAATAAGTACCCACTACCGAGGATGGATGATTTGTTTGACCAGCTCCAGGGAGCGACGGTGTTCTAAAAAATAGACTTGAGGTCAGGCTACCATCAGCTGAAGATCAGGGTGGCTGACATTCCTAAGACAGCCTTTCGCACTAGATATGGGCATTATGAATTCTTGGTCATGTCCTTCGGGTTGACCAATGCCCCAGCAACATTCATGAAATCGATGAATCGGGTGTTCAGGCTTTATAGATGACATCCTGGTATACTCCCGCAGCCAAGAAGAGCACGAGCAGCATCTTAGAGTGGTTCTTCAGACTCTGAAGGATAATCAGTTATATGCCAAATTTTCGAAATGTGAGTTCTGGTTGAGTTCGGTTGCATTTCTGGGCCACATCGTATCAGTGGAAGGTATTCAAGTGGACCTAAAGAAGATTGAGGTAGTTCAGAATTGGCCTCGACCAGCTTCAGCGACTGAGATCCGGAGTTTCTTAGGATTAGCAGGTTACTACCGTCAATTTGTATAGGGGTTTTCTTCTATTGCAGCCCCGATGACCAGGTTGACCCAAAAGAGTACCCCTTTTCAGTGGACAGAGGAGTGTGAGGCGAGCTTTCGAAAGCTCAAGACAACTTTGACTTCGGCCCCTATCTTGATGTTGCTTACCGGTTCGGGATCCTATACGGTATATTGTGATGCCTCACAGGTTGGACTCGGCGCAGTATTAATGCTGGACGGCAGGGTAATTGCCTACGCATCCCGATAGCTGAAGGTGCATGAAAAGAACTACCCCATTCACGACCTGGAGCTAGCTACCATTGTTCACGCCTTGGTGATTTGGTGTCATTATTTGTATGGAGTTCCTTGTGAGATTTACACTAATCATCGGAGCTTGCAGCTACTTGTTCAAGCAAAAGGAGTTGAATCTACGACAGCGGAGATGGTTAGAGTTGCTAAAAGACTATGATGTTACTATCTTATATCACCCAGGTGAGGCCAATGTGGTGGCCGATGCATTGAGTAGAAAGTACGCCGTAGTCTTGCATACATTCCGGTCAGTCAGAGACCATTAGCTCTAGATGTCCCGGCCTTAGCCAACCAGTTCGTGAGATTAGACATTTCTGAGCCTAGCAGGGTGTTGGCCTGCACGGTCGCTCGTTCATCTCTATTAGAGCGGATCCGTGAGAGGTAATTTCATGATCCTCATTTGCGTGACTTGAGAGATACAGTACATCGGGGAGGTGCCACGAAGGTAAACCTGGAAGATGATAGGGTATTGAGATTGCAGGGTCGAGTTTGTGTGCCCAATGTTGAAGGGATTCGAGAGTTAATCTTAGCGGAGGCCCATAGTTCGTGGTATTCTATTCACCCGGGTGCTGCGAAGATGTATCAGGACTTACGACAGCACTATTGGTGGCGCAGGATGAAGAAAGATATCATGGCGTATGTCGCTCGGTGTCTAAATTGTCAGCAGGTGAAATATGAGCACCAGAGGCCTGGTGGGGTATTCCAGAGAATCGAAATTCCCGAGTGGAAATTGGAGCGAATCACTATGGACTTCATTACTGGACTTCCTTTGACTTGGAGGAAATTAGATGCTATTTGGGTCATTGTTGATAGGCTGACCAATTCAGCACACTTCATTCCAGTATCTGTCTCCTACTCATCGGAGAGGTTAGCAGAGATTTACATCAGAGAGATTGTTCGACTTCATGCGGTGCCGGTATCTATTATCTCTGATCGGGGAACGCAGTTTACCTCGTGATTCTGGAGAGCGGTCCAGCAGGAGTTAGGCACCCAGGTTCAGCTGCGTATGGCTTTTCATCCTCATATGGATGGTCAGTCCGAGAGGACTATTCAGATTCTAGAGGATATGCTTCGAGCCTGTGTTATCGATTTTGGAGGCTCGTGGGACCAATTTCTACCATTAGTAGAGTTCGCCTACAATAACAACTACCAGTCTAGCATTCAGATGGCCCCGTATGAGGCATTGTATGGTAGGCGATGTCGATCTCCAGTCGGATTGTTTGAGCCGGGAGAGGCTCGGTTGTTGGGTACAGACTTAGTTCAGGAGGCCTTGGATAAGGTCAAGACTATCCAGGAGAGATTGCGTTCAGCTCAGTCCAGACAGAAGACTTATGTGGATTCTAAGGTTTGAGATGTAGATTTCATGGTTGGTGAGCAAGTATTGCTCCGAGTGTCGCCTATGAAGGGCGTGATGAGGTTCGGGAAGAAGGGCAAGCTCAGCTCTAGGTATATTGGTTCATTTGAGATTCTAGATCGAGTGGGAGGGGTGGCTTATAGACTAGCTCTGCCGCCTAGCTTATCAGCCGTGCATCCAGTTTTTCATGTATCTATGCTTTGGAGATACCACGGCGATCCCACACATGTGTTAGACTTCAGCACTGTCCAATTGGACAATGATCTATCCTACGTGGAGGAGCCGGTGGCCATTCTAAATTGGCAGGTTCGACAGTTGAGGTCGAAGAGTTATCCTTCTGTGCGTGTTCAGTGGAGAGGTCAACCTCTTGAGGCATCGACCTGAGAGTCCGAGTCTGATATGCGGAGCCGCTACCCACATTTGTTCCCCAACTCAGGTATTTCCTTCTCTTGTTCATTCGAAGACGAACGGTTGTTTTAGAGGTGGAGGATGTGACGACCCAAAGGGTCATCACTTGTTTTCCTCACTTGCTCCGAACTTCCAAGGCCTTGAAAACCTCATTCTATGTTGCCTCGATTTACATGCATGATCCGAGCATGTAGCCGGAAAGATTTTGTGATAGAATATATGAATTTTATGAGAAATTTGAATAAAAATGATATTGATATTGATATAGTTGACTTCGGTCAACATTTTTGGTTAACGAACCCGGACTCAAGATCGGACGGTCCCGGAAGGTCCGTAGGAAAATATGGGACTCGGATATGTGTCCAGAGTCGAATTCGGAGGCCTAGATCCTAAGTTATGGATTTTTCTGTGAATTCTTTTTTGCTGTAATTATTAAAGGAAAATGAATTAAATGACCTTGGTATCGGGCTCTCATTTTGGTTCCGACACCCGGTACAAGTCTTAAATATTATATATGTGCTTTCTGTAAAGTTTGGTGGCATTTGGATGTCGTTTGATATGTTTTCGGCCTTGAGTTCCAACTTTGAAAGTTTTGAAAACCAAAAGGATGAAAATCATGAACTTGAAGCTTGATTTGAAGAAAACGATGTTATATTGGCGATGTAATCGTACGAACAAGTTTGTAATGTATTTTGGATGTTGTGTACATATTTGATTTGGAGCCCGGGGGGCTCGGGTAAAGATTTGATAGGCCGTTGGTTCAAATTTTGAATTTTAACACAGCTGGTTTTTCATCCAGCTGGTGTCTTCACAAATGCGAAGAAGTTCTCGCAAATGCGAAGGTGATAGGCCAAGGATGGGTTCGCAAATGCGAACCCTTGATCACAAAGGCGAAGGGGGTCCAGGTATACGTGGGTTCGCAAATGCGAACATAACCTCGCAAATGCGAGGCCTTCCCTCATTTCACCTGGGTTCGCAAATGCGAACCCATTGTCGCAAATGCGAAGCCCCACTATGCCAGCCAAGTTCGCAATTGCGAACTCTTTCTCGCAATTGCGAACTCTTTCTCACAATTGCGAGAGCAGCAGACCCAAGACCTGTAGTGTTCGCAATTGCGAACAAATGTTCATAATTGCGATATCCGCAGCTGTGCAATTTCATACTTAAACGAAATTTTCAGCTCTTTCTTCATTCTTTCAAAAACCCACACACCACACACGAACCCTCAAGGCCAAACTCACTCCAAAGCAATTGTAAGTCACTTTTTACTTAATTCTTTCAATTCCTAACAACATTAAACATGTTTTTCAATAGAAATCAAAGGTTTTCATGGTAAAAATTCATGTTTTTGGGTAGAACCTAGGTATTTCATGAATTGGGTAATTGGACCTCGAATTGAGGTCCGATTTTGAAACAAATCATATATTTGAACTCATGGGGGAATGGGTAACTGGATTTTGGTCCAAACCCCGAGTTCCGACCACGTGGGGCCAGGGGCGTTTTGTGAAATTTTGGGGTAAACTTTGAGAAAACCATCTTTAAGCCTTCAAACCAAGTTAATTAGTATTAATTAATATAATGGAATCAATTGTGATTAGATTCGAGCTAGTTGAAAGCAGAAATTTGGGGAAAAAGCTATAATTGAAGAATAAGTGGGACTTCAAGGCTAGAGGTTAGTGTTTGTTCTATCCTAGCTTGAGGGAATAGGATTATGTGCTATGTGCTATGTGATCGAGTGCGGTGTATGGGCTGTGGTGATGAGCATCCATACACTGGCGTCTTGCATGACCGTGAGTCATTGTTAATACTTGTGGTCAGACATTTTAAAGATAAATTGTTGAACCCTTGTCGGGTTGTGGAATTGTTATTGTTCTCCCTTGCCGGGACTTGTTGTGAAGTGATATATTAATTGCCCTTGCCGGGACTTTGTTGTGATGATTATTGTGTCCCTTGCCGGGACGGTTCATTATTTATTGTTTTTCATTATCTGCCTTTAACTGTGATTGTTATTTGGGCGAGGAAGAGTGATAACGCACGAAGGGTGATGTCGTGCCTTGATTTATTGATTATGCAAGAAGGTTAATAATGTGCCTTGATGTATTGATTATGCACGAAGGTTAATGTTGTGCCTTGTTATTGATTATGCACGAAGGATCATGACGTGCCTTGTTATTGAACCATGCGCGAAGGATCATGCCGTGCCATGGATGTGAGGATGAGAGTAAAAGCACGAATGGTGATGCCATGCACTTTATTTGCTTATTTGGTGAGGATAAGAGTAAAAGCACGAAGGGTTATGCCGTGTAAATATTTGCTATTTCCTTGCCTTGATATTACCTGTTTTCCATTTTACTTGGGTTCCTTGTTGATTTAATAATTGTTGTTAACTGTTGAGTTCCTCTGTGATATTCCTTGTTGAGTTGTTACTTGATTATTTCTTGTTATCTTGTGGTGTACATATATATATATATATATATATATATATATATATATATATATATATATATATCGCACAAGTTTATGTGGGTGTACTGGTCTTAGGCTTGTCACTACTTCGCCGGGATAGGCCTGGCACTTACCAGCACATGGGTCGGATTGTGCTGATACTGCACTTCTGTGCATTTTTGCACAGGTCCAAGTTTTGATTAGGAGCAGCAGCAGTATAGCCGTGCGTGGGAGTTGAACATATCGAGACCGAGGTAGCTTGCAGGCTTCTGCAAGCCCGGTGTCTCTTCCTGTTATTTATGTTATTATCTGTAGTCACTTTGTTCCGAGGCTAACAGATTATGTTATTTTCTTTCTGACCTTTATGTGTAGTATTCAGTAGTAGTTCCTGAGTTGGTGACTCCAAGTCTTGAGTAGAGGATTTCAGTATTATTTTACCTTTAAACTGCTTATCTCTATTTTGATAAAGTCTTCCGCACTCATTTAATTAAGATTATGGTTTTGTTGATAAATTGAGTATGAAATATTGCTAAAAATGGGATAGTGTGAATATAGTGGCTTGCCTAGCTAACACGAGTAGGCACCATCACGATCCCGATGTTGGGGCACTACTAGAAATTGAAGCTATGTTAACCCTTCGAAAACCGTTACTATAGATCAGCTAACCGTCCTTGTAGGGCTATTGGAACGGATGTTGACCCGTTCCAGGATTCAGCGTTACAATAGGTCTATTGGAACGGTTATATGCAACGGTTCTAAAACCGTCTCTATAGATAGGGATATTGTAACGGTTTTGGATTGCTCCCATGGTTTATCTACACGAACGGTTTATTTTCTATTGGAACGGTTATAAACCGTCCCGGTAAGTTAATACTGCTGATTTTTTAAAAGGCTGTTGCAACGGTTTTCATGATATATTGCAACGGTTGTCATGATAAATTGGAACAATTATCGGTATTCTATTGCAACGGTTTTCATGATATATTACAACGGTTTTCATGATATATATGAACAATTATCAATACTCTATTGCAACGGTTTCACGATATATTGGAACAATTATCATCTCTCTATTGCAACGGATATTATAACATATTGGAGCAGGTATTAGGGGCTGCTCTTGTTATTTGCGAGGTGTATAAGAACGATTATATTCTCTATTGCGACAAATTATAATTTTTGATATTTATGGAAGCATCATTAAAAAATAGTTTACTATTCTATGAAATTGTTTACACCATATCCAACTAGCATTATCCATGTACAATGACAAAATATGGATACAATGTTTGGTTAAACAATTCAAAAGTCAAAATAGATGAGTTTGCATACAAAAAGTTCTAAAGTAAAATATCCTTAAACATAATAATAAAGCCTAACAACAATCCATAACAACACTCAAGTAAGGTCTTCGTCACTGCTTTCATCCGCAATCACTGCACCTACAAAAAGATCACGAGAAATAATTAAATAACATTTTAAGGATAATTGAATCACAAAGTAATTGAATGACCAATTTGATGATAACTCGAAAATTTTCATTCTCTCTAAATTCCTAAATTTTTCGGCAGAGTTTCCTTTGTAAATATGACTATTCCAAAATTTCCAACCTGCTCCAAACATCATTGGCAAATACAACTATGCAGAACCAACAAAGAAGAGAAACAACAAATCATGGAGATTCCAATTCTGAACAAGAAAATCAGTGTTTTATTATAACAGAAAATATAGCAGAGATAAACCAACTCAATTCCCCTCAGGATAAGATACATAATAACATTTTGTACTAATACCAGTGGACACATTCTCTATAAAACCAAAACTCTAAAGAGATAAACCAACTCAATTTCAGCAGAACCAGTTACATATTTATGATTGCAGTATTTCAGTGCACACATTATCAATCAAACTGAAAATCTAGACGAGATCAATCAACTCATTTCCCTCCAAATCAGATATGCATTTAAGATTGCACTAATTACCAGTGGACACATTCTCAATCAAATAGCCCTCCGGTGTCCTGTTAATTACGAACAAGGAACTTTTTCTGGTATTCTGTCATGGTAGCATACAATATTATCTCCTTCTTACGAGGAAGCATTTGTTCAACATCCACTTTCATCCTCCGTAGAAGAAAAGGACGTAATATTGCATGGAGTTTGGCCACAACAAAGAAGAGAAAATGAGTGCACTTTTAATCCCTCAAATATCCACTTACCCTTTGTTAAATATCACATATTTCCTATATAAAGGTACCAAAAATACACATTTTAAGGTTAGATGTGCTTAACCAGAAATAACAAGGATCAAAACTAGAATTCACAAATTACAGAGGGACCAAAAGTGCAATCAAGAAGGAGCTCTTGGAGCATAGTTGAATATGAGCAGTGAACAGCAAACATCAAGGTCTTATGGCTGACAACACTACTTCATTGTCAACTCTTAGCTTCTACATTAAAAGAAATAGAAAAAGATTCTTGTCCAACATTTATGCTTAACAAACTTCAAAATTTTGATAAAAGCAAATGCTTAACAACAGGATTCAGCCAGAGATGGACGACGAATTGGCATTAACAAGTATAATTCTAAATAGAATAAGCTAAAAAAAAGCAATATTAATACCTCGAATGAGTTGGCCTTCTTTGTTGCTATCAGTAGATGGACGATGAATTGGTTGCAAAGTTGCTCGTTGTGCAGAAGAGGCTTCTCCAGGAGAATTACCACCCAATGCCGCTAGAATAATATTAGCATCAATATCAATTCCTGAATGCTGAAGTCGTGCAAGGACATCTGCAACAACTTCTTGACGGATAGTTGCCTTTTGTTCCTCAATTTTCTCCTCCATCCTTTGTATCTTCTCCTCCATTTTTTGTAGAGAATTTGAAGTATTTGAAGAAGATTCAAAACATTCTACCTTCCCTCTCAAAGACGTTCTTGTAACCCCTCGTCCATACAATCTCAGACGTCCCGGATGTTCAGGCCCCATGACAGATGCAAATGCATTGACGGACTCATTGCCATTATCATTTTGTTGGGCTTCAATTGCCACCATTTCAGCCTTCAGAGCAAATTCAAACAAATAGAACAAGTAAATAAAAAGTATACTAATAAAAACAAATAATTGATCTCGATATAACATCAGTTAAATATAATTCGCACAATTTTACTAGTTGTATCATCATCCGAGCACTTGTATGATCGCCCAACTTTCCTTTTTCTTGTAGCTACAAAGACTTCTTTTGCCGATAAAGGATCCGAAGTTTCTTTCTCGTTTTCCTGGTTACATAGTTACATGAAAGTGAGTTAGCATTCGCGGTGATCTACCATGCACTAAATAAGAGCAAACATTGAGAAAATTTTTGCCATTATTTGCTAGTTACACACCAACTTAGAGCGTACTAAAGCAAAACTTCTTTTTCTAGCAGTGTGAGGATTCTTCAACTTTTTCCGGTTCTCAATATTAATTTGGGACATTCTCTGCAAGAAAAAGAAACATCAAACATCAAAGAAAAAGGCAATCACATTCACCCAAGTATTCAAAAGGTACTTTGCATGAATGTAACTTCAGTTCATGGACATCCTTTTTTCCCTTCTGATAAAGCAGTTCCTGTACATTTTGTGGCATACAACATTATTTTTAACTACCTATTATGATGCAGGTTCCTGCTTTGGTTCTTGACTGCGAGCCTAACATTGACTTTAACAGAGATGTTGAAGCAAACATGGAGTATGTCAACTTTCCTTTATTTTCTGAAAATGTTTGTATAATTACTGTTTCACTTTAAAGTATACACTCACTAGAAGATATCATCTTTTTTTGTTATGAATCATAGAAACAAGGTTTCTTTTTTAGCAGCTTCCAACTGCTGCTTATATATCTCCTGTTAGTACTGATTAGGCGAGTTGAGATGGATTAAAAATAGGCAGGACAGTTGTGAGAAAATGAGGAATGCAGATCATCTGACAGTGCAAGAGGACTGGCTTGTCTTTCCCTGAAAAGTAGGCTAAATGAGTCCCTTTTTTTGTGTGATTGAACTGACCAGCAAAATACATGAATACATTTCCGAAGGAGGTAAATGTCTCATTATGTTGGACGACGTGTGGCAACCAGAAGTTGTGAATTCTGTCAGGACTGACGAGGAAGCGAAGAAAACGAAGTAGGATGGAACACTTCTAGAAGTTATAACATGGCCAGCTAAAATGATCACATGCTGTTTTTTATATCTAATTAGTGGAACAGATTATATGCAATAAGATACATGATTATCAGGGACAAGAAATAAGTAGCAAAAGCTGTTATACTGCAGATTATCAGGGACAAGAAATAAGTAGCAAAAGCTGTTATACACGATCATACACATGCATATCATACTGCAGATTACCAGGGACAAGAAATAAGTAGCAAAAGCTGTTAAAGGCCATCAACACTAACATTGTAGGTTTTATATTTGTAGTTTCACTGCTCTATTTTCACAGATTACATAAATCTATGTGGATACATAGCTAGGCCTAAAACTGATATGGAATTGCTTAAGACCATAACTTTTCAGCAGATCATACGACAACACAACAATTACATACTAGTCTTTTAGCGCTTTTTGGGGTATAATTTTTCTAAAAAAAATCGCCAGCATTTCGGCGCTTTGTGGACATTTAGAAAAAAGAAGAAGAAGAAGAAGAAGAAAAAAATACATATACCTGGAGTTTCTCTGAGTTCCAATACCTAAGGAGTTCCTTAAACTGAGAAGATGGAACATCTTCAGGGATATTTTGCAATCGAGCTTCATCATTGTAATAGGAGTCAAAGTGATCCCTTTTCAATCTATTCTTGTGTTTTCTCCAGGCAGCTTGCACTGATTCCAAAGTATATTTTTTTCCAGCTTCGGGAATATCATATTTATCCTACAATTGATGTCAAATATGTTAGTGCAGAAAATATGAGATTTTCAATCAAAAATTGAAAATTAAGAAGTTCATACCTTGGTATATTCCCATATATCCTCTTTTGTGTCCATCTTCCTCCAATCCAAAATATCAAGCGGGCATAGAGTCGCATTCCTTGCCAATGTACCGAGGAAGCTTCCAAACTCTGATACAACTTCATCGCTAGGACCAACGGGTTGATTTAAGTGGTTAAGTAAAATCACTTTACGCTCCTGGCGTCCATGTACATTTTTCATCTTTGTTCTACCTCTTTTTCTTGGTTGAATAGAAGGGCCTACAATTATATTAACAAAAAAAATACCAAATCAGTATTACATTATATATTACTGCAATAGGATGTAAATATTTTCAGATAAAATCTATAAGCTATTACCTTGTTCTTTAGATTGTTCAGCTACAGTAGGATTTGTAGAATCCAACTGAACTTGTTCCTCCACTTGTTCATCTATTACTTGTGTGGCATGAGTGATTGATCTAGTTTGTACATGAGCTACCTCTCCTGAATACTGTGGCAGTAGCAGATTCTCTTCAATGATATTTGGATGCTCTTTGTTTGATTGTTTTGTAGCAGTGGTTGATCTAGTTTGTACATGGGCTACTACTCCTGGATATTGTGGCAGATTCTCTTCAATAATATTCGAAAGATCTTTCTTTGATTTTCTAGCGTTAACACCATATTTTTGGCTAAACGAACTCCTTATTTGATTTTCCAAAGATGCCATTGTTCCAGGTTTTGCGTATGTCGCACTTGTCTTTTTTTTGGGCTTTGAAGGTCTTTCTTGACTCATTTCTGTCAGAATCTGAGGAAGAATACAAAAACAAATTGTGTGACTGATGCTAAGGTCAAAAGAACTATCTGCTTGATTTACAAAATAATAGCATAGATACTTATAATCTACTTTACCTGAACTGATAGCAGTAGACAACCACAACTTTAAGATAGGAAACAAACTAAACATGGACTGAAACATATTAAACATGGACTGAAACATATATCAGACTAAAGTTTCAATTACTCAGCATATTACAAAAGCTTGAAAGAGAAACAAACTAAAAAGCCCAAGCTAGAGCATATGCAAGAACAAAAAATTGTTTGAAAGAAGACAATAAAGTTCAAAATTACAAATAAAAATCAGATGTTCCTTCTTCAATCATCAGCCTCCATCCAATCCCAATCCGTATCATCGAACTCATCCTCCTCTTCTGATATTTCCATATCTGTATCTTGAGAATGTTGTGCATCAACTAGCATATCAATAACATCAAGAGGTACATCTTCTCTCGACCATCTAATATCAATATCGGCTAACCTAGTTGATGGACCGGCATCATCATTTGGCTCCCTCCAAAATGTCTCCCCAACATTAGGAATATTTTCTTCCTCCAAATCATACAAATCAATAGGGACTTTATTCCTTGCATAGAAAACATCTTTCTCAATTGGATCCTCCACATAAAAAACTTGGTGGACTTGAGATGCCAATACAAAAGAGTCATCAGTACTGCATAATCGGTTAAAGTATACCCGAGTTAACCCATATTCATCGACTTCATTACGAAACCAATCGCATCCAAACAATACAACACTAAAGCGACCCCAATAATCAATCTCAATGATATCATGAATAGCTCCATAGTACTGAACCTCTCCATCAATGGGATTTTGGTCCCTGGCACTAGCAAAACTATCTGTTGTTGCTGACAAAGTCACTCCACTATTCTGTGTCTTCAACGGCGCATCCCGTGTCATCGTATGAAATAAGTAGCCATTGATAAAATATCCTGTATATCGTTTGGCCAATGTATTAGGCCCTTTAGCTAGCCATCGCAAATGATTGGGCACGTCAATGCTTTTTACTTTCTCTTTAAACCAGTCGGCGAAGTTTCGACTATGATTTCTTGCTCTTACCCAAGCATTTGATCTAGTTTGATTATCAACTAAATTCTTATGTTCCCTGTAAGATATATGTTTCAAATTTAATCATTAGGCCTTTATAAATGAAATTTAAAAATGGTAAAATATAAAATAAATAAGGCTTATAATACAAGTGATGGAAATATATTTTAGCGTACATGATAAATGCCTCCACTTGTTCATCTTCAGTATTGAATAGAGCATATCTATGTGCCTCAGAACATAACTGCAAATCCATAGCAAAAATCTTTCCTTTTCTCTTTTTCTTACTTCCAATTGGATGGCCTATTTTAGGGAAAATAGGTGACAAATTTTCTCCTCCAATGTCCCCATCATCCTCAATTTGGTACCTACTGAATCTTGTCTTCACTCCATCATGTAGGTATCTCGAACAAAAGATCAAGCACTCTTCAGCCAGAAACCCCTCTGCAATTGACGCTTCTGGATGAGCTCGATTACGAACAAACGCCTTATATTTGCACAAATTTCTTTCAGTGGAATACATCCAGCGACAATGAGTCGGGCCCCCGAGCTTAATTTCATTTACTAAATGAACAGGCAAATGAGGCATTATATCAAAATAGGATGGAGCAAAAATCATTTCAAGCTCACATGTAATATCATTGATTTCAGCCTGCAATCTATCAAGATCCTCTCGCCTTATAACCTTGGCACATATGGCTTTAAAGAAATTACCCAACTTAATCAATGTCAAAGAAACATTCTTGGGTAATGATTTTCTAACAGCAACTTGGAGCAAGTAATGCATTATAAAATGTGCATCATGACTCTTGTACCCGGATATTTTCATCTCTTTCTCATGCACACAACGTGATATATTCGAGGCACACCCTTTTGGCAATTTGGCATTTTTAAAGACGGTGCAAAATCGCCTCTTCTCTTCTGGATTCATGTAGAAACAAGCTTTAGCCAAAGATATTGTTCCACTTACAACATCTTGTATTGGTTGAAGCTCTTTTCGTATTCCCATTTCCTGCAAATCGTAACGAGAATTTACATGATCTTTTGACTTTCCATCTATCTCCAATAATGTCCCAAGAATACTATCACATATATTTTTCTCAATATGCATTGGATCAAGATTGTTCCTCAATTTGTTAGTTTTCCAATATGGTAATTCAAAGAAGATAGATCTTTTTTTCCATGGACCAATGTTATCCCGAGACCTTTTCTTTTGGCCCTTTCCAAAGACATTCTTGAATTCACGCAACTCTTCGAGCACTTCTGTACCCGACAAAGGAGTGGGTGCAAGTCTATGATCCTCCTTACCATCAAATGATTTCTTATCTCTTCAAAATGGATGTTCAGGAGGCAAAAATGACCGATGACCCATGTAGCACATCTTACGACTATGTTTGAGATATTGAGAGCATGTGCCATGATTACAGGTGGGGCATGCAAATTTTCCCTTTGTGCTCCAACCAGAAAGCATTGCTAGTGCAGGAAAATCACTAATTGTCCACATTAAGGCTGCCCGCATTTGGAACATCTGGTTAGATTCGGCATCAAATGTTTCTACACCGAATTCCCATAACTCTTTTAATTCAGCAATTAGTGGTTGTAGATACACATCTATATCGTTTCCCGGAGATGAAGGACCTGGGATGATCATTGACAACATTATATACTCTGGCTTCATGAAAATCCAAGGCGATAGATTATAGTTCATTAACATAACAGGCCACGTGCTATGGGAAATACTCATTGTTCGAAAAGGGTTGAAACCATCACTTGAAAGACCCAATCTAATATTACGAGGGTCACTAGAGAATTCAGGGTGCAAGGAGTCGAACTCCTTCCAAGCATCACCATCAGCAGGATGTCTTATATTTCCATCATTCGGTCGTTCAGTGGCATGCCATCTCATAGCTGCAGCTGTTTCGGGACACATGAATATCCTCTGAAGGCGAGGCTTTAATGGAAAGTACCTTAAAACCTTTGCGGGGATTTTGGTCTTTTTATTAGTCAATACATTAACAACATTTTTCCATCTAGAAGACCCACACACAGAACAAGTATCTGCATTTATATTGTCATTCCAAAATAACATGCAATCATTAGGACATGCATGTATTTTTTCATAGTGAAGACCCAAATCTTTTATCATGCTTGTTGCCTTGTAAAAAGACTCGGGTAGCTGAGCAAATGGAAATGCCTCTTTTAACAACTCCAACAAGTCTGTGAATGACACATTACTCAACCCGTGAATGCACTTAAACAAGTACAATCGGATCGTAAAGCCTAATTTGGAAAAATTCTCACACCCTGGATATAATTCTTCATTTCCTTCTTCTACTAATTTAAAGAATCTTTTTGCATCTTGTGAAGGTCCATCCCCCACTCCTTCATGTCCCAAATCATCCTCGACGTTTCGAAATGTATCATGAAGTAATCCATCAATATCATCATACATCTCAGAACCTTCATCATTATTGCTTGGGCATGGAGTCTTTCTCGAGGAAAATCCTTCCCCGTCGAAAACCCATTTGGTGTATCCATGAACAAATCCATTAACGATCAAATGATCCTCCACCACATTCCTATAATGCCAAAAACAATTAGCGTACACTTTACAAGGGCATAATATTTCATTTCCTTGGGAAGCTCGTTCAAATGCCTTATCAAGAAAATTATTCACTCCTTGTATGTACTCATCAGTTGACCTTCGGAGGCTCATCCACCTTTTATCTCCGTTATCCATTAAATTAGTTTTATCCTATATAACACCAAAACAACCGGTATAAATTGGGTTTATGTACTTATAATCAAAAAAAATAGTCAATAAGAAAGAATAGAAAAAAGCCAGATATTCTCAAAATTATATGAGTTTCATTGTTGTGAAATTTAGCAAGAACAATGAATTTTTAAGTTAATGAAGTGCCACAATCTTATAAGTGTACCATAAAAAGTAATGCAAAATACTTGAAAATTAAGATTAGCAGAAGAATGTTAAAAGATCAGCATTATATGATTCTGATGGGCAGTATACCATTCTGTTAAAACTGGGCAGCATGAAAACAATGAAAGTAGAACTAGGCAGCATTTCAGCGAAGAGGAGAAGACGTAGAAAGAAGAACCAAAGGTAAAAAAAAAATCGCCAGCATTTCGCTGCTATTTGGACGCTAAAACAGTGAAGAAGAAGAAGAAGAAGAAGAAGAAGACGAAGAAGAAGAAGAAGAAATCATCACATACCTGTTGCCGCTGAATCTCTGTTGCTGTTGGAAAGGGAACCCTAGTCGTTGTTGCTGCTGGTCATGTTTTAATAAAAGTACATTGATCTCTTCTTGCTGGAAAAAAATGATCAATCTTTTCAATTTTAACGATACTAAATGAGTAGCCACTGCAAAACTAATCATCTTTTTAAAACTAGAACAACGCCGCCATAACAATTTCTTAAGGACTACTGTTTGAGTCGTGGAACAACTTTATCTTAGATAAATATTACTATATGTCTAACAAAATATCAATACCAAACTATGTGCTTATTAATACCATCATTCATGTAGCATAACTTTTGTAGTTTTTCATTGGAAAGATGAGAGCATATGCTAAGAAAAATACAAACACACCTAACTGCCTCAATATTGCTATTCTCCGGCAACTGTCCAAACCCCAGTTCTACATTAATTCAAACCTCGATAGTTGTAAAATGCCGCAAGACCCAAATCCTGCAAAATTGAACAAGTCAGAATACAAAACAACAACAACAACAACAACAACAACAACTACCCAGTATAGTCCCACATGGTGGGGTCTGGGGAGGGTAATATGTACGCAGGCCTTACCCCTGCCCGATAGAGCAGGGAGGCTGTTTCCAATCGACCCTCGGCGCAAAGACAAGAAGAGAAAAGAAAAAAAAACAAAACAAAAACAAAAGAAAAAGGACAAGCAACTAATATATAAAGAAAAACCTTATACATCTAATCCTTCCAATTTATGTATGATTGGTAATATATAAAATTTTAAATGTCCACCCTCTATATTCACAAAGCTTTGGCAGTACTTGCTACACCAACTTGCTGTTTTATTTATAAAGGGCACATAGCTTTGACATGGTTCAAATTGAGCCAAACCTTACATAGAACAAGTATAACGTTTTTCATCAATCAGCTAAAAGGATGGACAAAGCTTAACCAACACAAGCAAGTAGGCATCTTAGGTAAGACAAAATTTGAAGAAGGAAATTGACCAACACATTAATTACTCTTCAGCAATGATGAGATCATGTTAAAACAATCGCACGTCAACTACAAATCAATTTTCTTCTATTTTACACAAGAAACAGGGAGCTACATGTACATACAAAAAATAGCCAAGTTTCTTACACATAAGCTCAGCCTCAGATTATGATAGCATAAGCAAAAACACGCATAGAAGGGACTATAGCACTAGCTGTTCTGGCAGCCTCAAAGAATGCCAAAAACGCAAAACAATTAGGCAACTTATGAGATAGCACATTGAAGGTGACAAGGCTGACATCCCAAGGAGTGACACAAGTATAAAGTCATCTATACTATATTAAAAGTGGTTAGGGAGTTCTCTCCGAACTACTAGGTCAACCTATACAACATTAAAAGTACGAAGCCTCTTAGCAAAATGACGTTCGTTTTTTCTACTCTTTAAAGATAGCTTTCACCTCAAACCTGTACACTTGATAATTTAACCATGCTCTGCGTAGACCTCCAAATGCACCCGCCTTTAAGTCTGACGCAATGCGACTGAAAGTGCTAAAAAGGACAAGGTAGACCTAAAATCTCGAGAGAGAAATTGTCTCGGAAGACTTTTACTCCAAACTGAATAAATGCAAATGTATCGAAGAACAAAACTCTACGGAAGGAAAAACAATCCATATATGCAATATCAACTAGCAAGGTTTAAATGTTAGTTGTTGTTGTTACCCTTACACCCTAGGTCTAATTGGTCTGGATAGAGACTTTTATGTAGGTATAGGAATTGGTTAGAAAACCTCTAGTTATAATGAATCATTGACTTAGAAAGACAAAATATTTGGTGTTGCAATAAACTGGACCAGAGCATAGTGGAATGGAATATAAAGGGATATCTTGTTAAACCTCGCTTGAGGCACGCTTAAGCCTGAAGCTCAAGTTGTGCACTTCATCTCACTTATACGGTATATCAAAGGAACATAAGAGTTGGCAAGTTTAGCAGCAACCCAGAAGACATTTGGCTATGAGAAATTCATGGAATCGGTGTACACGGGGTTTGAGGTGGAACATCATTTTCTTCCTTTTTTTATTACCTTTTGGCAAGTTCAACACATTTACATCACAAATCCGTTCAATGCTATCTATTTGCGATGTCTTAATTAACCTGAGTTTCCTTTCTATATACAAATCCAAACACCAGTACAATAACTTAAAAAGCACCTAAAGGGCCTATGTCTATATCTACAGTTCTACATCGTCCTACTCAAAGATGAAAAATGCATCCATGCACGTTCAAAATACAAACTTTAATGTTGAGAAATTCCAATGCACTATCCACTTTGGTGATGCATGAATACTCAACCGTAAAGCATTTTAAAACGGGACAGAATAGAAGTACTTCATCAACCAGTTTCTAACAGTCTACAACTTATTAAGAGAATTTTGGTTCACAAATTCTAATCAAATCAGACATAGAAGAAGTGAAGATATAAAATAAAACAAAAGGCTGCATGTATACATGCCACAGTTTGACATTATTTACAACAACAAAAAACCCAGTGCAATCCCATAATGGTGTCTGGGAAGGGTAGTGTGTACGCAGACCTTACCGCTACCTTTAAGAAGACTCAAGACAGAAAGATTGTTTCCGGAAGACCCTCGACTCAGGACAGAGGACAGCTAACAAGAGGGGCAACAACAAGTAAACCAATCGGAAAACCGAAGTGAAAATATAAAAACTAACACTAAGTAATGCAATCAGGAAATCGAAACCAAAGAAACATCAAGTAATAACAGAAGTCTAGGGATACGAAACTACACGATTGACACTAAGTAATGTACTAAAGCTACTGTTACAAACAAGGACAACGCTCGGCTACTTAAACTCTTTATCTTTATTCTCAACCTCCACACCTTCTAAAAATAGGCAAAACTACAGTAACCAAAAGTATAAAAACTGAAAAGGGTCTGTACAATATTGAGAAAAGATCCAAGAATGCAACACCCACTAAACAATTGAACATAAAGTTTTGATCTTTTAAGATTTAATCCCACACTTATATACCGTTTTCAGCATCAATAGAGAAAATTAAACAAACCCCACTAAGCAATTGAACATAAAGTTCTGAGCTTTTCAAGATAATCCCACATTCAGATAATTTGAGCATTAATAGAGCAAATTAAAGAAAACCCACTAGGCAATTGAACATAAAGTTCTGATCTTTTCAAGATATAATCCCACACTCAGATAATTTAAGCAAAAATAGAGCAAATTAAAGAAAACCCAGTATAGCAAATTTTACAGAAAGCAAGAATGTTACCTCCTTGACCAAAGAAAGAAGCTCTGAAAGGCAGTGATTTTACAACAATAACCCTATTATAAGAGGAAATAGAGGGTGCTGAATCCATGCTTATCCCAGTTATGGGTGTTCTTACTGCCATTTCTTTAGAGCCAAAAGGGTACTACCAAAATTGCAAAAACATGTGCGACGCCTATACTTTTCAGAAAAGATTAAAAAGGGCGTAAAAAACTTACCTAGCAAAAATTAATGGTGTTGGATTTAGCCTTTAGGGATTTGGAGAGAGGACCTGATTTGGGGAAGCTAATCCGTCTCTGTTCAGACTGAAGGAGAAAGAAGGGCTTTGGATGTATCGATAATTTTAGTGCTTTGGTGTGAGAGAGAAGGGCTTTGGATGTGCTGTGAGAGAGAAGAGCTTTGGATGTGCTGTGAGAGAGAGGCGCTTTGGGGAAAGAGTAATAAAATATTTTAACCTAATATTATATTATTATATTAAAATAAAAGAAACATAGGTTATTTAATTTGGGCGGGTTTGGCGAATTGACGAGGGAAAATACGGAGGGAAACAAGAACCGTTCCAATAGAATTTTTATCAATAAAACCGTTCCATAAATTGTTCTATTGGGACGGTTTATAAAAAGCGTTACAAAAAAATGGACTATGGTAACGGTTTTGTTACAACTGCAACGGTTTTATAGATGTAGTGTGCCGATATCACCTAAAATCTATTAGAACGGTTACAACCGTTACAATATGGTGTCTATGGCAACGGTTTTTGAAACGTTCCATAAATAACTGTTCCCATAGGCCCGTTTTTTAGTAGTGGGGGAAAAATCCGGGTCGTGACAGTTTTATAGAATAATTATGTGATTTTATCATAGAATCTTCATCTAAATAACTGAAAGTGGGTCTAAATTGGTGGAGTTAGGGCTTGGCTTTTAGTTTTGAAATTTTGGAAGTTGAACAGGATATTGGACTCCAATTTTGATAAATTTTATATGTATGGAATCGTGACGAGTCAAGGATTCCGAAAATGTAAATTTCATAATTTTTTGAGAAGCAGGCCCGGGGCTCGAGTTTTGAAAACTTCATGTTTTCGGTGTTTTTTGAGTTATTTCGATTGGTTTATGTTCCATTAGCCTATTTTTATGTATTCCTATTGGTTTTTATTAGATTTGGCAACCGTGGAGGTCGATTCTAAAGGGAAAGGCATTGCGGACTAGTTTTTGAGCCAGTTCGAGGTGAGTAATAGATGTGGATGATGACCTGAGGGTTTGAAACCCTCGTATATCACTATATGACGCTGTATTGAGGCCAGACACGTACTCTACGATGAGTGCAGGGTCGATTGTGATTGGGGACTATGGCTTAGTCTAAACCAGTGGTATTGTACTGTGATGTTGGCTATAAATGAGTCGGTAAACCTCCTACTTGGAGGGTTATGGATATATTTGAGTTGTCTGGCGGTTATTTGGATCCCGTGAGGATCGTTATTACTATTTCTATGATTGTAGCATGTTTTCATGATATCAGTCCTGAGCTTAACACTATCTAAAAATGATTTGTATATTTTGAGATTTCTGAACACTTATTTCTATGATTTCTGCTAAGTGCATTTAAAATTGGTAATTACTTTGTGCATGTGAGGCTTTCATTGCATGTAGCTGGATTGATAGTGGATCGGGCTGCATGTCGTAGCATATGTCACTGATATTGCGTTTGGGCTGTAGGAGCCCCTCCAGAGTCTGAACCCCTATAGTGAGCGCGGGTACCCAAATGGATCGGGCTACGCGTTGTAGCATCATGTTCATGTGCATCTGCATTGCATTAACTCATTTATACCTAACTGCTTTATTTGTTATTGTTTTCCCTGAGATTTATATAGTTAAAAGGAAAATGTGATATTGTAGAGCTTAACTATGTGGTATTTTGGGTTTTCCTACCTTTAACATCATTATACATGCCTATTATTATTGAGTTGGAAGCACCTACTCTACTCCATGCACCTTATGTGCTGATCCAGGTACCTCTCAGCATGGTTGATTTTCCACCTGCTCCCAGAGCTTCTTTCGGAGTGTCAAGTACCTCTCAGCATGGCGTCCACAGGACCCGACTCTCCCTTGTTTTCTTATGTATTTAGACATTTCGCATTTTTAGACTTATTCTATATACAGTATTATAGCTATATAATTTGGTAGAGGCTCTTGACTCGTGATCCCCAGATCTGTGGGAGATGGTGTGCTGTTATTGGGATATTTTCATTATCTTTGGCTAAACTACGTATTATGTCTTGTTATTGTTGATTTTGAAACAAAGAATGTGATCTAGTAGCTCGGTAATGTTTATGATTGGTCGGGCTAGCCTAGCAATATGATGGGCACTATCACGACCTGGTTTGGGGTCGTGACACGTATGGTTTGGTTTCATTAAAATGAAATGGCATTTTTTAGGGCTTAAGTAATCTGAGCCATTAAAATCATTTAATCCAACGGTAGAGGTCACTTGTTATGTTTTTGATATATATATATATATATATATATATATATATATATATATATATATATATATATATATATATATATATATATATATACAAAAAAATAAAAATTAGAAACATTTCACCTTCTTCCCTTCGTCTTCCTCAGCCGCCTCAAATGCCCACTGACCCCCCGCCGGAACCCTATCGGCGGGAAATCCTAGTTACACCAATCAGCCCTCAAAAAACACCATCGAACCGTCTTGAGATCATGAACTAACCCCTACACTCCGTATCTTTCAAATATAACCCAATCTTCTCGAATATCTAAAAAGTTGTCACCGGAGCACTAACTCCAGCGAACACGACTTCATCTAATCCAACCCAAAATCACACTGTAACACCTCCTGACCATCATCTGCCTAATTTTGAAGATCTTGAGCCCCAAATATAACAGGGTCTGCTCAAAAGTAAGTCTGAAGATTCTCCGGTGAGGAAAAATTGCCACAAGACCCCTGGATTCTTGGAGATTTTGACAACTAAAAAAAAAAGAAGAAGAAGAAGAAGAAGAAGAAGAAGAAAGAAGGGACTATTCAAGAAAACGAATAAAAAATTAAAGCTAACTTTTCTTTCTTTTTCTGTTTCTTTGTCTTTTATTTCATGCATGTGATTGTATATGTGTTTTTGATTGTTTGTCTTTTAATTTCTGTTTTTGTAAGGTTTACTGATTTTGTTAATAAAATAGTGTCTTTTAATTTCTAAATAAGTAATTAGATATTAATATTAGGTTTTAATAACTAGATTCTGATTAATTTGGATTTAGTAAATAAATTGATATCAAAACTAGTATAATTGGATTTTCAGTGTGATTTTATTTGTATTTTTCATTAGTTTCTGAAATCAGTCGATTCTGATAATTGTTAGGGTTAAGTAGTACTCTTAGATTGTCAATAATTAGTTGATTTGGTTATAGCTGATTTGTTTCCTAATTGTTAGATAATTGTCACCATCATAACATAGAACTGAGATCGCATCTCGCATTATAGAAATAGAGTACATGACTCCTTCTCGAAAGGTCATAATATCACGTGGCCTTGCCACGATTCATGATTCTATCCAAACACTATTACTCATGAAGCACCTCAATTTACTAAGATCAAAACGATCAGCCACGCACATATTTAGGTCTGAACCCAAGCAATCAATCTCACCCACGGTGAAACAATTAATGTATGCTATCAAATCCTAAAAGGACACAACCGATGTGCCATTCGCCAAGCGATACTCAATATGGATTTTTCCTCAGAAGCCAGGAAGTATTGTATACTAGGTAACATATAACTAACTCTATTTTCACATTACACTGTTGCGGCGTGCAACCCGCTCCAATGATATACCCGTGGCGGCGTGCCACCCGATCCAGATACCATACCCGTGGCGGCGTGCCACACGATCCAAATAATCGTACCTGTGGCGGCGCACCACCCGATCCATATAGAACCCTCACTAAAGAAATGCGCATCGAGTCAAGTTACTCATTATGGTAAACATATATATATAGCCTCAAGTTCGGCCACCAGAAACGCATTCGACAAAGTTCCCCAATACCAGAACTAAATCAATGGTAGAAACCTCTACACTGATATCCGCTACGAAGGCCCAACTGACAAAGCAGTACCCACCAGCCGTCCGCTGGTCCTGAGGTGCAACTACCCCGCTAGAGCATATTTTGAAGCACTCTGCTACGCAATTTGTGCCGTACCATCATAGTCCATATCACATTAGTCTAGACAACCTGTCCCAATGATGACCATTCAGCAATCAAGTATCATAATTCAAATTCGTCATATCAAGTTGAGAGAGAAAGCCACTAGAGCTTCCGATTTTGTTTTAATAATCATAAAACGGTGTCGATACACATGATATACAACAACTGCATAGGTGGACTAACGAGAACTTCAAGTCTCCAACACATATATAACACATGAATCATAATGCCTAATCTCGTACTCCACTGTACAGATACACAACGCACATCAAGCGTCCATTCATACCATGAAAGCCATTCAGAAATTTCACTATGCCATCAACGACTCAATTATTACAATCGATCCAACAAGAGAATACCACTATACCACTAGATATTATCAGTTTGCATTACCTTGTCCTTTTGGACCATATACCCTGCCAAATTACGAGAATAGCAGTGCCATTTTCCTTAATCGCTAGAAAGATCGATTCTTTAAATCACCTGCAGCTGCCCGAGCTGCTCGATAATTTTAATGACTCCCCATATATTATGAACTGATCTCAAAACCTTGAATATGCCATTATCAACTTTCCATCACACATCGCATATTCCACACCACACTAAGATAGCATGGAAATTCATATTCCTTTCCTACGCCGCAAACATCGGCGCACTCAACTAGTCAAGAACATTCATGATCCCATATAGAGAAAACTCATTACACATTCCAAGCCTAACATACCAACAGGAAATACACTCATTTTTAAACCACGTTAAAACACATCATAAACTCTTTCTCCCAATTACATTGCATAAGTTAAACTGCCAGGACTGAGTCCTTATACCCATATCGAGTTACACAACTGCCAGCACTCAAAAGCTTTGTTGCACAATATCTGCAAGACTCATTACTTCAATCACATACCAATAATTAATCGTATTCCTTATCATACCGCTTCGGTTTATTAACAAGTTGTTCCATGTACCCAGTTTCCTTTCTGATTCATCTTTAATTTAATATTAGCCCTTACCTGTAACACCATAATACATCAACTCATGTTACCACACGAGACGTAAGACCATATTGTCTAAGACCCATAGGTCACTTAATACTCTCTCAATGTTTTCCAAAAGTACCACATTCTACAATACTTTATTTTGAAGAACTTTCTGCGATTTTGAATTCGTTATCATTACCTTCAAATACGGATTACATAGAATCCCATCATTCACATAATATAACACAAGTCTTGACCTCTTCTAACGAAACCACCGTCTGTAGCCACATGCAAAATCTTAAGACACCTGACTGTTGCAAGCAAAATCTTGAACACCGTAAAAACAATTCTCAGGCGTCATTCACCCTTATTCAGCTGTAATTCAACTGTCTTATTGAACAGGACCATCGTGCCTTGCTAAAACTCTAACACCGCAGAACATGATTACATACACATACAATTATCTATCTTTCTTTTCTATACACCGAACATTCTTTACCAACATAATTTCACAACATCCTAGTATTTCTTCACATCTACGAAGCACCATAACCTTTATCAAGATTGCCCATCATACCTAAAGACAAAACCAACATAGCACACAACAATGCAATAAGTTAATTAACAACAACCTCCCCAACTTGGCTCGGAGCCATACATCAAAGCACTTTTAGCCACACATAGCATTCTTACTCAAATGATGCCACAATGTTCTAGTTAGATTAAACTCAAGTCATTTGCAAGCTTCGGCGAAGATTCGAATCATCATAAATATTAACTCTTTTACAATTCTTGTATTCATTCACACACAACAGTTAAGCCCACTCTTTAGGTGACAAAAATCTTTTCTAAGTCCCAAATTTTCCAAAAATTTTGACAGAGTTTCCTTTGTAATTTGGCGTATCCACCTGCCGGAGAATCACCAAAACCATCCTAGCAATACATTCACAACTCGACAAGACATCACAATGCATATCGACAACATTAGTCTCAATACTACACAAATCATATTATCATAATTGTTACATGAACATGCGTTGTACCTGCTCGAATCATAACACATATCAAATACCTTTCAATACACATGAGGATCAACCCTCCTACTTGTTCTCAATTTAGCATTTCATCACAATACCATCCACCAGGATAGACATAGCATAATCACTTTAGTCTTCCTGAGTTTAAACCCGTTCCACTACACATAAGGCACTTTACCTTCCAGTTACGAGATATGATAATTATTCACCATGCCCATAGCTCGGGGCTACAAAACAGATTAGACAAGAGTCAAAAAATTAACAGCTCATCCATTAGTAAGCCTCCCTAATACTCTACAGATCGGTACAAGGCCCCAAACATGGTTACTAGCCCAAGTACATAGATATAAGCCCAGTCTCAGTCACTTTACACATTAATTTATCAATTGGGAAGGATCAAGTCCAAATCCCCAGTCACAATACCACCAAGCTCGTCACATGACGCGTACTCCATCTCAGCACAGCACTATATAGTGCAAAATACGGGGTTTCAAACCTTCAGTACATTATCTATTGCCACCACTTACAAAATCAGCACCTCAATGCTCAAGTCATAAACAAGGTCCAGCCCCAAGCCCTCCCGACTGGCCCAACATGAACTCACAGAGATTATGTCTCGCCCCTCGTTCGGGGAAATCACAAGCCATAAGGCAATTATATTACTGAGCGCTCGATGCGTACACAGACGTGTGGAAGGAATTTTCAAAAGTATATCTCAAGCTGAATCATGTATGCACGATAAGAATTCCAAGAAGTGTGAAGTGTTTCCGAAAGGTTCGCAGCCTCCCGAGAATAAGTACAGCCGTCCCCGTACTGATCCACAAGACTCTACTAACCGGCTCAAGAATCATGAGGCCTATTAAACCTAGGCTCTGATACCAACTTGTCACGACCCCAAATTCGGTCGTGATGGCGCCCAGCACACTACTAAGCAAGCCTGACCAATCAATAACAACAACAGAGCTAGGAGCTCGCTTTTTCCTAATTAAACATATCAAATCATAAAAACAACAATGATGTATATATCAAAAATAGGGAAATGAGTCCCAACACATACCAACTCCCATAGACCGATGGGTCAAGAGTCATGAGCCTCTAAAGAACATAAGTGTAATAAGGTCTACAACAATCTCAGTGCGGAAAGAAAATACAATCTGAAATGAAATGACAACTAGAAGGGGGAGTCAGGTCCAGTGGACGCTGCAGCTACCTCAACTGTCCAACACGACGTATCTGAGCTGCTACCGAATCAGGTCTGCTGAGATGTACCTAGATCTGCACACAAGGTGCAGGGAGTAAAATGAGGACTGCCAGACTCAGTAGTAATAAATAAGGGTAAGACAACGTAGATAAGAAATCCACAGTGAAGCACAATGTAAAGCTATACCAATACCCCGTGACAGTTCAATACTAACAGTAGAGAGCCAACAATATTAACAACAAGTATAACAACTAGCAAGTGTAGCTAAATGCAATGAAATGCATGAAATGACCGCTACGGCGCGTAGCCCGATCCAATTTGGGTACCCGTGCTCACTGTGGGGGTACAAACTCCGGAAGGGCTTCTACAGCCCAAGCATAATATTACTGCGGCGTGCAGTCCGATCAAACATATATACCGCTGCGGCGCGCAGCCCGATCCACTACCAGTCAGCTAATATGCAAATGCAGCCTCGCATGCTCAAAAGTAGTTTTGGAAAACTCTTTTATCATTTTTCTGTTGAAAACAGTAATATCAAGTTCCAGGGATTGGAAATAGCATGATAATAGTAACAGCTACAAACTGGTAGTAAACTAGCATGTCAATATCACAAGACAATGATAACGATCCTCGCGGGATCTAATAACTGGCTCACAACCCACAAGTATACTCAACCGTCCAAGAAGGAGGTTCAACGGCTCAAGAGTATCCAATATCACAATATAGTATGCAACCATCCGAGAAGGAGGTTCGACGGCTCAAGAATAGCCAATAACATAAAGAAGTAACAACAGGTCGGACTAAGTTATAGTCCCCAATTCACAATCGACCCCGCACTCACAAGAGAGTACGTGTCTCGCCGCTATACACCGTCACAAAGTTGTATACCGGGGTTTCGAACCCGCTGGTCATCACCCACATCTATTACTCACATCAATACAGCACGACAACTACTCCACAATGCCCTTGCCATGAGAATCAAACTCCGCACGTGTAGAATCTGATCAAACATAGCAGTAATACAACAATTAGGCCAATGGGACGACACCCAATCAATACAACTCAAATTACATCAAAATTCTCAAAGTTATCAAAACTCGACTTTCGGTACGCTTGTCGAAAAATTACAAAAGTCACATATTCGGAATCCTCATCTCGATACGAGTCTAGGCATATAAAATATACCAAAATCGGACTCCATTTGCCCACTTAAATCAGTATTTTTCTTCAATTTTAGGCCTAAGGCTCAAACGCACCTTTAACCTCCCATTTACAGAGAATTAACCAAGTATTTCTTGTTAAAATGATGTAATTAAGTCACAAAACTTACCTCCAACGAAACCCCTAAGAATTCCCAGCAATCTCCCGTCAATACCTCCTCTTAGAACTCAAAAATGGCGTTTTGGGGTGTGAAACCCGCGATTGGTTATGTTCTGGTTTTAATTTCACTGCCAGTCCAATTCCATCAACGCTTTCGCGATGCCCCTTGCGCGAACGCGATGACTTGATCTCTTCCTTCATCGTGAACGTGACATTAAGTCACGCGTCCGCGAAGGCCAACTCCCCAATCTCCGAATTTTTCTCTACGCGAACGCGTCCCTGTCCACGCAAACGCGATGCTTCGCCTTTTCCACTTACGCGTCCGCGACCCAAACCATCGCGAACTCAATGCTTCCCTTCATTCTCTTACGCGAACGCGGTGCCTCCCCTAGGGAACGCGATGACCAAGATGCCCCAGCCTACGCGAACGCGGGCCTTGCCCTCGCGAACGCGAACGCTTAAATTATGCCCAGTGATCTGTAATGTACAGCTGACTTTTCATTGCTTCAAATGCCGGATGATGGTCCAGATTCACTCCGAGGCCCCCGGGATCCCAACGAAAACCACCAACATACTCCAAAACATGATACGAACTTGTTCCAAGCATAAAAACACCATCCTAAACATCAAAATGACCAATTACACACAGATTCAAGCCGAAGTTTCTTCAGAACTTCCGAAACTACCAATCGATCAAAAACCCGACTAAACGACGTCCTAATGACTTGAAAATTTGAGGACATATCCAATATGACATAACGAAGCTATAGGAATTGTCGGAATTCCATTCCGACTGCCAGATCAAAATCTCACCTACCGTTCGGATTTTGCCAAAATTCGACCTAGCCAATTCAAGCATATTTCTACACCGGACCTCCAAATTCAATTCCGATCACTCTCCTAAGTCACAAATCACCTCCCGGAACTAACCGAATCATTAGAATTCGATTTCGAGCCCTCTAACCACATAATTAACTCCAGGTTGACTTTTCATGAACAAGCTTCATTCTAGAAGGCTATTTTCCTCATTTTCAACCAGAATCACTCCTAACTCACCCGATAGACTCTAACACTGATATAAAAGCATAAAACACATAGATGCATGGTAACGGAGTGGTAATTCCCGTGAGGACGGACCGGGTCGTCATAATAATTCAATTGTTCAAATTCTGATTAGTTTTGATAATTAGGGTCATATTAGTCTGAAAATTTAATAATTCGGGGGTTTAAAAGGGTAAAAAGTAGTAGGGCACTTAGTAAATCTGATCTAGATTCAGGGGTATTTTGGGAAGCCTAAAAGGGCCATTAGCAACAAATCAAAGGAAATAGGGTTAGTTTGGGTATAGAAAAATGGCAAATAGGTAGATTTTTAACGAAAGTGGGGGTATATAGGGGATTACACTAAGATAGAAGGTTCTAGATCGGGTAACTAATATGATTTTTCACAAATAAGGGTAGTCAATTTAATAACTAGTAAAATAATAAGGATAAAATTGAAATAAAAGAGGGACCATAGTGCAATTAATAAGATTTGAATTTTCCTCCAAATTTAAATCTACAAATAGGCATCGATATGCCTCATTTTACAAGTTTTGGCAATCTGAAAAATATCCTATAAGTAATTTTTCCTTCCTAGATCAAATTTTTGAAATTCTTCATTTCTAGAGGTCAAAAACATTACAAGTTAGCAAAAATCAAAAAAATCTATTGTTTCATTGATTCATCTCAATTTGGAAATTTTATACTAATTCTAGTAGTTAAATACTGTGAAAGAAGTATTGAATTGGTCGAATTTGTGTTATTTTGGTTGATCTCTTATGCCGTTGGCTAAAATCTGGTGTTGCGAAGCTGTGATTGTAATTTGTTCATCTGATTTTGTTGCTGTTGCTGATTTAGAGTTCTAATTCTTCTTCTTCTCTCATTTTCTCCTACTCAATACACGCTTGTACTCAACATTGATGTGAATTCAAGTTTAAGCAATGAAAAATAGAAATTCAATTACTGTTCTGAAATTTCACTAGTATATGTGTTTAAATTTGATCAGACTAGTATAGATGCAACATTTAGAAATGAAATTTATATTTGATAGGATTAGGTGAGTTTGTACTGGACTGTATAAATTTGGACTATGTTTAAACTTTCAGAACATTTGGACCTTTATTAGTATTTGATCATTATTAACATATTTGAAATACTTATGATTTTTTAGGATAATGAAATATATTATTAGATTTAGATTTTATTTTTGATATAGCATGTAAAGAAAAAGTTGAAAATAACTTGTTAATATCTTTTCGTTAATTTCGTTTCAGAATAATTTTAGTTGTTAAAATCAGAAATAAAAAGATAAAATAAATAGTTCATGTGCTAAGTCAAACCTGCTATCACTTAGATTAACTTCGAAATAGTGTTATTGTATTACTGTAAAATCTAATAACTTAAGGTACTGGCACTCTAATCTACCTTTAGTATTTAGAAGTTCGATTTTAAAAGTAAATGAATTAAAAGTCAGGTCTTTGGGTATACGAATCGTAAATATCATTAAATAGGTATAATGATACTACTATCCCATTATTAATAGTTAAATGTGTTTGCTCAATTAAACAATTGAAAATTTGATTTGTTCATGAATATCTGTAGAACAAAATAATCTAAGCTTTAATCTAGAATTTGAATAGTCAGAGTTCTATTAATTGGTATAATGGCGTATTATTTGCCTTGTTTAAATTAGTGAAGGTATTTGGACCAGTTTACATTCATATTGGGCCTAATTCGTCCGGTTCTGCAATCATTCGGACTTCCCTTTGGTATATTTTAACAGGCAGCTTAGAACTTTGGCCCAAAACTATGACAAATTTGCCTTTACGCTTTTGGATTAAATTTATGGGCTATTTGCAAGCTAAAAATAATTTAAGTCAAGTACTCTTATGAGTTCATGGACCCAAATATAACACTGTTAGGTAATGTTGATTAACTAGGATTTCTTTATTATTAGAGACAAAACATAGTTTACTTTAGGATTAACCTTTCATTAAAATGATGAGACGAGCCTCGCCAAATTAAATACATAATTGCGGGGCCCTCAATTATTGTATATAAAAAATACTTGAAATTGGGAGAATCGTTTAGCAAATTTCACGGTCTTCCCCAAAGATAATAAACACATAGTCGTTTTAGGCGCGAGTGTCAATAATATTACTTTCCTAAATATGGGTGGACATTTATGTGACCCAAATCCAAATCTCAACGAAGTCGAAATGTGTTAAAAGCCATGGGCGTACTGATACGGCGTGGTTCGAGATACATTTTCATTAAGCTGTAATTCTCGTAAAATAAATAATAAATATAATAAAAATAGGTTATTAATAAAAGGAACATAAAAGTAGAACATATATTGAAATCAGATAAAATCATATACAACAGTTGAGCGACCGTGCTAGAACCACAGAATCTGGGAATGCCTGACACCTTCTCCCGGGTTAACAAAATTCGTTCTCCAGATTTTTGGTTCGCAGACTGTTAACAGAGTCATATTTTCCTCGGTTCGAAATTCAAATAGTGGCTTGGGACACCATTAATATCCCAAATGGCAACTCTGAATAAATAATAAAAAATCCTATTTCGATTGTCCTTTAATTGGAAAAACTCCTTTACGCCCTTCATGGGGTGTATTAAACTCGTGAAAATGAGGTACGACAACGATTCATGAGCAGTTTTAAGTATAGTCTCATGGATCGGTATGGAGATGTTTGTATTTACCCTCGAGAGGCTGCAGAACCTTTATGAAAACTTCACTTTCTTGGATTTCTTATCGTGCGTACTTGATTCATCATTAGATATAGCTCTTAAAATTCCTTCCTGCAACGACCCGGCTGGTCGTTTTCCATTTTCGAACCCTTTTTCCTTAAATAATACTCTTTTGCGTTTGCTTTAGCTAAATTATGACTTGCGGGGGTGGGTGGTATGGAAGATAGAAGAATTTCGGTCAAGAATAAGCCTAGTTGCTTCTTTAAGTTTCTTTAAAAGGCCAAGTTTGACTTTGGTCAATATTTTGGGAAAATGGACCCAGACTCATGATCCGGCAATTTCTAATGGTCCGTGGGAAAATATGAGACCTGGGCATATGCCCGGAATCGAATTCCGATGTCCCTAGCCCGATTAATCAAATTTTATGTAAAACTTGTTAAGTTTAAGTTTCAAAGATTTAAATAAACTAAGAAATTATTGTATTCATAGGTACCGGGTTCAGATTTCGATTAAGAAACTTGGTACAAGTCCGAAATATCAGTTAAGACCAACCTGCAAAATTTGGTGTCTATCCGAGTAGTTTAAGGGCATTTTGACATGTTGGTAGGAAGTTAAGAACTCGAAGTTCATTAAATTGGATCAATTGGTTTTGGGGTCCGATTGCTTGATTTAATAATGTTTTGGGTGTTCCGAGGGTTTGACTAGGTCTACCTCATAATTTCAAACTTGTCGGTATGTTCGGTCGGGGCTCGGAAGCCCTGAGTATCAAATGGTCGAGGTTTGAGCGAAGTCGAATTTTGAAAGGAAGCAAGGTTGCTGCTTCTGTCAAAATCGCTTCTACAGCTTTTTGACCGCAGAAGCGGTGACCGCATAAGCGGCCACCTGGTCGCAGAAGCGGAAGGGCCAGTAAGGGGGAAGACCACAAAAGCGGCCCTGGTACCGCAAAAGCGGTCCCACGTGTGCAAAAGAAAAGACCGTAGAAGCGGTCCGATCCACTGTGCCCCAACCGCAAAAGCGGTTATTTTTTCTCGGGAGCTGTGATGACCCGGCCTGTCATCATGTGATTTATCACCCCGTTTTCCCCGTTATATGCTTGTTCATGTTTCAATATGCATGTTTGGTGAGTTTGAGTCAATCCGGATTGAGTTTGGTTGGAAATGAGACAAATAGTCTCTTAGAAGAAGGAATAGTTGCGAAAAGTCAACTAGATGTTGACTTGTGAGTTAGAGAGCTCGGAATCGAATTCAGATGATTAGGTTAGCTCCGGGAGGTCATTTGTGGATTAGGAGAGCGACCAGAAATGAATTTGGAGGTCCGGTGTAGTATTAGACTTGAATTGGCTAAGGTTGAATTTTGGCAAAATTCAAACGGTAGGTGAGATTTTGATCCGGGAGTCGGAATGGAATTCCGACAGTTGCAGTAGCTCCGTTAGGTGATTTTGGATATGCCTGCAAATTTTTAGGTCATTCGGATATCGTTTAGTCGGGTTTTTGATCGAATGTTGGTTTCGGAAGTTTAGATGAAACTTAGGCTTGAATTCGCTTGGATTCGATGATTTCCGTGTTTAAGAGCGTGTTTTTATGATTGGAACAAGTTTGTATCGTGTTTTGGAGTAGGTTGGTGTTTTTCGCCCTAAGCCTAGGTTATGGTAAAATGTTGATTTGAATGGGCAAACGGAGTCCGGTTTTGATAAACTTTATATGTATGGACTCGTATTGAGATAAGGATTCAGAAAATGTAACTTTTGTAATTTTTCGAGAAACGTACCAAAAGTCGTATTTTGACAACTTTGTGGGTTTTGGTGTAAATCAAGTTACTTCGATTGGGTTATGTCTAATTAGCCTATATTGATGTATTCTTATTGATTTTGAGCAGATCTGGCATCCGGGGAGATTGATTTGCAAGGCAAGCGCAAAGCGAGCTAGGACTTCTACCGGTTCGAGGTGAGTGGTGGTAGTAAATGATGTACTGAGGGTTTGAAACCCCGTACTTGCACTATACAGTGCTATGCTGAGATGAAACACGCGTCATGTGACGGGCGTGGTAGTATCGTGACTGGGGATTTGGACTTGGTCCTTCCTGATTAATAGTCTTACTGTGTATTATGACTGAGATTGAGCTTATAAGTGTGTAATTGGGCTTGTAACCATGTTTGGACCCTTGTGCCGATCTGTAGAGTATTAGGGAAGCTTGTAGAGTTAGGTGACCCTTATATCATGCGAGATACATACACTCAGCCGTAATTATAGCTTTATAGCATATCGTGAGCCAGTACTAGATGTGTACTTTGAGAGAAACTATCTAGGGTGGGATTCCCTATTCTAGCTGAGTGGGCCTGAGAGACCAAGTCTATATTGACTGAGATAGGGTCGAGGACCCGCTATGAGATATTATACATATCTATATTGGATCGAGCTGCACGCCGCAGCATTATATGTATTGGATCGGACTGCACGCCGCAATGAAATACATGTGGATCGGACTGCACGCCGCAGTAATATACATGTGGACCAGACTGCACGTCGCAGTGCTATTGCGCTTGGGCTGCAAGAGCCCTTTCGGAGTCTGCACACATTCCCAATGAGCGCTGGTATATAATGTTGGATCGGGCTGCACGCTGTGCGATATATATATATATATATATATATATATATATATATATATATATATATATATATATATATATATATATATATATATATATATATATCTTGGATCGGACTACACGCCGTAGTAATATACGTGTGGATCGGACTGTACGCCGCAGTATCATAGCGCTTGGGCCGGGGGAGCCCCTCCGAAGTATGTATACACCCCCAATGAGCGCCGTCGACGTTAAATGGAGCGGGTTGCGCGCCGTAGCTTTATATATATTGGAATGGGATGCACGCC
The DNA here is from genome assembly GCA_032618575.1 of Nicotiana noctiflora. Taxonomy (NCBI): domain Eukaryota; kingdom Viridiplantae; phylum Streptophyta; class Magnoliopsida; order Solanales; family Solanaceae; genus Nicotiana; species Nicotiana noctiflora. The sequence continues at coordinate 209,384 of JASVEL010012712.1, forward strand.
GCAACATTATACATATATATACCTATATATATTGGAGCGGTCTGCACGCTGCAGCATTATACATATATATACATGTATATATTTGGATTGGGCTGTATGCCGCAGCAGTATGAGTGAGGACTAGGTCAGTGTGGGACCGTGGTGAAATTTATATGGACTGGAAATGAGGGTATTCACCGTAGAGATGACTTACCTGTGAGGTTACCCTTAGAACTGTTTAGTGATAGTACAGGTGTTATTATTTTCAGTTGTTGTTTATTATTATTACCCACTGAGTTGAAATATACTCACCCCACTCCCCTGCACTTTTTGTGCAGATACAAAGGTTCAGGAGGGCAGTTGAGCTATCGCAGCTACTTCGTTATTGCTATTCCGAGGAGACTTAGAGGTAGCTGCCAACGTCCGCATGACCTGATCTCTTCCTATTTATCATCTTGTTGCTTTCATTCTGCCTAGACTTGATTGTGTAGGATATCTCATTTGTAGAGGCTCACACTTGTGACACCACGATTTTGTTGGGGCTGTATATTGTATACTTCTACTTCCGCACTTATTGTTTTGATATGAAAACATGCTATTAAGGTTAATTGATTATCATTGACTAATAATTGGCTGGTAAATTGGATAACATGGTCGGGCTTGCCTAGCAATGTGTTGGGCTCCATCACGACTAGGGATTGCGTCGTGACAGAAATGGATACCGCGTGTGCGGTAATTCGATCGCGTATGCGAAAACCTCTGGGCAGTAAGGGTTCATTAAATATGAACCTAAGCTCATTTTCGCTCATTTTCACACCATTTGGGCGATTTTGAAGATTCAAAAGAGAGAATTTCATCCTAGTATCACTAGGTAAGTAATCCCCACTCACTCTTAGCACAAATACATAAACATTAGGTGGGATTAACACTAAAATTAGGGAAAATTCAAGAGATTAAAGCTAGACCTAGGGTTTAACCAAAACTAAGATTTAACCCTATAATTTGCTAAAACAAATGAACTAGAAATCATATATTTATGATCCTTAGGTGATAGAGAACAACTCCCTTCGAAAAATATTCGAATCCAGGCGTGTGGGCACGGGGTCCGAATTATGGAAACTAATGTTAAAGGCTAGGAAATTCATTTAATAGCTAGAATTCGATCTTGTAAGCCTTTATTTACTAGTTCTTGCTTCATTTGATTAGTTCGAGGTTGTCCGGCTTCGATTAAAGGACCTGAGCTCTTTCTTGGAGATTAGGAGTGTACTTTTGAGCGAGGTGAGTCTTTTTTCTAACCTTGTAAGAGGGAAACTGTCCCCATAGGATCTAAAATAAGTAATTATTGCAAAATGCGGGGGGCTACGTACGTGGGTGGTGACGAGAGTCCGTGCGTAGCTACTATATGAAAATTATTCAGGTTGTTTAGGACCCACGCATGCCTATTTGGGGAATATTTCTTACTTTAAGATTTGCCAATATGATCGTTGTAAATTGTCAAAGACTTGAGGATATGAAAGTGAACACATAAAATCATTGAGCCTTGGTAGAGATTCTCCTTGTATGTAATTGGGCCTTATGTAATTTTCTTGATATTGTCTTGATGATAATGGATCGGGCTGCCTCGGTGATAATAGATGCATCTATGGTTCATGCCACTCGACCCTCAGCAGTGCATATTTATTTTCTGTTGGAGCGGGTCATCGACCTCGGCATGTTTGTGCATGATTTATGTGTTTGAAGTTAATTGTTATACTAGTACTAATTGCAATTAAAGGAAGAAACTGGTAACTGGATTAAGGCAAGAATATGAGTAAACCCTTCTGTTGAACCTGTATTGTTGATAATTCATTGTGTTGTGTATTTCACTCTACTATATTATATTATTTGGACCTTAGTAAGTATCAAGTTGACCTTTTGTCTCTACTTCTTCTAGATTAGACGGGATACTTACTGAGTAAATGTGGTTTATGTACTGATGCTGCACTTTTGTACTTCAATGTAAAGGTTTTGAGGCAGGTGGATCTTGACACTATTCGAGCGTGCAGCAGTGATTTACCTTAGGGACTTCTATGGTGAGCTGCCTTCTTTCTCATGTCGATCCGCAGCCGACGAAGTCCTTTCTTGTATTTACAATTTTTCTTTCTATTCTGATTCAAACTATAGTACAATGTTTTTGTATATTTTTGTGTATACTCTATTGGTCGCCCGTAGCTAGTGACACCGGGTTTTGCACACACATTGTATGGATATTCATTTTATTTGGGTCTATTTTGCTACTTCAGTACTTTATAGTTTTGCTGGTTTTCTTCATTTGCTGGAAGTCCTTAATATGTTTGGTTTTGGGATAAAACTTAAAATGGGAACTTAAATCATAATTCTGCACTTGGCTGGCCTACCTACGGTGTTAGGCGCCACCATGACCTATTTATGAAAAAGGGTCGTGACATCATGGTATTAGAGCACTAGGTTCACGTAAGTCTCATGAGTTACGGCAAAACCTAATAGGGTCTAGTAGATGAGTACGGAGACGTTTGTATTTATCTTCTAGGAGCTATAGGGTGTTAGGAAAGACTGCTCTTTATTCATTTCCATCGTGCAGTAGTCAGTGTACTAAGTTACCTCTCCTATTCTGTCACAGATGGTGAGGACCCGCACCGCCAACGTACCAGGCCTGGGAGGAGCTACTCCCCCCGTTGCTAGAGGCTAAGGTAGAGGCTGGGGTAGGGCACTGGCCCGTGGTAGGAGACGAGGGCGTCCCAAAACCATTCCAGTTGCGGCACCAGCAGACCCTGTAGAGGATACCATCATTGAGGAGCAGGGTGAGGCACACGCAACTGTGCCTACTTCGGTATATTTCATGACTGCACCGGGATTTCAGGAGGTCATGGGCCGTACGCTTTGGTTCATGGACAAAATGACTCAGGCTAGTTTATGTCCAGCAGATCCGACTACCTCACAGGCGGGAGGGGGAGCATAAACCACTACTGCATAGGCTCTAAGTCATGCAGCCACCATTTATCATACTCCGGGTGAACTACCTACATAGGGAGTCCATCGAGTTGTTGCAATAGCACCGCAGGCTAGGCCAGCTGTGGAAGGCGATTCGCAGAATTTATTAGATAGATGGACCACATTACATCCTCCGGTATTCGGGGGCGAGCGTCATGAGGACACTCAGGATTTTATTGACATGTGTAGGGATAGGTTGCACAACATGAGGATATTGGAGTCACATGGAGTCGACTTCACTACTTTCCAGTTAGAGGGAAGGGCCTGTAGATGGTGGCAACCTTATATGCTTAGCAGGCCAGCAGGCGCTCCTCCCCTCACTTGGGGTCACTTCACCTAATTATTTATTGATCAGTACATTCCACCCTCTGAGAGGGAAGAGCTACGCCATCAGTTCGAGTTTCTGGAGCAGGGTCATATGTCAGTGACCGACTATGAGGCGAGGTTCTCTGAGTTGTCTCGCCATGAACACATGATACTTCTCACAGAGGCAGAGAGAGTACGAGGTTTGTTGAAGGGTTACATCCCACTATCCGATCGGGTATGGATTGTCAGGTAGATATGGGCACAGGATATCAGCTAGTACTTGAGATTGCCTGCAGGATCGAGGGATACTAGTTGAGGGGTAGGGAGCAGATGCAGCACGATAAGAGGGATAGATTCTTAGGACAGTTCAGAGGTGCCCCATCTAGGGGCAGAGGTGCCTTTGGGAGGGTTCATTCTAGTAGGCCCCCAGCTCCAGCACCACCACCTGCTCGTGGTGTTCCAGCGTGCTCCTATTTCAGTGCCATGCCAGAGAGTTTTCATCGCCCGCCAGCCATCCAGGGTTCATCTAGTGGGTATTCAGGTCCTCCAGAGTCTTCCGGTCCATATTTTTGTGCTATGCAGGAGGGTTCTTACCGCCCATCGGCGGCTCAAGCTTCTTCTAGTGGGCCCTCTAGTATTTAGGGTCAGCCATCTGGGCATCATGCCACCACACCATGTTGTTTTGAGTGCGGGGACATAGGACACATGAGGAGATGCTGCCACAGGCTTAGGGGCAAGGTAGTACAACAGGGTCAGCAGCCCGTGACTCTAGCACCAACAGTCCAGTCGCCTAGAGATGGAGAACAGACCGGTAGAGTTCATTTCAGGGGTAGGGTTTAAATAGGGAGAGGTCAGCCAGCTACTACTCAGTCAGTTGGAGGCCAGTCAGCCGGTGCTCCAGGTAGATTCTATGCTCTCCCCGCTAGACTAGATGCATTAGCCTCAAATACCGTGATTACAGGTATTATTTCTGTCATTGATAGGGATGCATCGGTATTATTTGATCTAGGGTCCAGTTATTCATATGTATCATCTCTGTTTGCTCGTTTCCTAGCCAATTCTCCTGAACCCTTGGGTGTTCCTATTCATGTGTCCATTCCTGTGGGCAATTCTGTGGTTGTGAACTGGGTCTACTGGTCTTGTATGGTTACTTCCTGTGGTTTTGATACTAGAGCGGATCACCTGCTGCTCGATATGATCGACTTTGAGGTAATCCTGGGCATCAATTGGTTATCTCCTTATCACACTATTCTAGATTGCCGTTCCAAGACTGTTTCTCTAGCGATGCCATGGTTGCCGAGACTGGAGTGGAGGGGATCCACTGTTGATACACCTAGCAGTGTTATTTCCATCCTGAAGGCTCAACGCATGATTGAGAAGGGTTGTTTGGCCTACTTAGCTTATGTTCGAGACACCATTGTAGAGTCTCCAATGATTGATTCACTGCCAGTAGTCCGAGAGTTCGCCGATGTTTTACTTTCTAATCTTCCTGGCATGCCTCCAGATCGTGATATTGATTTCTATATCGACTTGTCTCTAGGCATTTAGACTATATCTATCCCACCATACCGTATAGCTCATAGGGAGCTGAAGGAGAAGTTAGAGGAGTTGCTAGCTAAGGGGTTTGTTAGGCCCAGCGTATTGCCTAAAGAAGAAGGGTGGGACTATGCGGATGTGCATTGATTACCGCAAGTTGAACAAAGTCACCATCAAGAAAAAGTATCCATTACCCCGTATTGATGATTTTTTCGACCAGTTACAAGGTGCTAGGATGTTCTCTAAGATCAACCTAAGATCATGATATCATCAGCTGAAGATTTGGAATTCAGATGTACCGAAGATCATATTCTGGACGAGATATGGCCACTATGAGTTCCTGGTGATGTCATTTGGCTTGACCAATGCTCCAGTGGCATTTATGGATTTGATCAACAGAATGTTCAGGCCCTATATTGATTCTTTTGTCATTGTCTTCATTGATGACATCTTGATATATTTATGTAGCCTGGGGGAGCATGAGCAACATTTGAGGGCAGTGCTTTAGACCTTGCGAGAGCAGAAGCTTTATGCTAAGTTCTACAAGTTGGAGTTTTGGCTAGAGTCAGTGGCATTCTAGAGGCATATAGTGTCATGAGGGGGTATTAAGGTGGATCCCAAGAAGATCGAGGAAGTTTAGAGTTGGCCACGTTCTACTTCGGTGACCGAGATTAGGAGTTTCCTGGGGTTAACAGGCTTTTATCGACGATTTGTATAGGGCTTCTCATCCATTGCATCACCCCTGACCAGATTGACCCAAAAGAGGGCCCCATTCTGTTGGTTCGACGATTGTGAGGAGAGCTCCCAGAAGCTCAAGATGGCCTTGACCACGGCACCGGTTCTTGTATTGACTTCTAGTTTAAGGACATATATGGTATATTGTGACGCTTCTCACGTTGGCTTGGGGTGTGCATTGAGGCATGAGTGTCAAGTTATTGCATATGTCTCTCGTCAGCTGAAGGTTCATGAGAATAATTACCCTGTGCACGATCTAGAGTTGGCGGCGTTTGTTCATGCTCTTAAGATATGGAGGCATTATTTATACGGCGTATCATGTAAGGTGTAGAACATCGCAGCTTGCAGCATTTGTTCAAGCAGAGGGACCTTAATTAGAGACAGCGCAGGTGGCTCGAGTTGCTGAAGGATTATGACATTACCATTCTTTATCATCTAGGCAAGGTAAATGTGGTCGCGGATGCCTTGAGTAGGAAGGCGGAGAGTATGGGTAGCTTGGCATTCATTCCTGTTGAGATGAGACCATTAGATTTGGATGTTCTGTCCCTAGCCAATAGACTTGTAAGATTGGACATTTCAGAGCCCAGTCGGGTCCTAGCATGTCTGGTTACTCAATCTTTGTTGTTGGGGGAGATTAAGGACCGACAACTTGATGATCTGCATTTGGCAGTTCTCATAGAAACGGTGTTTCAGGGAGGTGCCAAGGAGGTTTCTATTGGCGAGGAAGGTGTATTACAGCTCCAGGGCTATTTATGTGTTCCTAATGTTGACGGCTTGAGAGAGAGGATCCTAGAGGAGGCCCATAGTTTGAGGTACTCAATTCATCTAGGTGCTATGAAGATGTACAATTACTTGAGGCAGCATTACTGGTGGCGGAGGAAGAAGAAGGACATTGCGGAGTACGCAGCTAAATGTTTGAATTGCCAGAAAGTGAAGTATGAGCACCAGAGCCCAGGGGGCCTACTTCAGCAGATGCCCATTCTGGAATAGAAGTGGGAGCGCATCACTATAGACTTCATAGTTGGGTTTCCGCGGACTCAGCAAAAGTTTGATTTTGTGTGGGTTATTATGGATAGATTGACCAAGTCTGCCCATTTTATTTAAGTGGCGACTGTTAATACGGCAAAGAGGTATGCCCAGATTTACATTCGGGAGATAGTAAGATTGCGCAGTGTGCTTGTCTCCATCATATCAGACAGAGGCCCTCAGTTCACTTCCCATTTCTGGAGAGCTGTTCAGCGTGAGTTGGGGACCCGTGTGGAGCTTTGCACGGCATTTCATCCTCAGACCGACAGACAGTCGGAGGCGAACGTTCAAGTTTTTAAATGATATGCTTAGAGCATGTGTGATCAACTTTGGAGGGCAGTGGGACTAGTTCCTACCCTTGGTAGAGTTTGCATATAATAACAGTTATCAGTCCAGCATAGAGATGGCCCCGTATGAGGCATTGTATGGTCGACATTATCGTTCTCCTATCAGATGGTTTGATCCTGGTGAGGCTAAATTTCTTGGTACAGATTTAGTCCAGGATGCCTTGGACAAGGTAAAGTTGATTGAGGAGAGGCTCCGCACAGCTCAGACCAGGCAGAAGAGCAATGCGGATGAGAAGGCGCATGATGTATCATGTGCAGTTGCTCAGAAAGTCCTCCTGAAGGTTTCGCCCATGAAGGGCATTATGAGATTCGGGAAGAAGGGCAAGTTAAGCCCAAGGTTTATTGGCCCCTTTGAGGTGTTTATGCGAGTTGCAGAGGTTTCCTATGAGCTCGCACTACCTCCCAGTTTATCAGAAGTTCATCCAATCTTCCATGTATCTATGCTCCGGAAATATAATTAAATTGCTAGAATTTGATCTTGTAAGCATTTATTTACTAGCTCTTGCTTCATTTGATTAGTTTGGGATTGTCCGGCTTCGAATTAAGGACTTGAGCTCTTTCTTGGAGATTGGGAGTGTACTTTGGAGAGGTGAGTCTCCTTTCTAACCTTGTAAGAGGGAATTTGTCCCCATAGGATTTAAAATAATTAATTGTTGCTAAATACAGGGGCTACGTATGTACAAGGTGACGAGAGTCCATTCATAGCTACTATATGAAAAAATTTCGGGTAGTATAGGACACACACATGCCTATTTGGAGAATATTTCTTACTTTAAGTATTGCCAATATGATCGTTGTAAATAGTTAAAGACTTGAGGATATGAAAGTGAACACATAAAATCATTGAGCATTGGTAGAGATTCTCATTTTATGTAATTTAGCCTTATATGCTTTTCTTGATATTGTCTTGATGATTATGGACTGGGCGGATCTCCTCGATGATAATAGATGCATCTATGGTTCATGCTGCTCGACCCTCGGTAGTGCACATTTATTCTCTGTTGGAGCGGGCCGTCGACCTGTTGAGGGTTAAGATCCTGCTCTCTTTAGTTCTTCTCTAATCTAGACATGGATTTTCCAAGCATAGCATAGATAGTAAATAGGACTTAACTGCTGGCCAAACAATTAAGCAATTAAACACAGAATTAAAGAAACAACCATATACGAATGAATTATACTCAAGATCAAGTTAGTTTAAAACCACAATATATATGGCTACATCACAACCCCAGAATAAAGGATGTTTTAGCCACTCATGTTCATACATAACTCAACAATAATAATCTTAAACATAATATGAACAAGTAACTAAAAGAAAGTTTGAAGATAACACTTTTAATTGTTGCTTCAAGGTAGTATTCTTCCATCTCCTCCTTAGCTTCATGAGTCTTCAATGGATTCTTCTCTCTAGAATGAATAGTATATTCCCACTTCCTGCGCAAAATCTGATCCCCTTTTTTCATCATGGAACTTTCTCTTTTTGATTGTTTAGTGAATTCAACCCCAATTGACAAAATTGACCCTCACGCGCTAATGCCCGCGCTATTGGGGTTTCATTCTGCCAGATTTCTATTCTCGCGTGGGCGCGCTAATACCTGCGCTAATGCCCACGCTAGTGGGGTTTTGTGCTTATTTGTTTTTGCTGCTCAAATTTTCACTTGGTTACCATCATAAACTCTAAATTGATTAATTAACTCATGTGAAACATTAAAATCACAATTAGAGCTAACTTTTACATTGTTTATAAATTTTAAAACAGTAAATCATTCTTAATTTAGAGAATATATATAGGTTATATTATACAATTTAGCATATTATCAACATCCCACACTTAATTCATTGCTAGTCCTTGAGCAATCCACTATATTCTTCTACAGATTCCCTTGCTCAAACATTCCCTTAATGTCTTACACCTAGAACATTGTACATCCATAACACCTAGTAGTGAACAACCCAAACCTTAAAGTTGAATCACAAATGCCATGCAAAATTCAGCTTCCTCAACTAACTCAATACAGAGGTCAATATTTATGCTTTTCTGTGACAAGTCATATGCTCTCACCATCATGCCTTCAAAAACTATTTGGAATTTACTCCACAAATTCAAACCATATACTTGTATAACTCAATGGAACCACTCACTCTCGCAATAGAAGTCACATGCATGCAATAGGTACCATAAGCTTGCCTGTAATGTAACTTTTCTACTAATGTAGGCTAGCTCGACTCAAAATCAATTAGCACTTTTTCATGGTTGTAATGCGGGCTAAGGGATAGGTAGGATACATTTAGGAATAGTCACTATCTTCCTTAAGCACTTTTATGATCACAAACATTAAATCACCCCAATATTCCCTTCTCTAAGCACTTTATTGATTCATACTCACTAGCTGAAATAAAACACAATGTATTTATTTATTCAATTATCCCTAGTGTTGTATACTTTACAAGACAAGTCCTATTTGTTTTTACTCAAAAGCCACTCCACACTTCATTTCTTCTTAATTCTTGTGGCATTCTTTTCACGATTAAATTGCTTTTAAGAAGAAAGAGGTTCAAAGCAAGTTCAATGAAGAACAAAAGGTGTAAGCTTCTAATGTGGTTGCCAACAAAAAGTTTATATGCTCAATAGGATTAACTAGGGATAATTTCTCTTTGTGATAAGCAATCAAGTTTCAAAAAGAAAAACACAATCAAAGAAATCCTAAGATCATTTTTAAAGTCGAGCATCACGTTGTATTTTGCTTTAAAGGACATACCGGGAAGGTTCTAGAAACAAATACAATATATGGACTGTATAATTCTCACCACACATACCATATGACTTATTTAGATTAGCTAATCAAGACGCTCCATTACGAGTGACAATTCAGCAACAAACATGCAAACTAAGGCACTTTCAGTTAGATGCAACAAATAGGACTAATTGTAACACTCTAGGGTTTATTGTGTTCCGGTGTGTCAACGTTATGGTTTCTTTTATATTAGCTTGTATCCGATATTTTAATAAACAAAACAAAATTAAAACAAAAATTAAAAACTACCTATAGCCGGTTCAAGATAAACCCTTGGAAAAGAACCGTGGCCTAAAGAAAAACCAAGGGGGATTTGTTACACTTCCTAAAAAAACTACTAAGGCTTAGCCCCTCAAGAACTCCTATTTAAATGAATCCGTCATCAGGACGCACCATATATATAATTTCTAAATAATAAGAAATTCAAACGTTATCTACTCCATATGACCCAAACATAATTACTTCAACAATACTAATTTGCACATTGCCAAACCACCAAAACATTCAAAATACAAAGCTTAAACATTGTCTACTTAAAACAACCATACTTCAAAACGATACTAATACTCTAACAATCCATAATAATCCATAGTATTTAACAAGGGAAAACAGTTATAGATATGTTGAAAGGGGCTCCTTCACCCCACACTTAAAGATGAAGACATGTCCTCATGTCTTCTATTATAAACAATAGTTGAGGCAAAGATACTTCCCCAATGATTCAATCCCGGTCGGAGACAGAATTGGCGTCCACGTTACACGTCGCCGGACCCAAAGCACGAAGCCAGCCCATGATCCGTTTTTCTGATTTCTTTTGTTGAATTAGCATATCATCAATACTTTCTGCCAGACCTTGCACTGATGCTTTTATTTTTGTTCTTTCTTGCTCCATGCGATCTAGTCTTTGTCCTCGATGTGCCCTAGATGGGCCAGCAGTATCTGAAGCTTGTGGTTGTGCTGGCTGAGCATCATCCCCATCTCCGCATCAGTAGCTTCCTCTTGTTTGTTTTCCACCTCCTCATCATTGCTGTCAATAGAATCATCACCAACCAATTCCGGTGTATGAACAACCTCTTTACATGTGGTGACCCTTACAGCCGTGAATGGATTGACTGCTTTTAGTCGACCATCTATATCAAGATTATTTGGCACATTGGCTTGCAGACACAAAATTGTTACAAGGGATGGATAATACATCCCATATCATTGAACTCTAACCCTCTGGAACATTTCACTATGTAACAATGATGGCACATCAAACCACCCCATATTCATGAAACACCAAATTAGGCATGCTCGAGGCCTATTTACTTATGTCAGATTTGTGGATGGTAATAAACGACTGTTGATGAAGTACAACCAACATTTTTCTTCGAACTTAAGGGCATTGGCATGGAACTTGCTTCCATATTTATACCATTGTATTTGTGCATCCGGGCGACAAATGATGTTGGTGAATGTGGACCATTCAGTATGATTGTCGTTATATGTCTGGTATGATTCTAAGTACATTTCCTCCCATGGAGGTAGCCTGTATGACACCCGAATTGTCTCTACGGATGCATTGACTAATTTCTTGTGCACCGTAACATTGTAGCCATCGTGTTCCGAGAGGTTTGAATAAAACTCCCGCACAAGAATTACATTCACTATGATTGGCTCTTCGAGGAATATATCAAGTCCCCGCCTCCTCAACTCATTTGGTATATTGGGGTAGTGAATTGCCTGAGCATTTGCATCCATTGCTTGTACGGGTATTATGATTTTGGCCTCTTTTTTTATGAAATCTTTCTTCTACCTTTGCGGACACAAACTTCTGGCTAGTGAATGACCTTGTATCAACAGACTTTCGTGGCCTTCCTCCAACATTTCTTGCTGTAGGGCGTCGAGATGAGGAACTTGATGCGGGGTGCTTACGAGGGGGCCATGGTACCTGCCAATAGTTGAAGGTTAACATTATTCAATCGGGTGACCAAACCAGATTACTTAGACTTCACCACGGAGTTGATCACAACACTACCTCCATAGAGACATTTTATCAAACACATCATGAGCATGTTTGATATTAAGCTTCACACAACACTCTATCACAATGTTTTCACCCACAAACAACCAATCAACTATATTACACTACCATATGTATAACATTACAATTTCTCAGCCAACTAAGAAGAAAATGTGCCTTTATCTTCTATAAATATTGCAATGTAATGTTAAAGCGAAAAGAGGGCTGAAAATTTGACACTCCTATAATAATATTAACAAAAAATTGAAGAAAAAAATACTTAATAATGCTAAACAACAAAATTTATTCTAACAAATGTCACAAAAACGGAATTTAATCTAAAAGAGAAGAATAAAAACTATTCTAAAAATGAAAAATGAAAATTATGCAATAAAAAAAAAATTATTTGTAGAAACACCATAGAAAAAAAGAGATTTCTTACATACCTTAGAAAGGAGGGTATTGGGGATATGAAGTTGATGAATAATTTGAAGAATGGAGGAAGAAAATGGAAACAAGAAGAAGAAGAAGGCGTTAGAGTTAGGGGGTTTGTGATGTTATGTTTTAGGAGTTGGGGGAATGAAGGAAGTTGAAATAATAAATTAAAACGCAGATTTTACCCGGACTAGCGTGGGCATTAGCGCGCCCGCTCTAATTTAGCACGACCTGAGGCAGAATGAAACTTCATTAGCGCGGGCACTAGCGCGGCCGCGACAATGGGGTTTTTATTTTTTCTCCCACCTTTTTTTATTTTTTTTATTTTTTTTAATTTAATTATCCTAAGTTGGTTACACATTATACTCACACTACACTTGTGGGTTGCCTCCCACATAGCGCCTGATTTAATGTCGTAGCACGACTCAGAATCCAGCTTATTCATTAGCGAGCACAATTTTCGTCTTTTCACGGCTTATCGTTCCTCCCCAATAATGCTTGACTCTATGGCCATTCACCAAGAATGTTCTATCACCGTTTAAAGTTTGCAGCTCGACTGGACCATAGGGAGTAACTCTCACTACCTCAAATGTACCTAACTATCTCGACTTCAGCTTTCCAGGGAACAGACACAGTCTAGAGTTGAAGAGCAATACATGTTGGCCTGGCTTAAAGTGACGTGACTCTATATGTTTGTCATGCCATCTTTTTGTTTTTTCCTTGTATAGGTTAGCATTTTCATACGAATGCATCCTGAACTCATCCAGTTTATTCAACTGCAGCAGTATTTTCTCACCTGCAGCTTCAAGGTCCATATTCAATTTCTTGATGGCCCAGTACGCTTTGTGTTTAAGCTCAACTGGCAAGTGGCATGCCTTCTGTAAGGCCCCGTAAAATTTTTGTGCATAAAAACCTAGTAGATGTGGTGTCATGGTCCGAATGATGTGTTAGGAATGCGTAGAATTCTTCGCGGCGAGCTTGCTCGCCGCGGTTCGGACCTTTGGTAGTGATTTAAGTTTCAAAAATGTAGAGAAATAATTTTTCCGAAAAAGTGTCAAATATGCGGTCAAGAATGCGACCGCAAACCTGACATGCGGACCGCATTCTTGCCGCAAAACGTTCCAGAGAGTTTCCCAAAAATCGTGTCAAATGTGCGGTCGATATGCGATCGCATGTCAAATCTGCGGTGCATTTTGCGACCGCGGATCAAACATGCGGACCGCATTCTGGCCGCATTCCTTAACAGAACCTTGTAAAATTTGGGGCAATTCTGCGGTCACTATGCGGACCGCATGTGGGTTCTGCGGTCGCATAGTGACCGCATATTCGACCCCGGCCCAGATTTTGTAACATTTTGACCCGATCTCTTCTTTAATATAACACACTTCTTCTTCATTTTATCATATTATCTTACCAAAAATTAGAGAGAGAAGAGAGGGTTTTTAGAGAGAGAAGTTCTTCATCTTCAAGGATTGTTTCAACTACTTAACTCCAAGGGATTCTAGGGCAAGGATTCAACTTCCCCAATATTTTCAAGGTAAAAACCCTAACTATTTTCTTGATTTTCAGTTTTAATTGGGTAAAGAGAGGTTTTCATATAATAGCTTTTAAAAGTAGAATTTTTACACTCATGCATGATTATTGAACTTGATTTCTAGTAAAAAGAAGTGAGTAGAAGTAAGAGTCTTCAAGAACAAGGTTGGCAAGAGTAGGATATCTTGGGTAATCATAAAGTAGGAAGAAAACTCATCACCAGGTATGTATGGCTAATTTTGATTCTTGTGAAATCGCCCTTATGTGTAAAATTGTTTGGCATGTGTTGATTTGAGAAATTGTATGTGATTATTTGATGTTGTTGTTGGATATTCAAAGTTGTTGTTGAACTATGAGTGTTGTGGTATGAAATATGAACCGAAAGGTAAATGAGAGTTGAATTGGGTAAAGAATTTGTGAATAATGATTATGATGGCCTATATGGCACCTTGTGGAAAAGAAAACGAAACACTTGAGAATTGGTTTATTGTGGAAAGAGATGAAACACTTGAATTATGGAAATTGTTGAATATACATGTGTGAATATTCTTGAATGTGGAAACATTGTAACTTGGTTGTGATATTGGCTTGAGAAGTAATTGAGAACATGAAACAATGTGCAAGTTGCTTATTTGAACTTGTTGAAATTGTGTGTAGTACCTTATCTGCGGTTTGAAATTGTTGTGTTTTCAACTGTAAGGCGGGGTCGTGTTGCGCGCCGCAACGTGGTGAAATAAGGTGTGGGTTGGGGTGATAAGGGTGGCCGAGGTAATAAGGGTGGTCGGGGGCAATAAGGATGGAAAGCGATCGAAATCGCTATTGAAAATTGATACATAAATCAATAATGTGAAATTGTGAAAGGAGACAACAGGAGAGTTTGCAACCTGTGGGGCACTGATTGCCCCTTTGTTTGACTACTTGTTCTTTACGTGATTGATTGGTTATTGTTAAATTGGTTGATTGTAGAAAGTGCTTTGTGTGAGAATTATTTGAAATGAGGAAAATGTGGAAACATGGTTGGCTGGCTTAATAAATTGTTGATGTAATTTAATGGCTTGAGTTTACTTGGGACAAAGTTTGTCCATACATACCAGTACAATTCAAGTGTATTGACGTCCCTTTTGCCGGGGACGCTACATTCGTGTTATGATTGTAGGTGGATCAGTAGCAGGCACTTCAGCTCATCGGCAGTAGTATCCTTCTCCTTCCACTGCCCGTTTTGGTGAGCCCCTTTCTTCCTCGGGGCACAGTGTGGCTCATGCCACTTTTATTTCAGACTTTCTTTTGGATTTTGTAAGGTATAGTCGGGGCCTTGTTACCGGCAAGTATTGTATTCCCTTTTGTATCCTAGAGGCTCTGTAGACATGTAAACTGTGGGATTGTGGCCTATGTATATGTATGGGGCGTTGTAAATATAAATTATGAATTGTTAGTAAATAAATCACATGGTTATGTTTATGTATTGTGAAATCAGTCTTTATTGGTAAGATAATTGGTTAATGAGAAACAAGTCAACACAGGGGTAATGCGTGGGAGTGAAAGGCACCCAGGTCTGCTTGACTGGGGCAACCCGGTCAGGCGCCGGTCATGTCCCTCGATTTGGGGCGTGACACCTTCCCATATACCAGTTTGTAAGGGAAAGCTCCAATTAGTGTTTTGTAAGCAGTTCTATATGCCCATAGAGCATCATCCAACTTTGCAGCCCAGTCTTTGCGATTCACATTCACCGTATTCTCTAGTATTTGCTTGATTTCTCTGTTTGATACCTCGGCTTGCCCACTTGTTTGTGGGTGATAAGATGTGGCAACTTTGTGATGAACTCCATATTTAGCTAGAAGTTTGTTTAACAATCGATTACAGAAGTAAGTCCCTTCATTACTGATTAAGGCACATGGAGTCCCAAATCTTGAAAATATGTACTTCTTCACAAATGCAGATACCACCATGGCATCATTCTTTGGTAAAGCAACTGCTTCAACCCATTTTGACACATAATCAACAGCTAACGGAATGTATTTGCTCCCTCTGGATGGTGAAAATGGCACCATAAAATCTATCCCCCACACATCAAAAAGCTCAACTTCTAGAATGTTATTTAAAGGCATCTCATGACTTCTAGTGATTATTCCAGTTCTTTGACATTGACCACACGTTTTCACAAATGCATGGGCGTCCTTGAATAATGTCGGCCAAAAGAGACGGGATTGTAACACCTTTGCAGCTGTTCTATCCCCTCCATGATGGCCTCCATAGAGTGATGCGTGACAATCATATAACACCAATTCTACCTTATTTTCAGGAATGCATCTCCTCATCAACTGATCAGCACATTGCTCGTAAAAATAAGGTTCATCCCAGTAGTAGAAATTCACATCATATAGAAACCTCTTTCTTGCTTCAGATTTCATTTCAGGGGGAAGGATCCCACTCACAAGGTAATTCACACAGTTTGCATACCATGGGGAAGGGTCTTGGTTTATGGAAAAGAGTTGCTCATCTAGAAACACCTCTTTAATTTAGTCACCCTCTTCCACATGATCATGATTTTCCAACCTTGATAAGTGGTCGGCTACTTCATTTTCTATCCCTTTCCGATCTCATATCTCTACATCAAATTCCTGCAACAACAAAACCCATTGCATCAATCTAGCCTTAGATTATTTTTTTGTGAACAAATACCAGATTGCTGCATGATCGGTATGGACTATGACTTTCGTTCCCACCAGTATGCTCGAAATTTATCAAAAGCCCACACCACAGCTAACAATTCCTTCTCAGTGGTGGTGTAATTCAGTTGGGCATCATTAAAAGTTTTACACGCATAGTATATTGAATAAAACACTTTGTTCTTCCTTTGAGCCAGTACTGCCCCAATATCAAGATCACTCGCATCGCACATAAGTTCAAATAGTAAATACCAATCAGGTGCTACAATAATACTAATAACTTTAAATGCGGAAGTCGTTCGAATAAAAATTGAATAATAGTGTGAAATACTCGACAATAAATCTTCTACCCAAGATGTGGAGTCACAAACTCACGAACTACTAAGAATAACTACACATAATGGTCTGAAAGAAATAAATAATAACCGTCTGTCTCAAAACAATGAGACTACAGCAATAATGAAAGCAAATAGAAGAGACGCCGGGCCTGCGGACGCCTGCAAGCTACCTCAGTCTCGGAAGTATGATAATCCCGCTAGTGAACTACTGCTGCTGCTCTTGCTCAAAACCTGGACCTGTGCAAAAATGCACAGAAGTGTAGTATCATCACAATCCGACCCCATGTGCTGGTAAGTGCCTGGCCTATACCGGCGAAGTAGTGACAAGCTTAGGACTAGACACTCACATAAACTTGTGCAGTTCTATATACATATGTACTAAAGAATAACAGAAATATTGAGCAACACAAGTAGCAAGGGAGGGAACATGCTAGGGGAGCACAATCGAATATACATGATTAACAGTAAGGAAAAAACAGAGTGCAGCAAAACAGTTATCACAAAACAAGAAATTGAATGGTTGCACGGCATCACCCTTCGTGCTTTTACTCTCATACTCACCAAATAATCAATTAAAAGTGCACGAAATCACCCTTCATGATTTTACTCTCATCCTCACTAAATAATCAATTAAAAGCGCACAAAATCACCCTTCGTGCTTTTACTATCATCCTCACATTCATGGCACGGCATGATCCTTCGTGCATGATTTAAGTAACAATGGCACAGAATGTTCCTTCATGCATAAATAGTAAACATGACACGGAATGATCCTTCGTACATATATAATAGAACATGTCACGGAATGATTCTTCGTGCATAAATAGTAAAACATGGCACGGAATGATCCTTCGTGCTTAGTTAGTAAAACATGGCACAGAATGATCCTTCGTGCTATCATAATTAAAAATGGAACAGCATCACCCGTTGTGCATTATCACTCTTCCTCACCCAAATAGGAGTCACACTCAACGGGCAAAAGAATGAAACAAGTAACAATAACCGTCCCAGCAAGGGAGTATTAGCAGTCATAACAATATCCCGGCAAGGGAACAACATCAACAACACAACAAAGTCCCGGCAAGGGAAATAATAATCAACCTTCACAACCCAGAAAGGGCCCAAGAATATAACTTAGGAAAATTCCACATTAGCTCACAACATGTATAAACACATGACTCATGGTCATGCTAGACTCCGGTGTATAGATGCTTGTCACCACGCCTAGACACTGCACTCAATCATTTAGAAATTAGCAGATTATTACACTCATTCCTATTCCCTCAGGCTAGGATAGATCAAACACTTACCTCAAGGCCTTGAAGTCCAATTAACCTTCAGCTATCGCTTTACCTCGTAACTCAACCTCCAACTCGCTCGTTTCTAATCACAATTTGGTTCAATTACTTTAATAAACACTATAAAAAATTGTTTGGATGCATAAAATGGTTTTCTCAAAGTTTTACTCCAAATTTCCCAAAACGCCCCCAGGCCCACGTGGTCGAAACTCGTGGTTTGGACCAAAATCTGGTTATCCATTCCCTCACGCGTTCAATTATATAATTTGTTTTGAAATCAGACCTCAAATCGAGGTCCAACTCCCCAATTTATGAAAAACCTAGGTTCTACCCAAAAACATCAATTTCAACCATAAAAACCTTTTATTTCTCATGGAAAACATGTTTTTTAGTGATGTTAGGAATTGAAAAAGTTGAGTGAAAATTGACTTACAAGTGATTTGGAGTGATATTGCTCTTGAAAAATCGCCTATGGGGTTTTGGGTTTTGAAAGAATGGTGAAAGTGGGTCTAAATTCGTTAGGCATAAAATTGCATAGCTACGATTATGGGAAATGAAAACATATGTTCGCAATTACGAACGCAACAGTCCTGGACTGCGGACTTCGCATTTGCGAAGGTTCTGTCACATTTGCGACCAATGCCCATTTTGGCCTTACATCGCATTTGCGTAGGATCTGTCGCATTTGCGACCACTGCCCCATTTGGCCTGACCTCGCATTTGCGAAGGGTTTGTCGTATTTGTGACCATTGCTCCATTTGGCCTGACTTCGCAAATGCGAAGTTTCTATCACATTTGTGAAGATTGCAGCAGTTTTATACCAGGTACTTTCCATTGATCAAAATGCACCCCGACGCCTATCATAAATTCACCCGAGCCCTCGGGGCTCTAAACTAAACATGTACATAACCTCAAAAACATACCACGAACTTGCTCGCGTGATCAAATCGCCAATATAACATCGTTTTCATAGAATTAAGCCTCAAATTCATGATTCTTCTTTTAAACTTCATAAACTTTCAAACTTTGAACTCATGTTTCAAAACACGTCAAACGACGTTAAATTTCCGTCAAACTTTGCATGAAGTGCTTAAATAATATATAAGACTTGTACCGGGTATCGAAACCAAAATACAAGCCCGATACTATGGTCTTTTAATCAATTTTCATTTCCATTTTCCTTAATAATTTCAGAAAAATAATTTAACAGAAAAATTCATATCACGGGCTCTAGGCCTCGGAATTCGACTCAGGGCACATGCCCGAGTCCCATATTTTCCTACGGACCTTCCGGGACCGTCCGATCTCGAGTCTGTGTCCGTTTACCAAAAATGTTTACCGAAGTCAACTATATTAATATTAATATCAAAATTCTTCAAATATTCCATAGAATTCACATATTTTAACACAAACATTTTCTGGCTACGTGCCCGGACTTTGCACGCAAATCGAGGCAATATAAAATAAGTTTTTCAAGGTCTCGGAAGCACGGGATAGATGAGGAAAATAGGTGATGACCCTTTGGGTTGTCACATCCTCCACCTCTAAAACAACTGTTCATCCTCGAACGGACAAGCGAAGGAAGTACCTGAGTCGGTGAACAAATGTGGGTAACGGCTCCGCATATCAGACTCGGACTCCCAGGTCAATGCCTCAGGGGGCTGACCTCTCCACTGGACACGCACGGAACGGAAACTCTTCGACCTCAACTGTCGAACCTGCCGGTCTAGAATAGGCACCATCTCCTCCTCGTAAGATAGGTCCTTATCCGAATGGACAGTAGTAAAGTCTAACACATATGTAGGATCACCGTGATACCCCCGAAGCATAGATACAAGGAAAATCGGATGCACGACTGATAAGCTAGGTGGAAGTGCAAGTCTATAAGCCACCTCTCTCACTCGATCCAGAATCTCAAATGGACCAATGTACCTAGGGCTTAGCTTGCCCTTCTTTCTGAATCTCATCACGCCCTTCATAGGCAACACCCGGAGCAATACCCGCTCACCAACCATGAAATCTATATCTCGGACCTTACGATCTGCATAACTCTTCTGTCTGGATTGGGCTGAACGCAACCTCTCCTTGATAGTCTTGACCTTATCTAAGGCCTCCTAAACTAGGTCTGTACCCAGAAACCGAGCCTCTCCCGGCTCAAACCATACGACTGGAGACCGACATCGCCTACCATAAAACAACTCATATGGAGTCATCTGAATGCTAGATTGGTAGCTGTTGTTGTAGGCGAACTCTACTAATGGCAGAAACTGGTCCCACGAGCCCCCAAAATTAATGACACAAGATCGGAGCATGTCCTCTAGAATTTGAATAGTTCTCTCAGACTGACCGTCCATCTGAGGATGAAATGATGTACTCAACTACACCTGGGTGCCTAACTCCTACTGGACTGCTCTCCAAAAATGTGAGATAAACTGCGTACCCCGATCTGAGATAATAGACACCGTCACTCCATGAAGGCGAACAATCTCCCTGATGTAAATATATAAGTGTGCTGACTTGGTCAGCCTATCAACAATGAACCAAATAGTATCAAATTTCCGCTGAGTCAAAGGAAGTCTAGTAATGAAGTCTATTGTAATCCGCTCCCATTTCCAATCAGGAATTTCAATTCTTTGGAACACACCACAAGGCATCTCATGTTCATATTTAACCTGTTGACAGTTTAGACACCGAGAGACATACGTAACAATGTCCTTCTTCATCCTACGCCACCAATAGTGCTGCCGCAAGTCCTGATACATCTTCGCGGTGCCCAGGTAAATAGAATATCGAGAACTGCGAGCCTCTGCTAAGATGAACTCTCGAATCCTCTCAATGTTAGGCACACAAACTCGCTCCTGCAATCTCAGTACTCCGTCATCATCTAAGGTTACCTTCGTAGCACCTCCTCGCTGCACACTGTCCCTCAGGTCATGCAAATAAGGATCATCGAACTACCTCTCACGGTTACGTTCCAATAGAGAAGAATGAGTGATCGTGCAGGACAACACCCTATTAGACTCAGAAATATCTAATCTCACGAACCGATTGGCTAATGCCTGAACATCTAGAGCAAACGGTCTCTGGCTGACCTAAATATAAGTGAGACTACCCATGTTGGCAGACTTCCTCCTCAACGCATCAGCCACCACATTGGCCTTACCTGGGTGATATAAGATAGTAACATCACAATCTTTCAGCAACTCTAACAATCTCCTCTATCGCACATTTAACTCTTTTTGCTTGAATAAATACTGAAGACTTTTGTGATCCGTGTATACCTCACACGCCACACCATATAGATAATGCCTAAAAATTTTTAAGGCATGAACAACTGCTTCCAACTCAAGGTCATGAACTGGATAATTCTTCTCATGGATTTTCAACTACCTTGAAGCATATGCAATAACCTTGCCATCTAACATCAATACCGCTCCAAGCCCAGTACGGGATGCATCACAGGAAACTATGTAAGGCCCTGAACCCGTGGGAAAAATCAACACTGGTGCCATAGTCAGAGCGGTCTTGAGCTTCTGAAAGCTCACCTCACACTCATCAGACAACTTGAACTGGGCACTCTTCTGGGTCAATCTGGTCATCGGAGTTGTAATAGATGAAAAAATCCTCCACAAACCGCCAATAATAATTTGCTAACCCCAATAGACTCTGGATCTTTGTGGCTGATGTTAGTCTAGTCCAGTCCTTGGCTGCCTCCGTCTTCCTTAGATCAACCTGTATACCTTTTGCCGTAACAACAAGACCCAGGAATGCAACTATACTTATCCAGAACTCACACTTTGGAAATATCTGCATATAGTTGACTATTTTTAGAGTCTGTAGAGCCACTCTGAGATGTTGTGCATGCTCTTCCTGACTACGGGAGCATATCAATACGTTATCAATGGGGACTATCACGAGCAAGTCTAACTAATTCATGAACACCTCGTACGTATCCACGTAACCATGACACTGGCCATAAGAGTTGTTCCTAAATTACAACATTGCCAATTAATTGCGTGTTATCTAATACCTTATTCCAGAACTCCCACTTTACTCACAATGAGGTATGGAGACCTCGTGATAACTTTCCCGAATTAATGAGTCATATTTATCCTCACCTGGGTGCTCGTCTCAAAGGATAAACTCATCGGTTACAAAGCAAAAATGGCTAAATATGAATAGAAACTATATAAGAATTGTCAAATAATCCTTATAGACATGGCATAAATTTAGAATATAGTACAAGATTTTTATTTCCAAAAAGGGAAAATTTTAAACACAAACTTCTCACCACCAGGACCTTGTCCTCATGTAATATCCACCGTAGCTTGTAGCTCGGTTTAAAAAATATATTTCACATTATACAAAAATGGGATGACCTCTCAACTCTGAATCACAAGTACTTGCACATTGTACCAGCTGAAAGTTTTCGTTTCCTCTCTTTCTTCTTTTCAATAATTGTCCATCAACGAAACTTACGACATAAAATGAAACCTCATGCCGATATGGTATATAATCAACAATTGAAATTAATTATTCCAGGAATTACATCAACTCCCATTTTAGTAAGTAATATAAAGTAACTTTTAGCCTCATAAATATTCTTAGTTACCAACACATAATAATAGGGATAGTTATCTCCATATAATTGCACAACGTGAGTATTCTCATAATTAGATTTGATGGTTGTGAAACTCACTCATGAGTAGGGCAAGTTAAAAGGAGTGGCCTAACTTTTTCAGAAAAACCAAATCAACTTAAGGAAAAATATTTGTTTTATAACAATCAAAATTATACATGTGATGACACCATCTGGTGTAGTGACCTCAATCATACCATAGAAATTATATCAACGGTTGGGTCTCCACCTCTAGGATTCTCACATTCACCTATAACATCCTGACCGTGGGTCTCCACCTCTAGGATTCTCACATCCACCTATAACATCCTGACCTCTACCTTTGGTTGGTCATGTAAGATAAGTATTAACTGCAATGGAGTACGTAGCCTGAGTGATTTCCTAAAATTACATTTCTCCAGAATTCCACATTCACAACAATTCCTTTAAGGCTTAGTTAACTTATTGCACATGACGACATAGTCGAACAATGTCATCGTGACTTGGTACAACCGTTCAGATCGCATATACTATATATTGCAGAGAATCTAGGAGGTGACTTCTACAGAACATTTTCTTAAAATAGAGTTGAGTAGGTAGTGTTGCGTTGGCCGTCTTGCCCTCTTCGTAGAGTTGTCACAAACATCGACGGCTAATTTCCTCTTTTTCTATGTTGGCTTAACACTGTTGAGCTACCCCATTTACTTATACACTCTTCGTTATTCTCTGGGGGCGATTCTTACCCCCTTTCAGAGTACCAAACCTGAAATATGTATAGTTTGTTTGGGGGACCTTTTCCATACCATATATAAATACATTCCAAGACAAACTGACATAACACATGGCCATCCAGTCCTTTCACTAATAGTGGAATTCTCCATTTTAGCTGTAAGTCTGAGTAACAACATCTAATAATATGCAATATTTATCCTTCACAACTCAATTAAAGCAACCAGACGTCAAGGTCCGTTGAAACCACAACTAGTTAGAACGTACATTATGTTCCCACTACTTTATTTGCCATCTGAATAAGAGTAGAATCAACCCCCTCGATTTCGAATATTCCCACGTTCTGCAATACCTCATATCAGCTGTCAAGCACAATCTCGTGGGTTCTCAAAAGATGCACCGCTGAAGGTGGTAGCGAAGAGTTTGGTGAAACCTATCTGACCTCCGCAAAAATTCTAAAGGTGTAGTTAATCTATCACCAGCCTGTGCCATTGTTCGGCTGAAGAAGCGGTGACTTTGCAATTCATGGGAAGACAAGAGTAGAAATCCAATTTAACATTTGAAGAAAGAATTCGCACGATAGGAAAGAACAAAACAGAGATTTTTCCTAACTCAATAGACTCTAAGGAACAAGTACAAACGTCTCCGTACCTACCCCTCGGACTCTACTAAGTTTGTTCGTGAGTTTTTAGACCTATGTAACCTAGTGCTCTGATACCAACTTGTCACGACCCGGATTCCCCCACCATCGGGATCGTGATGTTGCCTACTCGTGGTAGCTAGGCAAGCAAATTTACACACCACCTTTACATTTACACAACCATCCTGTTCTCATATTTAATAGCAAGAATAATACTAATAACTTCAAATGCAGAAGTGTTTCAAATAAAAACCGAATAATAGTGTGAAATACTCGACAATAAATCCTCTAACCAAGATGTGGAGTCACAAACTCACAAACTACTAAGAATAACTAGACATAATTGTCTGAAAGAAATAAATAGTAACCGTCTATCTCGAAACAATAAGACTACATCAATAATGAAAGTAATTAGAAGAGACGTCGGGCCTGCG
Source organism: Nicotiana noctiflora (assembly GCA_032618575.1). Taxonomy (NCBI): domain Eukaryota; kingdom Viridiplantae; phylum Streptophyta; class Magnoliopsida; order Solanales; family Solanaceae; genus Nicotiana; species Nicotiana noctiflora. Next base: position 233,813 of record JASVEL010012712.1, read on the forward strand.
GATGCATGCAAGCTACCTCAGTCTCGGAAGTATGATAATCCCGCTAGTGAACTACTACTGTTGCTCCTGCTCAAAACCTGGACCTGTGCAAAAATGCATAGAAGTGTAGTATTAGCACAATCCGACCCCATGTGTTGGTAAGTGCCTGGCCTATCCTGGCGAAGTAGTGACAAGCCTAGGACCAGACACTCACATAAACCTGTGCAGTTCTATATACATATGTACCACAGAATAACAGAAATATTGAGAAACATAAGTAGCAAGGAGGGAACATGCTAGGGGAGCACAATCGAATATACATGATTAACAATAAGGTAAAATAGAGTACAGCAAAATAGTTATCACAAAACAAGAAATTGAATGGTTGCATGGCATCACCCTTCGTGCTTTAACTCTCATCCTCACCAAATAATCAATTAAATGTGCACTGCATCACCCTTCATGCTTTTACTCTCATCCTCACCAAATAATTAATTAAAAGCGCATGACATTACCCTTCGTGCTTTTACTCTCATCCTCACATTCAAGGCATGGCATGATCCTTCGTGCATCATTTAAGTAACAATGGTACGGAATGTTCCTTCGTACATAAATAGTAAACATGGCACGTAATGATCCTTCGTGTATATATAATAGAACATGGCACAGAATGATCCTTCGTGCATAAATAGTAAAACATGGCACTGAATGATCCTTCGTGCATAAATAGTGAAACATGGCATGGAATGATCCTTCATGCATAATTAGTAAAACATGGCATAGAATTATCATTCGTGCAAACATAATTAAAAATGGCACGACATCACCCTTCATGAATTATCACTCTTCCTCACCCAAATAACAGTCACAGTCAACGGGCAAAAGAATGAAACAAGTAACAATAACCGTCCCGGCAAGGGAGTAACAACAGTCATAACAATATCCTGGCAACAAACATAATAATCAACCTTCACAACCCAGTAACGGCCAAAGAATATAACTTAGGAAAATTCCATATTAGCTCACAACATGTATCAACAAATGACTCACGGTCATGCTAGACTCTGGTGTATAGATGCTCGTCACCACGCCTATACACCGCACTCGATCATTTAGCAATTAGAAAATTATTACACTCATTCATATTCCCTCAAGCTAGGATAGATCAAACACTTACCTCAAAGCCTTGAAGTCCAATTAACCTTCAACAATCCCTTTACCTCATAACTCAACCTTCAATTCGCTCGAATCTAATTACAATTAGTTCAATTACTTTAATAAACACTATATAATTTGGTTTGGACGCATAAAAATGGTTTTCTCCCAGTTCTACTCAAAATTTCCCAAAACAACCTCAGGCCTACGTGGTCAAAACTCGATGTTCGGGCCAAAATCCGGTCACCCATTCCCTCACGAGATCAATTATATGATTAAATCGGACCTCAAATCGAGGTCCAACTCCCCAATTTATGAAAAACCTAGGTTCTACCCAAAAACATCAATTTCAACCATAAAAACATTTGATTTCTCATGGAAAACATGTTTAATGATGTTAGAAATTGAAAGAGTTGAGTGAAAATCGACTTACAAGTGATTTGGAGTGATATTACTCTTGAAAAATCGCCTATGGGGTTTTGGGTTTTGAAAGAATGGTGAAAAGTTAGTCTAAGTTCGTTTAGGTATAAAATTAGCCTGCAGACTTAGCATTTGCGAAGGTTCTGTCGCATTTGCGACCACTGCCCATTTTGGCCTTACTTCGTATTTGCGAAGGATCTGTCGCATTTGCGACCACTACACAATTTGGCCTAACCTCGCATTTACGAAGGGTTTGTCACATTTGCGACCACTGTCCCATTTGGCCTGACTTCGCAAATGCGAAGTTTCTATCACATTTGCGAAGATTGTTGCAGTTTTATACCAGGTACTTTCCATTGATCAAAATGCACCCCGACGCCTATCCTAAATTCACCCGAGCCATCGGGGCTCTAAAATAAACATGTACATAACCTCAAAAACATACCACGAACTTGCTAGCACGATCAAATCGCCAATATAACATCGTTTTCATAGAATTAAGCCCCAAATTCATGATATCTTCTTTTAAACTTCATAAACTTTCAAATTTGGAACTCATGGTTCAAAACATGTCAAACAACGTTCAATTTCTATCAAACTTTGCATGAAGTGCTTAAATAATATATAAGACTTGTACCGAGCATCGGAACCAAAATACGAGCCCGATACTATGGTCTTTTAATCAATTTTCATTTCTATTTACCTTACTAATCTCAGAAAAACAATTTAACAGAAAAAATCATATCTCGGGCCCTAGGCCTCGAAATTCTACTCTGGGCACATGCCCGAGTCCCATATTTTCTTACGGACCTTCCGGGACCGTCCGATCTCGGGTTCGGGTCCATTTACCAAAATTGTTGACTGAAGTCAACTATATCAAAATTCTTCAAATATTCCATTGAATTTACATATTCTAACACAAAAAATTTCCGGCTACATGTCCGGACTGTGTACGTAAATTGAGGAAATATAAAATAAGCTTTTCAAGGCCTCAAAAGCACGGGACAGATGAGGAAAACAGGTGATGACCCTTTGGGTCGTCACAGTTACAAAGTCCAAATGGCATTCGCTTGAAGGAGAAAGTGCCACAAGGACAAGTAAATGTAGTCTTTTCTTGATCCTCTAGGCATATAACAATCTGATTGTATCCTGAATAACCATCAAGAAAGCAATAATATTCATGCCCTGCCAACCTATCTAGCATTTGATCAAGGAATGGAACTGGAAAGTGATCTTTGCGAGGTGCCTTATTTAGTCTTGTATAATCAATGAAAACTCTCCATCCCATAATAGTACGAGTAAGGATTAGCTCATTCTTTTCATTCTCAATCACAGTCATCCCTCCCTTTTTGGGCACACATTGAATCGGGCTCACCCAGTTGCTATCAGAAATGGGAAAAATGATACCGGCATCGAGCAACTTGATTACTTCCTTTTTCACTACCTCCTTCATGATGGGATTTAATCTCCTTTATTCTCTATACTAGGGCAGTGTCTGATAATAGGTGAATTTGACTATAATTATGCCCTAAATAATCATATTTTGTTATGGAATTAATGTTGTTTATGTGGACAAAATGGTTTGATTAGTGTTCATTTATGTGTTGTAGGTACATGTGATACATTGGATGCTAAAAAAGCTATTTTGGAGTCATAGGTTGATGAAAAGACCAAAAGAAGAGCTAAAGTGAAGAGAGCCTGAAGAAGAAAAAAAAATCAAACAGATTGTTCATCCGCGGTTCACTCGTAGCTGCGGATGAACCGCGAATAATTAAGCCCTCTGAAGTTTGCCTGTTCGCGGTCCGCTCGCGGCCGCGAACGAACCGCGGAAGGCACCGCAATAGTAATCCTATTGTACTCAAACTTAGTTCTTAGCCCTAAAAACCTCTATATAAACTCCTAGTTTGCCCCATAGAGGCATGTTGTCTTTAATTCATTACTTTTGCATGATATTTAGTAAGAGAGAATCCTCTCAAACTCCTTCTTTTATTTTATATCAATTATTTCTTTATGATTTCAATTATTATTCTTGATTCTTCAAGCATGAGTAGCTAAATCCATTTCTAAGATTTTGATGGAACCTATTGGGTGATGAACTTATCGTTTATGTGATTACAAATTGTGAATTAGATTTCTATTATTTCAACTTCATTCTTGTTGTAGTTAATTGGTAGACGTCCCAATTAGCGGTGCCTATTTAGTGTGCATAACTTGGAAAAGAGTGCATATTTAGGTTTATTGTTGAACAACACCACACCTAGGCTATTAGAGGAATCTATAACTTTAGGCGTAAAGACAGGTTTAGGAATAACAAAGTCTTGGGTGCAATCTTAAGTGAACTATTCAAATTAAAGCTAGCTAGGGTAGCTCGGGAGAGTGCACTAGTAAATTATTGTAATTGCTCAGGAGAGGGTTATGATACACATAGCGTTCATGATTGATAGAATATATTAACAATTTGTATGAGCCTAACGATAAGGGATTCCATCAATAGGGGAAATCAATACCTTAGTCCTTCTCCATTTTATTTTTTACTCAATATTCAATTATTTCTTTTAAAGCTTTTTAATTCTTGCAAAGGTAGTAGTTAGTTGAAATACATACAAAAATATACTCTAAATTTTGGGAACTTGATTCAAAAGTGTTCTTGGGTTGTAAAAGTTGTGATTGGTAGGTTAATTCCCTGTGGGATCGATCTTGGACTTATTAGACCAGGTTATATTGACTGCGACCGTTGCTTGGACGTGAATCAATTTTGGCGTCGTTGCCGGGGAATTAACGGAATTATCAATTGCCATTGACAGAACTTCAAGATTCTTGTGTATTCAGGTTCTTTCTAAACTCTACATTGAATATTTTGACGTTTGTTGATTTGGGTATTCAGGTGCATGCCTAGAAAATTTGCAAGGACTAGATAACTAATTGAAGGACTCTCAGACCCCGAGCAAACCTTCCGGGCACGTAACAAAGACATCAAACAAATTCAACAATCTCAACAACCAATCAAACTGGACTTCGACATGGGTGACATAAACCATCAAAACCAGCAAGCCGGGCTAAATATGCAAGAGGCACAGCAGGCACAGGAAGGTTCATTGTTCGACTGGGCACAACCCACAGCGAATAATTTGGCAACTGCCATCGTTGTGCCAGCAATTCAAGCTGAGTCTTTCCAGATTACCAACAACATGCTTCACTTGTTGCAAAACAAGGGATTATTCTCTGGGTCTCAGGTTGAAGATCCGCAGCAGCACCTCAAGAACTTTCTATCAATATGCAAGACACAAAGGCAGCCGAATGTAGCTCCGGAATCTATCAAATTATTACTCTTTCCGTTCTCAGTTATAGGAGCAGCACAGATATGGCTAAACTCCCTCCCAATAAACTCCATTGCAACTTGGGATGAGTTAGTCAAACAATTCCACAACAAGTTTCATCCACCTAACAAGACATCTCAACAAATTGATGAGATTGTGAGCTTCAAGCAGAAACCACTGGAAACATTACATGAAACTTGGGGCAGATTCAGGGGTATGCTTGTTATGTGTCCTCACCATGGGATCCCTGAGCAGATGTTGGGCCAAAAATTCTACATGGGGCTTTTAGACAGCATGAAGAACATTGTAGATGCTTCAGCAGGTGGGGCTTTTCTGAGCAAGACTTGGAGAGAGGGCCAAAATTTGCTAGACAAGATGGCTCAAAATTCCGGGTGGACATCCAGGAATGCGCCTATTACACCAGTGGTACACTCTGTACCTCTAGATCCATCCAACACTTTGGAAGAGAACATGGCAACTCTATTAACACAAATCAGCATCCTAACAAAGAAGGTGGAAGAATCAGGAGTCGAGCAGCAGGTTCACATTGTAGATACTACCAATGGTGGTTTATGCACATCATGCATTAGCCAAACCATATGTAATCCATGGGCTGCAGACCAAGAACATCATCATCAGCACCATGATATGAACTATGTGGCTAACTATGGAGGGCAGCGACAAGGTAATGAAAACTGGGGCCAATAGGCTCCAATGCAGTATAGACCTCCCCAGCCACAATTTAATGCAGCAGGTATGAGGCCACCACACAACATGGTCCCATATCCTAGACCTCAGAATTTCGGCAATCAGCAGTAGGGATATCATCCACCTCCACCACCACATGGGGGTAGACATGACGATGGGTTCGCAGAGTTGAAAGCTATGATGCAGCAGGTAATTGGGTCAAATGCCAAAACAAATGAGAGGATAGATGCGCATGATGCCACCATCAAGAATATTAAAGTACAGGTGGTTCAGATTGCTATGTCTCTCAACAATCATCCTCAAGGGACATTGCCTGCAGATACACAAACAAACCCAAAGGACCAAGTCCCAAAGCAGATGATGGCAGTGACTCTGAGAAGCGGTAGAGATCTTGATGCTGAGAATGAAAATGAGAAAATCGACAGACAGGCTGAGACACCTACTCCATTGCCCATTGTACTGGATGAGTCCACAGGGTTGACAGAAGTCACAGTCCAGCCAGTTGCTGAAAATAAAGAAACAAAACAGGGAACGGAGAAAGTAGCTGAACAGGTAGAGCAGCAGATTGATGAGAAAGTAATAGAAAAATAAAAATCCCAAGTCACCGAGAAGAAGAGGCCTCCACCACCATTCCCTCAAAGGCTGGCCAAACACCAGAAAGAGGAGCAATACAAAAAGTTCTTCGAAATGCTCAAGAAAATCCAGGTAAACATTCCATTAATTGAAGTTTTAAAAGAAATGACTGGTTATGCTAAGATGATGAAGGATTTGATGTCGCGGAAATTTGATTTCCAAGACTTGGCCACAGTTACACTTACCCAGACTTGTAGTGCAGTGGCCCCTAGACCCATTGCTGAGAAGCTATCTGATCCAGGTAGTTTCACCATCCCACGCATTATAGGGAATTATGCCTTTACTAAGGCTCTATATGATTTGGGGGCAAGCATTAATCGCATGCCCTTAGTGATCTATAAGAGGTTAGGTATTGGGAGAGCCAGACCCACCTCTATGCTTTTACAGCTTGCTGACAGGACGGTTAAGCATCCATTTGGTATTATAGATGATGTGCTAATCCAGGTTGGGAAGTTCGTGTTTCCTGCCGATTTTGTTATTGTTGATTTCAAGGTCGACGAAGAAATTCCCATTATCCTAGGAAGACCATTCCTAGCCATCGGGAGAACCATAATTGATTGTGAAACCGTGGAACTCAAGATGAGGTTGAATGATGAGGAGATCATCTTCAATGTGCAAAAATCCATGAGGCGCCCTAGTGAGTTCGCAAATTGCTCTCATATTGATGCGGTTGATGTGATAGTGGAGACCGACAATGAAGAGTTGACCATTGAAGATCCACTTCAAGCATGCCTGATGAACATGGAAGAGGTAAACGGTGAAAGTTTAGCCGAATGGGTACTATCTCTGGAAGGCAAGGGATTTTGGCAGAGAGAGCACGAGTTCGAACCTCTACACTTAGAAAAAAGAGAAAGCCCGCCAGCAATGAAATCCGTAGAAGAGCCACCGAAGCTTGAACCTAAACCACTACCATGACATCTCAGGTATGAGTATCTAGGTCCTAACTCCACATTACTTGTCATTATCTCATCTAGTTTGTTAGATGTGCAGGCCCAAAAACTTATACAGGTACTCAAGGAATGCAACACTGCGATCGGATGGACCATGGCAGACATAAAGGGAATCAGCCCAGCCTATTGTATGCATAACATTCTCCTGGAAGATGGACACAAACCTTCCAGGGAACATCAAAGAAGGCTGAACACCAACATGAAGGAAGTGGTGAAGAAGTAAGTAATAAAGTGGCTAGATGCGGGAATCATCTTCCCAATCTCAGACAGCAGTTGGGTTAGCCCGGCCCAATGTGTGCCAAATAAAGGAGGCATGATGGTAGTGAAAAATGACAACAATGAATTGATTTCAACAAGAACCGTCACCGGATGGAGAATATGCATGGACTACAGGAAGTTGAATCTAGCCACCCGCAAAGATCACTTCCCACTTCCCTTCATTGATCAAATGCTAGACAGGTTGGCAGGGAGGTCCCATTTTTGCTTTCTTGATGGATACTCGGGGTACAATCAAATCTCCATTGCCCCCGAATATAGAGAGAAGACCTCCTTCACATGCCCATATGGCATATTTGCCTTTAGAAGGATGCCATTCGGACTATGCAATGCACCTGCCGCATTCCAAAGGTGCATGATGGCTATATTCACCGACATGGTGGAAGACATTATGGAGGTGTTCATGGATGATTTATCAGTGGTAGGGAATTCATTCGATGAATGCCTTGCCAATCTGACAAGAGTGCTACAAAGGTGCACGGAAACAAATTTAGTTCTAAACTGGGAGAAGTGCCATTTTATGGTACAAGAAGGTATAGTACTGGGGCACCGGGTTTCAAGCAAAGGCATTGAGGTAGACCGTGCTAAAGTTGATGTCATTGCAAAGTTGCCTCCACCAACGTCCGTCAAGGCCATAAGAAGCTTTCTTGGACACGCCGGTTTTTACCGGAGGTTCATTAAAGACTTCTCCAAAATATCAAACCCTCTCTGTAAGTTACTTGAAAAAGATCACCCTTTTGTTTTTTCTGATGAATGCAGGATTGCTTTTGAGGAACTGAAGAAGAGGTTGGTCACAGCACCCATCATCATTGCCCCAGACTGGGAGGAACCTTTTGAGTTAATGTGTGATGCAAGAGACTATGCAGTTGGGGCAGTGCTGGGCCAAAGGAAGGATAAGCTGATGCATCCAATATACTATGCAAGTAGAACTCTGAGTGGAGCACAGCTAAACTACACAGCGACGGAAAAGGAGATGCTTGCGGTCGTGTTTGCATTCGACAAATTCCGGTCCTATCTCATAGGATCAAAGGTAATCGTATACACAGACCATGCAGCTTTAAGATATTTAATTGATAAAAAGGACTCTAAACCGTGCCTAATTCATTGGGTGTTGCTTCTCCAAGAGTTCGACCTCGAAATTAGGGACAGAAAAGGTACTGAAAATCAAGTTGCTGACTACTTGTCAAGACTTGAAGGAGCTGAACTTGTCAAAGAGAGTGGGAAAATTCTGGAAACCTTTCCAGACGAGCAGCTGCTCACCACGACTTTCCTTGAAACACCATGGTATGATGACTATGCTAATTACCTAGCCAGTGGCATTGTTCCTCATGACCTCTCATCGGTCCAGAGGAAAATACTTTTTCGTGAAAGTCAGTGTTATTATTGGGATGAACCATATTTGTTTAGGATATGTCTTGATAGCATGATCCGGAGATGCGTCCCCGAGATAGAACAATCTTCTGTTTTGCAGGCATGTCACGCTTCAGCATATGGCGGCCACTTTGGAGGAATACGTACAGCTGCCAAAATACTTGAGGTCGGTTTCTATTGGCCGACGGTGTTTAAAGATGCGCACTTGTGGGTGAAAGGTTGCAACGAATGTCAACGCACCGGGAACATCTCCCGGCGTCATGAAATGCCAATGAATCCAATCCAGCAAGTTGAAGTGTTCGATGTCTGGGGAATAGATTTCATGGAGCCCTTTATTAGCTCTTACGGCAGTAGGTACATACTCATTGCAGTTGACTACATGTCCAAATGGGTGGAAGCTGCAGCATTACCCACCAATGATGCTAAGGTGGTAGTGGGATTTTTGAAGAAGAATATTTTCACCCGGTTTGGGACTCCAAAGGCTATCATCTGTGACGGGGGCACACACTTTTGCAACCGAGCTTTTGAGAAATTATTGGCCAAGTATGATGTTAAACACCGTGTGGCCACTCCATATCACCCGCAAACTAGCGGGCAAGTTGAGGTCTCCAACAGGGAGATAAAAAGTGTACTAACTAAAACAGTGAACGCCACAAGAACCGACTGGTCCAGGAAGCTTGATGACGCACTATGGGCTTATAGAACAGCATTCAAAACACCCATTGGCATGTCTCCATACAAATTGGTGTTCGGGAAAGCTTGTCACTTACCGGTTGAATTAGAGCATAAAGCTTGGTGGGCACTGAAACAATTGAATCTCAACTTGGATGAAGCAGGTAAAGCAAGGCTAACCGGGTTGCATAAATTAGAAGAATTTCGGTATTTGGCATTTGAAAGTACAAGATTGTATAAAGAGAGGATGAAGCGGATTCATGATCAAAATATCGTTGAGCAAAACTTCAAAAACGGGGACAAAGTACTACTATACAATTCAAGATTACGACTGTTCCCAGGTAAATTGAAATCTAGGTGGTCGGGACCCTTCAAGGTAATTGAGGCATTTGAATCAGGAGCTGTATAAATTCAAACTATGGATGGATCACGTACATTCAAGGTAAACGGACAGCGGTTAAAACCGTACATAGGCCTGCATGACATGGAGGACAAGGTAGAATTGCGGTTGGATGAACCTCAAAGGTCTAGCGAGCCGTAAAATGCGCTAAGTTGAGTCGTGCCGCGACATTAAATCAGGCGCTACGTGGGAGGCAACCCACGAACATGTTGTAAGTAATTTTATCTTAGTAGTAGGTAATAAATTAAAATAAGAAAAAACAAAAATTTTGCTGAACAGTTGAAAAAAAAAAATTCAGAGAGGGGCACTGTCCGCGCTCCATCCGCCACCGCGGATGAACCGCGGAAAAATGCCCTCTCTGAACATTCTCTATTCGCGGTCCATTCGCGGCCGCGAACCAACCGCGAAAAAATGACCTATCTGAATCTCGACTGTCCGTGGTCCATCTGCGGCCGCGAACGAACCGCGAACAGTCGCGGTCAGTTCCGCGGTCGGCTAAAAATAATAGTTTTTTATTATTTTCTTTTCCCTCCCTTCTGTAAAACCCTAAAATCCCTGCCCCTCTTTCAAACAAACCCTCAGCTGCCCCCCACACTCCCTATTCTCTCTCTCTCTAATTCAAAAATCCTCCCCCTTCTCTCTACAAAATCCCAAAAACCCTCTTCTCCAATTCATCCCATTCTTCCTCCATTACTCCTCCATTGTATTACTTGTAAGTTTCTCTACTTATCTTCTCTTTTATTTTGTTTTTATTCTTAGTTCTTGATTATTTATTTTGTAGATTTAATTAGATATTGTTAGTTTAAGATAAGTCTTGAATATGACTTGGTTTCTTTTTTGCACATTACATGTTTCCATGAATTGTTTCCTAAGGAACCTTGTCATATAGTCGAAGTTTGGCGAAGAATTGGTTTGTGGGTTTTTCAATTGTGTTGTTGATGCTAATTTTATGGTTTGGAGAACTAAATAGTATGTACACCATGTAAGTTGATTGGTAAGCCAAGTTGGGCAAATTATAATTGTTCATAATGTATTAATGTAGTTTTAGGAGAAATAATGCCCAACTCATGAATTGTTAATGGTGTATTTTATTGGGGATGGACTAAGTCAATTGGGAAGTGTTCAAATAACTAAGTGTGGGGTGCTTGAATAGGCATGTGTAACATATTTAGATAAAGAATCTAAATATAGGAGTATGAGGGATTTGCACAAAAAAATGGTCAATTGTGATTTCTCAAGGATGGCGAAGTCTGAGTAGCCTTCCAATGACTAACGGTTTACAAAAAAATTTGGCTGTCTTATTTGTGCAGGATCATGGCCCCAAAGAGAGCCCGACATGGTGCTAGCTCATCTAGGCAACCGACTTATGACGAGTCTAGGTTTGCTAGTGAAGAAGCCGAGAATGCATTTTACATTAAAGCAAACAAGAAGTGGCTCCAAGAGGTAGAAGTTGACAAGATAGCTATCCGCTCGGAAAAGCCGGAAATTTATGATGAGATTCGGAGGCGCGAGATGGAGTTCCTCTTTGACTCACCTCCTAAGGTGAACAAGATGCTTGTCCAGGAATTCTACGCCAATGCTCCTTATGCTATGGTCAGAGAAGTTTTCGTCAGAGGTAAGCGGGTCAATGCTCATATTCCTACTATTTGGCAGGTACTTCGACTGCCATTGCACACTAGTGATGTCGACTATTACCATGATAGGCCTGGTATCACATGGGACATGCTAATAGAGGCCTTATGTGTAGAGGGCATCCCGGTGTAGATTAGAAATCAAACACTACAATCTAACTGCTTTACGCACATTGCCAAATGTTGGTTCTCCATAATTTGCAACCGTATCTTGCCCTCATGTAACACCACGGATGTTAACTTTAATAGGGTTGTTTTGACTTGGTGTTTTGTAACACATTGGGATGTTGATACCGCCCGAGTTATTAGTGATGAGATGGTATTGATGGGATCCCTCTCTGCCAAGGGTTTTTATTACCCATCTCTTGTCATTATGTTGTGTCTCCTCAATCACACCCCAATAACTGATGCTGACGGTGAGCTACTACCAAAAGATCCATTTAGAGCTGCTACTATCCGGGATGGACGAGACACAACCCCAATTGACTTGGATGAGGAGGACGATCCTGTACCGGTTGCCCGGGCCAGGCACTCCACGGATTCAGCCGGACCTTCCAGGCCTGCTCCTCGTGGAGCAAGTATGTCTAGGTCCGAGTCCACATGACCTATGCTAAGGTCCATGGAGGAGGAGGTTGCTGATCTGCGCACCTCCGTTGATGGCTTACACACACGGCTAGATGCCATGTTTACAAGGCATGCCCGGTCAGAAAATAGGTTTATGGCATGGTTTAGAGCACTAGGACGAGCATGTCATGTCGACCCATCCACCGTCTCCGACTCCGAGTGAGTCTCATGTAAGTTCTCTTGCCCCTCTTGTGCTTTAATTTTTTATGTCACGAGGACATGATACATTTTTAAGTGTGGGGTGGGTGACTTATCTTGTACATGATGTATATATTAGTTGTAGTAGTAATATCAAATAAAAAAATTTAAAAAAACACAAAAAAATCATAAAATTTAAAAAAAAAATCCAAAAAAATATGAGTAGAGGACTCTTCCTGATGACGGACTATTTAGGACAAGTACTCTTGAGGGAAGTAGTCCACGTAGGAATTTTTCTTTCTTTTATTTGTTGGTTTTAGGTAATGTATCATCTCCCCCTTGGTTTTTCTTTTGACCACGGTTCTTTTCCAAGGGTTTTTATTTGAACCGGGTTAGGTAGATTTTTTTTTCGGGATTAGAGGTAAAAGGGAAACATGTAACCCCGAATATGCACATTAGCAAAAGCGTAAATTGAACTTGAGAATGTATCTTCTAAGCTTGACTGTAGAATCTCAATATGCCTTAAATTGCACAATAATGCTTGCTTGAACATCGATAGGACTTTGTAGATAAACTGGATTCCAAATGAGTTGCATTCCATGTATGTGTGAGGTTTATACTTACATTGTATGTTGTACATGATGCCTAGAATTTGCCATGTGTGTTTGCAAAGCGAAATAGAAGTTGTTTGGTTGTAGAAAGGATAGAGGCATTTCTTTGTGTTACCCCATATACCAATAAACATGAATTCACCCATGCATTATATCTTAGTTAACCCCTTTGAGCTTAAAGCCTATTCTTTGATAACCCTTGAATGTTCTTCAAATTATTATATTTGTTCTACTTTACCTCCTAGAAACACTTGTATTGTAATGAATATGCAAAAGTTTAAGTGTGGGGTGAAGGGAAATTGAAAAGGGAAAATCAAGAATGAATGGTAGAAAATAGTGAGCTGGCCAAAATAATGTAAATGTATTGTAAAGCAATGAAAAAAAATATTATGAGAAAAAGATCTATATTGAATAAAATTTTAGAAAGGCCAGCTACATCAATAAAAGAAAAGTGAGGGTTAAAATTGAAGAAAGGTGAAGGTATGTTTATGGGAGACATAAGGAAGTAAAAAAAAGGAAGTTGTGAAAAAGAAAAGAAAAGTGCTTAGGGAGGCTAGTCACTATAACCAAAAGGATCCTACCCGTCCCATAGCCTACATTACAACCCTTAAAGACCTCTTGATCTATGATTGAATAACTCGATTATTGGAGTATTACACTAGGGGCAAGCCTATGGTGTGTCTATATTCATATGAATGTTCTTTGTTGAGAGTGAGTGAATTTTTCCGATATTTATAAGTTCCATGTATTTGAATTGTTAATGTGTGGGAACTTCTCTCAATAAATTTTGTGAGGGCATGTAATTTAAAATGAAGAAGGTGAATTTGCAAGTTTTTGGTAATAAGTAGAGTAAGTAATAATGTGCGGGCATGATAGTTTGCGGTTAGGTAAAGATTGTGCATATCTTAGGTTGTTCATGTATAATAGCTTTTGTGACATATTTTGGGGGAGACAAATTTTTGTTAATTGGCCTAAAGTGTGCTTAAAGATTGCTCGAGGACGAGCAAAGGTTTAAGTGTGGGGTATTTATAATAGGTGAATTTGACTATAATTATGCCCTAAATAATCACACTTTGTTATGAAATTAATGTTGTTTATGAGGACAAAATACTTTGATTAGTGTTCGTTTGTGTGTTGTAGGTACATGTGATACATTGGATGCTAAAAAAGCTATTTTGGAGTCATAGGTTGATGAAAAGGCCAAAAGAAGAGCTAAAGTGAAGAGAGCCTGAAGAAGCAGAAAAAACCAGACAGATTGTTCATCCGCGGTTCACTCGCGGCCGCGGATGAACTGCGAATAATGAAGCCCTCTGAAGTTTGCCTGTTGTCTGCTCGCAGACACGAACGAACCGCGGAAGGCGCCGCAACAGTAATCCTAATTGTACTCAAACTTAGTTCTTAGCCCTAAAAACCTCTATATAAACTCCTAGTTTGCCCCATAGAGACATGTTGTCTTTAATTCATTACTTTTGCAAGATATTTAGTAAGAGAGAATCCTCTCAAACTCATTTTTTTATTTTATATCAATTATTTTTTTATGATTTAAATTATTATTCTTGTTTCTTCAAGCATGAGTAGCTAAATCCTTTTCTATGGTTTTGATGGAACCTATTGGGTGATGAACTTATCGTTTATGTGATTACAAGTTGTGAATTAGATTTCTATTTGTTCAAAGTCATTCTTGTTGTAGTTAATTGGTAGACGTCCCAATTAGCGGTGCCTATTTAGTGTGCATAACTTGGAAAAGAGTGCATATTTAGGTTTATTGTTGAACAACACCACACCTAGGTTATTAGAGGAATCTATAACTTTAGGCGTAAAGACGAGGTTTAGGAATAACGAAGTCTTGGGTGCAATCTTAAGTGAACTATTCAAATTAAAGCTAGCTAGGGTAGCTCGGGAGAGTGCACTAGTAAATTATTGTAATTGCTCGGCAGAGGGTTGTGATACACATAGCGTTTATGATTGATAGAATATATTAACAATTTGTATGAGCATAACGATAAAGGATTCCATCAATGGGGAAATCGATACCTTAGTCCTTCTCCATATTATTTTTTACTCAATATTCAATTCTTTCTTTTAAAGTTTTTTAATTCTTGCAAAGGTAGTAGTTAGTTGAAATACATACAAAAATATACTCTAAATTTTGGGAAATTGATTCAAAAGTGTTCTTGGGTTGTGAAAGTTGTGATTGGTAGGTTAATTCCGCGTGGGATCGATCTTGGACTTATTAGACCAGGTTATATTGACTGCTACCATTGCTTGGACGTGAATAAGTGTCCATCCTCTAAAAAAAAATTTTGCATGCAAACCGATGGACTAATACCCTTGATGTTAGCTGTAGTCCACCCAATGGCCTTTTTATTCTCGCGGAGGACTCTAAGAAGTGTTTCTTCTTGAGCGCTGGTCAAGCTGGATGAAATAATTACAAGCAGAGCTCTAAGTTCCCCAAATAAGCATAGCGCAAATGAGCTGGAAGTGGCTTGAGTTCTAGCTTTGGCGGTTCATCAATAGATGGCCTCGAAACTGTTGGAGTCACAGATCTGTCTAACTCTTCAAATTTTCTAAACCCATTCACATAACTGCAGGACATATCCAGCACTTGCTCTATTTCTCCTATTTTGTCATCTTCACTATTTTCTACCTCCACAATCAATACTCGTTCAACAGGATCTGAAGAGCTCACATAAGGTATTAACGGTGTAGCATCACTCTCCACTACAGAGATCATGGATAACTCTTAATAATGGGTTGGCAACTTCGATGCTCTATAAATATTGAATACCTCCACTTGATCTCATACTCTCATTGTCATCTTCCCTTCATAGACACCAATAATAGATCGGCCTGTGGCTAAGAATGGACGCCCCAAAATAATGGGACTTCTTAATCAGGCTCATAATCCAGGATGATGAAATCGGTAGGAAATATGAAACAACCCACTTGAACTAGTACATGTTCAATGACTCACTCGGGATGAGCAAGGGAGCGATCAACTAACTGCAAGATAATCGTAGTTGGGCGTGGTTTGCCCAACCCCAACTGTCTGAATACAGATAATGGCATCAAATTTATGCTTGCACCATGATCACATAAATCTCGCCCAACATCATGTTTACCAATGGCTATGTGACTAGTTAAACTACCGGGGGTCCTTCAATTTCTATGGTAGTTTGCCTTGAATTCTAGAACTACACTCGTCAGTGAGTGCCACAGTCTCAAACTCGGTCAACCTCCTTTTATTTGCCACAATGTCCTTGATGTATTTTGCATATTTGGGTACTTCTTGCAAGATGTCAACCAATGGAATATTAATATGTACCTGCTTCAAGATGTCAAGGAATTTTTTATGTGCTGCATTGTCCTTAACTTTCTGCAATCTTTAAGGGAATGGAGGTAGTGGCCTTGCAACCATTTGTGGGGATTGCTCAACTACCACCCTTTCAGTTGGTTCCTCTGGTTCCTTGGCTTTCTTAGGTGTTAATTTTCACAATAACTAGACTCTCTTCAAAAGTCACTTGTTTCCTCTTTTTGGGAGGAACTTGTTCTAGTTCTTTCCCATACCTAAACGACACAACATTAACTGGTGCCTTAGGATTTGCTTCAGAATCACTTGGAAGAGGTCCAGCTGGACTAGTGTTTTGAGCACTAGCAATCTGTCCCATTTGACTCTCCAAATTTATCACTAATGTGCTAAGGTTTTGTTGTTCAACCATTATCTTTTTAAACATGTCTTCAAGTAGACTTGTAGAACTTGATTGTTGAGGGTGGCTTATATTGTTGTTGAGGTGCTTGGGGCCTATATTGATTTTGAGTACCCTGGTTTCCACCCCATGAGAAGTTTGGGTGTTTCCTCCAATTGGGATTGTATGTGTTCCCATATTGATTTTGTTGACCCCTATTTGCATTATCCACGAAACAGACAGATTCAGGATTTGCAAGACATCTGTCGCTCAAGTGTCCTTCTCCACATATTTCACAAAATGCTTGAACATGTTGTACCTGTTGCTTGTTGATGCCCGAGTTCATTTGGCTAACTTGATTTGTCAGTGCAGAAATCTATGCTGATAATGCCGAGATGACATCTAACTCAAGAACACCAATTGATTTTTGAACTGTGTGTCTGCTACTCTCTCCTTGCCAGTTTGGATTACTCTTGAAAAATTTCTTCAACAATGCATATATCTCGTCAAAGCTCTTCTCCAACACTTGACCTCTTGCTGCAGCATCTACCACAATTTTTGTTTCACAATGCAGCCTTTCTATGAAAGTGTGAGCTAATACTTCATTCATCTGATTATGATGAGGACAGTCTCTCAGTAACCCCTTGAACCTCTCCCAAGCTAAATATAAAGATTCACCCGCTTTCTGTTTGAAGACAGCTATTTGACTTTGGATCTTCGCAGTTTTGCTTGAGGGAAAAAACCTTGCAAAATATTTTCTTGCCAAATCATTCCATGATGTAAAAGAATTAGCTGGTTTTGACTTTAGCCACCGCTTAGCTTCGCCCAACAGAGAAAATGGAAAGAGTGTAAGCCTCACATAATCTGTAATAACCCCGTTAGTGATATAGGTATCACTAATCTCCAAGAAGTTCAGAATATGTTGTTGTGTTTATCCTCGTGTGGAAGACCCATGAATTGCCCATTTGCATGAAGCAGTTGAATCATACTCTGTTTCAGCTCAAAGTGCCCAGTGATCCTTGGCTTCTCTATACTGGAGGTGACAATAGCAATAGTTGGCATCGCCACCTCCCGAACAGCCATGGGTTGCCCTTCTGCCATGTCCATGGGAAATTGAACAAATGCCTGGATATTATTCGTATCCCTTGCTTCCCTCAACCTCGTGCGAAATGTTCTCTCAGGTTCTGGATCAAAGCCTTGAAGACGGTCCTGGCTTCGAACCCTACACATTCAATCAAAGTTCCTGAGATGAGAGCAACACAATAATTACCTTAGATTTGATGAAATAAACAATAAAAAAAACTATCAAGTAGTTACTATTAAGTTCCCCGGCAACGGAACCAAAAGCTTGTTGGTCGCAAATGCACACGCAAGTATACGTGGTTGTACAAGTAATAAAGTGATAAGTCAAGTGTCGAACCCACAGAAACTTATATCAACTACCCACTAACACGCCAATATTATTATTCCGTCAAGCCAAATTCGAATTCAAGATGTTTAATTATGCTAATTATACTCTTAAATAACAACTAAATTATCAAGTATCAAGTTGATTGTTGTGTGTAATTAATAGAGACAAATATTCTAGGGTTGTGATTTATTCACCAATTATACTGTGTTTTAACTAACTATCCCTTTCATATAATTCACTCATGGTTGTTAATTAGTCGATAAATGCTCTCATAGCCTTCTCCCAAAGTACTAATCACCTATTCTTAATAGATCAATGTCTATATTCCTATGAAATCAATCTGTTAAAAATGCAGTAAAATCATGACATTTAATTAAGCAAGGTGATTAGGTATATTCCTATCCTAACCACAAATTTGCTCCCCTTGAGTGTTAAGATCCTGCTCTCTTTAATTCTTCTCTAATCTAGACATGGCTTTTCCAAGCATAGCATAGATAGTAAATAGTACTTAACTGCTGGCCAAACAATTAAGCAATTAAACACAGAATTAAAGAAACAATCATATACGAATGAATTATAATCAAGATCAAGTTAGTTTCACACCACAATATTTATGGCTACATCACAACCCCAGAATAAAGGATGTTTTAGCCACTCATGTTCATACAAAACTCAACAATAATAATCTTAAACATAATATTAACAAGTAACTAAAAGAAAGTTTGAAGAAAACTCTTTTAATTGTTGCTTCAAGGTGGTACTCTTCCTTCTCCTCCTTAGCTTCAAGAGTCTTCAATGGATTTTTCTCTCTAGAATGAATACTATATTCCTACTTCTTGCACAAAATCTGATCCCCTTTTTCATCATGGAACTTTCTCTTTTTGATTGTTTCGTGGATTCCACCCCAATTGTCAAAATTGACCCTCAATAATCATTTTTCCCAAATTGATTAGCGTGGGCGCGCTAATGCCCGCGCTAGTGGGGTTTTGTGCTGTTTTGTTTTTGCTGCTCAAGTTTTCACTTAATTACCATCATAAACTCTCAATTGACTAATTAACTCCTGTGAAACAGTAAAATCACAATTAGAGCTAACTATTACATTGTTTATACATAACATTAAATCATTCTTAATTTAGAGCATATATATATATATATATATAGGCTATATTATACAATTTAGCCTATTATTAGGAAGAAACTAGTAACTGTATTAAGGAAAGAATATGAGTAAACCCTTATGTTGAACCCGTATTATTGGTAATTCATTGTGTTGTATATTTCACTCTACTATATTATATTATTTGGACCTTAGTAAGTATCAAGTCGACCTCTCGTCTCTACTTCTTCGAGATTAGATAGGATACTTACTGAGTACATGTGGTTTATGTACTCATGCTGCACTTCTGTACTTAAATGTAATGGTTTTGAGGCAGTGGATCTGGACAGTATTCAGGCGCACAGCAGAGAGTTATCTCAGGGACTTTTATGGTGAGCTGATTTCTTTCTCATGCCGATCCACAGCCAAAGAAGTCCTTTCTTGTATTTATGATTTTTTTTTATCTATTTTGATTTAGATGGTAAGATAGTGCTTTTGTATATTTTTGTGTATACTCTATTGGTCGCTCGTACCTAGTGACACTGGGTTTTGGCACACACACTGTATGGATATTTACTTTTTTGGTCTATTTTTTTGTGTCAGTACTTTATAGTCCTACTGGTTTTCTTCATTTGCTGGAAGTCCTTAGTCTGTTTGGTTTTGGGGTAAAACTAAAAATAGGAACTTAAATCATAATTCTGCACTTAGCTGGCCTAACTACAGTGTTAGGCGCCATCATGACCTATTTTTGAAAAATAGTTCGTGACACTTCCTCATGTCTGTATGCACCCATCGGTGCTTGGTATTGTATGTGCCTTGATGGATTGTGATTCCCTGATCGAGGGGCAAGATGTAATCTCTGTGAGTTTGATGTTGGGCCAGTCTAGAGAACTTGAGGCTGGATCTTTGTCTATGGCTTGAGCACAGAGGTAATGATTGTGTGAGCTGAGTGCTATGAACTTATATGTTCAGTATTGTCCCTATTAGCTGGAATAGCAGTTGGATATCTATGTGATGAGTATGTCAGTATTATGAGGTGTATCTATGTGATCTTGGTAGTGACGAAGGAGTCTGCTGAATAATAGATGAGCTGTTAAGTGTTCGATCCCTATTGTGATTTGATGTGTAACCCAAATTATGGGTGCGTGAAGAATATTTTCATGTCTCTTAGTTGGAAAGTAAAGTACATTACATGTGGCAGTATAAGTTCAGACTCAGGAAGACTAATTTATTGTGCAACATATATGATGGTGGAAGGTATTTTGAAATATTGAATTGAGGTGAAGCATGTGGGTTATCTCCTGCGTAGTATTCTTAAGTGGTATGATTCTTATGTATATTGGTGGAAGATCTCGTGTGTAATTGAAGAGTACGTGTTAGAATTTGATAAATTCGGGTCGCTCTAGAGAGTGGACTCAATTGATGTAGGGATGACTGCGAGGTTTGCCGAGGATGTCAATACTAGATGATCTGTGTTTTCACAAACTAGTAGATGATGTGTGTTTAATCTCACTATGATATTGTGTCCTCATTAAAGTAAAAGTATTATGGGTTATTGAGTGTGTCCTGATATGTATGGCTTCGAGACAAGTTGGGGAGGTTGCTGTTGATTAGCAGTTTGCACGGTTATGTGCTATGTTGGTTCAATTTCGAGATATGCTGGCAGATCAGTTCTGGTTGCAAAAATTGAGCCGAGGATGGCACGAGTAAAGCAAAAATTTTGACAAAGGTTAGATGGTATTATGTGAATGTGTGGAAATAATATGATGTCTCGAGCTGTTATTGATAAAGGATGCTTAGTGTAAAGAGAAGGAAGATGTTTGGTGGTATCGAAATTAGATCTTGTCCTGTGGGGTCAGAGTGCTAATGAGGCACGGGTGGTTATGTATGTTTAATCAAGTAAATTGCAGTTGAATAAGAGTGAATGACTTGCGAGAATGGTTCTAATGGGTTCAAGAGTCTGCATACGTCAGTTGAGAGTTCTAAAGTTGCATGTTGGGGTTAGGGACTAAGTTGCATTAGAAGCCGTCAAGACTTGTGGTATTCTATGTCAATTATGGAAATCTATGTATCCGCACCTAGAAAGTAAATGAAATGGAGTTAGATTCACAGAGTGTTCTTTTGGGTATGATTAAATCTTGGTGTGTATTCGAGGTAATGAATTAGCATATGTAATTCCGCAGCGATGCTCTTGGGTTTTGACGACTTGCTTAGTGTGATTTGGTTAGAAGGATTTAGTCAAGGCAGTTTAGTTTGTGCAAATGAAATTTGGAGAGTTCTTGTTGATTTCTACCGTGGTTGAAGAGGTGCATCTTCTCTGAATGTGAGAGGCATGAGATACGTAAGGATTTTCTTCTATATGAGATCTATGGAAGTTCGGTATTAGATAAGTCTCAGTTCAGGTTAGAAAAGAAAATTCATAAAGCACTTATGCAGCGGGAAGCTCTAGATAATCAATGAAAATCGTACGGCTGTTTGAAAGTGATTCAACCTGAGTATATATTGTAGAGAAAGGGATATGTGATTAAGTGATGGTACTTCAATGGTGTTACGATACTTTATTGTTAGATCGACTGGTAATATCCAGGTTTGCTTGGTGGCCTAGGGAGATTTGTGAGTATGTATCGTGGAGTTTTGGATATATAGTTGTGGCACACGTTCGGACAATGAAATTGGGATCAAGTATGATAATTTGTATGCTATGTGAAATTGGAGGCGGAAGTCTTCATATTCGAGCTATTTGTGATGGTGATCATGTGTATCAGCACCTGTAACGACCTGGCCCGTCGTCACGAGAATTACCACCCCGTTATGTTGTAAATACATGTTTTATGATTTTAATATCAGTGTTAAAGTCTATCGGGTGATTTAGGAGTGATTTGGATTGAAAATGAGGCATATAGCCTTTTTGAAGGAGACTTGAATAAGGAAAGTCAACCCGGAGTTGACTATTTGGTTAGGGGGCTCGGAATCGGATTCCTGATGATTCGGTTAGTTCCGGGAGGTGATTTGTGACTTAGGGGAGCGATCGGAATTGAATTTGGAGGCCCGGTGTAGAAATAGGCTTGAATTGGCTAAGGTTGAATTTTGGCAAAATCCGAACGGTAGGTGAGATTTTGATCCGGGGGTCGGAATGGAATTCCGACAGTTGCAGTAGCTCCGTTAGGTATTTTGGATGTGCCTGCAAAATTTCAGGTCATTCGGACGTCGTTTAGTTGGGCTTTTGATTGATTGTGTAATTCGGAATGTTTTAAGGAATTTAGGCTTGAATTTGATGTGAATTATGGGTTTTGGTGTTATTAGACATGTTTTGGGGATTGGAGCAAGTTCGAATAAGGTATTAAGATGTGTTGGTGTGTTTGGATGAGGTCCCGGGGGCCTCGGGGTGATTTCGGATGGTTAAACGGAAGAAAATCATGGAAATTGCAGGTTGAAGTATTCTGGTTCTGTCATTTTCGCCCCTGCGGAAATGTGGGCGCGGAGGCGAGTCCGTAGGAGCGGACTGTGGAGCGCATAAGTGCTTATTTACGTAGAAGCGGAATCTTTTCCGCTGAAGCGGCGTCGCTGGTGCGAGTGGGTGACCGCAGAAGCGGACTTGATGAAAAAGGGGAAAGTCCACAGAAGCGGATTCTTGACCGCCTGGGCCAGTCCGCAAGAGCGGACTCTGGTGCGCAGAAGCGGGAGTTCTCGCAGAAGCGGGGGTTCAATCGGGGAAGCGGACGCGCTTTAGTGGTCCTGTTCTCGCAGAAGCGGAATTGGCCGGCTAGGCCTGGAATCGCAGAAGCGACACTCTGGTCGCGGATACGGACTCGTAGGAGCGGAATTTTATCCGCAGAAGCGAAAATCGCAGTGAGTTAAGTGTATGAGAAGTTAGAAAATTTCAGAAACATTTCACACATTTGGGTCTCGGCTTTAGAGGCGATTTGGACGATTTTGAAGAGAAATTCAAGGGAAATCATCAGGTAATCAACTATGGACTTAAACGATGATTAGTATTGTTAATATTATGCAATTATATCATGAAAATGGAGGAATTTGGGGTAATTTATGGAGGATTTAGCCCTAGGCTTGAACTTTAGAAAATCAAGGTTTTGAATGGGCAAATGGAGTCCGAATTTGGTAAAATTGATATGCTTAGACTCGTATTGGGATGAGGGTTCCGAATATGTGACTTTCGTGATTTTTCGATAAGCGTACTGAAAGTCGGGTTTTGACAACTTTGGGCATTTTGATGTAAATTGAGTTGTTTTGATTGGGTGTAGTCCCATTGGCCTAATTTGTTGTGTTTCTACTATAATTGATCAGATTCTACGCGTGCGGAGCTTGATTCTCGTGGCAAGGGCATTGCGGAGTAGTCGTCACGCCGTATTGAGGTGAGTAATAGATGTGGGTGATGACCAGCGGGTTCAAAACCCCGGTATACCACTTTGTGACGCTGTATAGCGGCGAGACACGTACTCT
Organism: Nicotiana noctiflora; assembly: GCA_032618575.1. NCBI lineage: Eukaryota > Viridiplantae > Streptophyta > Magnoliopsida > Solanales > Solanaceae > Nicotiana > Nicotiana noctiflora. The sequence goes on from JASVEL010012712.1 coordinate 257,352, forward strand.
CTTGTGAGTGCGGGGTCGATTGTGATTGGGGACTATGACTTAGTCCGATTTGTTGATACTGTATTATGATATTAGGCTATTCTTGAGCCGTCGAACCTCCTTCTCGGATGGTTGCATATTATATATTGTGATAATGGCCACTCTTGAGCCGAGGAACCCCCTTCTTGGGCGGTTGAGTATACTTGTGGGCCGTGAGCCAGTTATTGGATCCTGCGAGGATCGTTATCATTGTCTTATCATATTGACATGCTAGTTTACTACTAGTCCGCAGCTATTTCTGTTATCATGTTATTTCCAAATCTCTGGAACTTGATATTTCTGTTTTCAACCGAAAAATGATAAAAGATGTTTCAAACTACTTTTGAGCTTGCGAGGCTGTAATTGCATATTAGCTGACTGGTAGTGGATCGGGCTGCGCGCCACAGCAATATATATGTTGGATCGGACTGCACGCCGCGGTGATATTGTGCTTGGGCTGTAGGAGCCCCTCCGGAGTCTGAACCCCCACAGTGAGCACGGGTACCCAAATTGGATTAGGATACGCGCCGTAGCGGTCATATCATGCATTGCATTGCATTTAGCTACATCTGCTAGCTGTTATACTGTTTTGCTGGTACTTATTGGTACAGGTACGGTTGATATCGATTCTATGACAGGGTATTTGATTACAGCTTTACATAGTGCTTTATTGCGGATTTCCTATATGCGCTGTCTTACCCTTGTTTATTACCACTGAGTCTGGTAGTACTCATTTTACCTCCTGCACCTTGTGTGCAGATCCAGGTACCTCTCAGCAGTGATCCAGTAGCTGTGCGAGGCGACATTTGTGGATATTCGAGGTAGCTGCAGAGTCCGCAGGACCCGATATTCCTTCTCACTGTCTCTTGATTTCGTATTGACTTTTCTTTCCGCACTTGGTATCTTGTAAACCTTTATACACTCATGTTCAGTAGAGGCTCACGACTCTTGACCCTTAGTCTATGGGAGTTGATGTATTATGGGACTTGGTTCCCCGTTTTCGTTATATGTATCGTTGTTGCTTCGTGAATTAATATGCTTAAATGGGCTAAAGAGAGTTTCTAGCTCCGTTGTTTATATTGATTGGTCAGGCTGGCTTAGCAATGTGCTGGGCGCCATCACGACCAGATTTGGGGTCGTGACAAGTTGGTATCAGAGCCTAGGTTTACTAGGCCTCATGAGTCTTGAGCCGGTTAGTAGAGTCTTGTGGATCGGTACGGGGACGCCTGTACTTATCCTCGGGAGGCTGCGAACCTTTAGAAAACACTTCACATTTCTTGGAATTCTTATCGTGCGCACTTGATTCAGCTTGAGATATAATTTTTGAAATTCCTTCCACACGTCTGTGTACGCATCGAGCGCTCAGTAATGTAATTGCCTTATGGCTTGTGATTTCCTCGAACGAGGGGCGAGATATAATCTCTTTGAGTTCATGTTGGGCCAGTCGGGATGACTTGTGGCTGGACCTTGTTTATGACTTGAGCATCGAGGTGCTGATTTTGTGAGTGGTGGCAATAGATAATGTATTGAGGGTTTGAAACCCCGTATTTGCACTATACAGTGTTGTGATGAGATGGAACACGCGTCATGTGACAAGTGTGGTGGTATTGTGACTGGGGATTTGGAGTTGATCCTTCCCGATTGATAGATTACTGTGTATAATGACAGAGACTGGCTTATATCTATGTATTTGGGCTAGTAGCCATGTTTGGGGCCTTGTGCCGATCTATAGAGTGTTAGGGAGGCTTACTAATGGATGAGCTGTTAAATTGTTCAACTTGTGTCTAATCTGTTGTGTAGCTCCGAGCTATGGGCGTGGTGAATAATTATCATATCTCGTAATTGGAAGGTAAAGTGCCTTATGTGTAGTGGAACGAGTTTAAACTCAGGAAGACTAAAGTGATTTTGCTATGTGTATCCTGGTGGATGGTATTGTGATGAAATGCTAAATTGAGAAGAAGTAGGAGGGTTGATCCTCATGTGTAATTGAAAGGTATTTGATATGTGTTATGATTCGAGCAGGTACAGCGCAGGTTCAAGTATAAATTGTGATAATATGATTCGTATATTATTGAGATTTAATATTGTTGAAATACATTGTGATATCTTGTTGAGTTATGGATGTATTGTTAGAATGGTTTGGTGATTCTCTGGCAGGTGGATAGGCCAATTTACAAAGGAAAGTCCGCCGAAATTTTTGGAAAATTTGGAACTTAGAAAAGATTTTTTTTGTCACCTAAAGAGTGGGTGTGACTGTTGTGTGTGAATGAATGCAAGAATTGCAAAAGAATTAATATTTCTGATGATTCGAACCTCCGCCGAAGCTTGTAAACGACTTGAGTTTAATCTAACTAGAACTTTATTGCATCATTTGAGTAAGAAGGCTATGAGTGGCTAAAAGTGCTTTGATGTATGACTCCGAGCTAAGTTGGGGAGGTTGTTATTGATTAACTGATTGCACTGTCGTGTGCTGTGTTGGCTCTGTCTCTAGGTATGTTGGGAAATTTTGATAAAGGTTATGGTGCTTCGTAGATATGAAGAAATACTAGGATGTTGTGAACATATGTTGGTAAGGAGTGTTCGGTGTATATAAAAGAAAGATAGCTAATTGTATCTGTATGTAATCATGTTTTGCGGTGTCAAAGTTCTAGCAAGGAACGAGTGGTTATGTTCAATAAGACAGTTGAATTACAACTGAATAAGGGTAAATGACACCCGAGAATAGTCCTGTGGTGTTCCAGATTTTGCTTGTAACGGATGCCTTAAGATTTTGTATGTGGCTAAAGATGGTGTTTTCGTTAGAAGGGATCAAGACTTGTTCTATGTTATGTGAATGATGGGATTCTATGTATCCGTATTGGAAGGTAATAATACTAATTCAAAAATCGCATGAAGTTCTTCAAAACAAGTATTGTAGAATGTGGTACTCCTGGGAAACATTGAGAGTGGCCTATGGGTTTTAGACCGTGTGATCTTATGTACGAGTCTCGTATGGTAACATGAGTTGAGTTATGGTAGTGCTACAGTAAAGGCTAATACTAAGTTAAAGATGGTTCAGAAAAGAAATTGAGTAAATGGAGCAACTTGTTAATAAACCGAATCGGTATGATAAGGAATACGATTAATTATTGGTATGTGATTGAAGTAATGAGTCTTGCAGATATTGTGCAACAAAGCCTTTGAGTGCTGACAATTGTGTAACTCGATATGGGTATAAGGACTCAGTCCTGGCAGTTTAACTTATGCAATGTAATTGGGAGAAAGAGTTTATGATGTGTTTTGACGTGGTTTAAAAATGAATGTATTTCCTGTTGGTATGTAAGGCTTGGAATGTGTGATGAGTTTTCTCTATATTGGATCATGAAAGCCCTTGACTAGTTGAGTGCGCCGATGTTTGCGGCGTAGGATAGGAATATGAATTTCCATGTTATCATAGTGTGGTATGGTATATGCGATGTGTTATGGAAAGTTGATAATGTCATATTCAACGTTTTGTGATCAGTTCATAATATATGGGGAGTCATTAAAATTATTTAGCAGCGCGGGCAGCTGCATATGATTTAAAGAATCGATCTTTCTGGTGATTAAAGAAAATGGTACTGCTATTCTAGTAATTTAGCAGGGTAATATGATCCAAAAAGGACAAGGTAATGTAAACTGATGTGATATGGACTATGATGGTATGGCACAAATTGCGTAGCAAAGTGCATCGGAGTATGCTCCAGCGGGGTAGTTGTACCTCAGGACCAGCAGACGGCTGGTGGGTATTGCTTTGTCGGTTGGGCCTTCGTGGCGGATATCAGTGCAGAGGTTTCTATCGTTGATTTGGTTCTGGTATTGAGTAACTTTGTCGGATGCGTTTCTTGTGGCCGAACTTGAGGCTATATATGTTTACCATAATGAGCAACTTGACTCGACGCGCATTTCTTTGGCGAGGGTTCTATATGGATCGGGTGGCGCGCCGCCACAGGTACTGTTATTTGGATCGGGTGGCACGCCGCCACAGGTACTGTTATTTGGATCGGGTGGCACACCGCCACGGGTATGTCATTGGAGCGGGTTGCACGCCGCAACGGTGTAATGTGAAAATAGAGTTAGTTATATATTACCTGGTATACAATACTTCCTAGCTTCTGAGGAAAAGTCCGTATTGAGTATTGTTTGGCGAATGGCACATCGGTTGTGTCCTTTCAGGATTTGATAGCATACGTTAATTGTTTCACCATGGGTGAGGTTGATTGCGTGGGTTCAAGACCTAGATCTGTGCGTGGCTAACCGTTTTGAGCTTCGTGGCTTGAGGTGCTTCATGAGTAATAATGTTGGGGTAGAATAACGAATCCTGGAAAGGCCACGTGATGTTATAACCTCTCGAGGAGGATTCAGGTAATTTATTTCTATAATGCGAGACGCGATCTCAGTTCTATATTATGATGGCACAGAGGGATTAAATTGCAGCTCTATTTGCTGGAGACATTTGCCATGAATTGAGCTGTCATGATTCGAGTGTGTGCATACGTTTCTATTGGAGCCTATGTTGTGCTCGTTGTGGCTTAGGCCGGTGTTGAGGTGTTTATCATCAGTACGGTGTGTTATAATCGAAATGACCGTTGGAGTCATTTATTAATACGAGCATATTGAATCTTGGCTTGTTAGAAAGGTAAAAATCGAGGTTTGGCTCCGAAACCTATCGTGGTATGAGTTTTAAAAAGGGAAATAGATTCACGAATGGTTAACCGGAGAGATGGGTTCGGTATATCGCGTGTTTACAGCTGCCGTGGGCAGGATATGGATGTGTTGGGATAAGACTCTATCTAATGAAAGAGGTTTTCAGCTAGTATTTGGTTATTGTGGCCTGTTGTTGTGATTAGAGACTATCGTCTCGAGTGATGGGGTTGTCGATACATCATATGATCTCACCGGAGTAGTGAATGTGGGTTATTGCAGTGGATTCGAGTGTATCCTGAGTATAGGCATGGGATTTGCATTTGGCATATGATTTCAGAAAGTGCAATGTGATTTATGGTCCAGGTGGTCTGTGAAATTTTGACTATATGGTGTTTTCGGACTTATGTGAGATAGGATGACGTATAATCGCCCGAATATATGCTTGGTAAGGTCATTCAGCTATTGGGTTGCTTCTAGTACAACTCTGAGTACGCTCGAGGACGAGCGATTGTTTAAGTTGGGGAGAATGTAATGACCCGGCCCATCGTCACGAGAATTACCACCCCGTTATGTTGTAAATACATGTTTTATGATTTTAATATCAGTGTTAAAGTCTATCGGGTGATTTAGGAGTGATTTGGATTGAAAATGAGGCATATAGCCTTTCTGAAGGAGACTTGAATAAGGAAAGTCAACCCGGAGTTGACTATTTGGTTAGGGGGCTCGAAATCAGATTTTGATGATTCGGTTAGTTCCGGGAGGTGATTTGTGACTTAGGGGAGCGATCGGAATTGAATTTGGAGGCCGGTGTAGAAATAGGCTTGAATTGGCTAAGGTTGAATTTTGGCGAAATCCGAACGGTAGGTGAGATTTTGATCCGGGGGTCGGAATGGAATTCCAACAGTTGCAGTAGCTCCGTTAGGTGATTTTGGATGTGCCTGCAAAATTTCAGGTCATTCGGACGTCGTTTAGTCGGGCTTTTGATTGATTGTGTAATTCGGAATGTTTTAAGGAATTTAGGCTTGAATTTGATGTGAATTATGGGTTTTGGGTTATTAGACGTGTTTTGGGGATTGGAGCAAGTTCGAATAAGGTATTAAAATGTGTAGGTGTGTTTGGATGAGGTCCCGGGGGCCTCGGGGTGATTTCGGATGGTTAAACGGAAGAAAATCATGGAAATTGCAGGTTGAAGTATTCTGGTTCTGTCATTTTTGCCCCTGCGGAAATGTGGGCGCGGAGGCGAGTCTGCAGGAGCGGACTGAGGAGCGCATAAGCGCTTATTTTCGTAGAAGCGGAATCTTTTCTGCTGAAGCAGCGTCGCTGGTGCGAGTGGGTGACCGCAGAAGCGGACTTGATGAAAAAGGGGAAAGTCCGCGGAAGCGGATTCTTGACCGCCTGGGCGAGTCCGCAGGAGCGGACTCTGGTGCGCAGAAGCGGGAGTTTTCGCAGAAGCGGGGGTTCAATCGCGGAAGCGGACGCGCGTAGGCGGTCCTTTTCTCGCAGAAGCGGAATTGGCCGGCTAGGCCGGGAATCGATGAAGCGACCCTCCGGTCGCGGATACGGACTCGTAGGAGCGGAATTTTATCCGCAGAAGCGAAAATCGCAGTGAGTTAAGTGTATCAGAAGTTAGAAAATTTCAGAAACATTTCACACATTTGGGTCTCGGCTTTAGAGGCGATTTGGACGATTTTGAAGAGAAATTCAAGGGAAATCATCAGGTAATCAACTATGGACTTAAACTATGATTAGTATTGTTAAAATTATGCAATTATATCATGAAAATGGAGGAATTTGGGGTAATTTATGGAGGATTTAGCCCTAGGCTTGAACTTTAGAAAATCAAGGTTTTGAATGGGCAAATGGAGTCCGAATTTGGTAAAATTGATATGCTTAGACTCGTATTAGGATGAGGGTTCCGAATATGTGACTTTCATGATTTTTTGACAAGCGTACCGAAAGTCGGGTTTTGACAACTTTGGAAATTTTGATGTAAATTGAGTTGTTTTGATTGGGTGTAGTCCCATTGGCCTAATTTGTTGTGTTTCTACTGTAATTGATCAGATTCTACGCGTGCGGAGCTTGATTCTCGTGGCAAGGGCATTGTGGAGTAGTCGTCGCGCCGTATTGAGGTGAGTAATAGATGTGGGTGATGACCAGCGGGTTCAAAACCCCGGTATACCACTTTGTGACGCTGTATAGCGGCGAGACACGTACTCTCTTGTGAGTGCGGGGTCGATTGTGATTGGGGACTATGACTTAGTCCGATTTGTTGATACTGTATTATGATATTAGGCTATTCTTGAGCCATCGAACCTCCTTCTCGGATGGTTGCATATTATATATTGTGATAATGGACACTCTTGAGCCGAGGAACCCCCTTCTTGGGCGGTTGAGTATACTTGTGGGCCATGAGCCAGTTATTGGATCCCGCGAGGATCGTTATCATTGTCTTATCATATTGACATGCTAGTTTACTACTAGTCCGCAGCTATTTCTGTTATCATGTTATTTCCAAATCTCCGGAACTTGATATTTCTGTTTTCAACTGAAAAATGATAAAGAATGTTTTCAAACTACTTTTGAGCCTGCGAGGCCGTGATTGCATATTAGCTGACTAGTAGTGGATCGGGCTGCGCGCCGCAGCAGTACATATGTTGGATCGGACTGCACGCCGCAGTGATATTGTGCTTGGGTTGTAGGAGCCCCTCCGGAGTCTGAACCCCCACAGTGAGCACGGGTACCCAAATTGGATCGGGCTACGCGCCGTAGCGGTCATATCATGCATTGCATTGCATTAACTACATTTGCTAGCTGTTATACTGTTTTGCTGGTACTTATTGGTACAGGTACAGTTGATATCGATTCTGTGACAGGGTATTTGATTACAGCTTTACATAGTGCTTTATTGCGGATTTCTTATCTGCGCTGTCTTACCCTTGTTTATTACCACTGAGTCTGGCAGTACTCATTTTACTCCCTGCACCTTGTGTACAGATCCAGGTACCTCTCAGCAGTGATCCAGTAGCTGTGCGACGCGACATTTGTGGATATTCGAGGTAGCTGCAGAGTCCGCAGGACCCGATATTCCTTCTCACTGTCTCTTGATTTCGTATTGACTTTTCTTTCCGCACTTGGTATCTTGTAAACCTTTATACACTCATGTTCAGTAGAGGCTCACGACTCTTGACCCTTCGGTCTATGGGAGTTGATGTATTATGGGACTTGGTTCCCCGTTTTCGTTATATGTATCGTTGTTGCTTCGTGAATTAATATGCTTAAATGGGCTAAAGAGAGCTTCTAGCTCCGTTGTTGATATTGATTGGTCAGGCTGGCTTAGCAATGTGCTGGGCGCCATCACGACCGGATTTGGGGTCGTGACAGCACCGTTTGGTGAGTATTGGGATTTAAAGGCTCAGTTGAATCTTTCGTTGCTGGTATGTTGGATTTTTGATGTGATGTTGACGTTCAGATTGGTTGTCTCGGTGTTAGATTAATTCTGGACTATTGAGTTATGGGCTATGCCGGAAATGCCACAGTTTGAGTGGCGAGGTGCATTGTGTTCTTGTGTAGTGGTTTATCTTTTAAAGACCTAGCGGATGGCTGGGAGGGATAGTTTTTCCTAATTGAGCCTTCATGATGGATGTCAATGCAGAGGTTGCTATTATTGAGCCAGTTCTACCGTTAAGAGACTTTTTGGATGAGCGTTCCAGTATGAGTTGACTCGGTTGGCTCCGAATCATATTGTCAAGGGATAGGTTGACTCGACATTGTTGAGCTTATCAGCTATCTGGACAGATATATGAGTTGTTTTCTGCGTTGCGAGACGTTATGATTTACAGACTATGGGCACATATGGTGTGGTAATATCGGGATTCATAGTGGATGTTGAGAGGAAAACCTCAGTTGCGCTTGAGTTTTGTAGCTTATAATGCTATATGTAGATATTATATGCACTCAATATGCTAGCGACCGATACTCGGTATTTTGTTGTAATGGAGCAAATTTGGCTCGATGTGCATCTCATTTTGTGAGATATATATATGGATCGGATGGAACGCTGCCATGAGTATGTGTGGATCGGATGACACGCCACCATAAGTATGTGTGGATCGGGTGGCACGCCGCCATGGGAATGTTATCTGGGTCGGGTTGCACACCGAAAGGAATACTTTTTCTTATGTCGTCTTGTATGCCTTATTTCCTTATTTTAATGAAAGTCTGTATTGGGTGTTGCTCGGCGAATGGTGCACCGATTGTGCCCTTTCAGGATCACATGGTGTATATTATTTGCTTCATTATAGGTATAATGATTTATTTGGGTTGCAGATATCCATCATGTGTGGTTGCCAATTTCGAGTATAACGACTTGACGTTCTTCATATGTAACAGTGTTTGGATAGGATCGCACATTGTAGCGAGGCTACATGGAGATTAGACCCTTTGGGGTAGATTCAGATATTCTATTTCTATGATGTGGGATAGGGTCCCTCCCTTGTGTTGTGATGGTACTAAGGAGTTTGAGTTACAGCTCCTTTGTTTGAGTCATTTGTCATAACTTGGGTATGTTTAGACCGCCCTTCATTGGTGTGTGGATTGTGCAAGTTGTGGGTTAGGCCTGTGTTGAGGTGTCATGTCACCAGAGTGGTGTGTTGAGTTCGAGGTGATCATTGGGGTCCTTAATGAATTTGATCGGATGTGATTTTAGCTTGGTAGAAGGATAAAATCGAGGTCTGGTCCGGAAATCTGTTATGGTATTGGTCAAAAGGGAAGTGGCTTCACGTATGGGTGATCTGAAGAATCGTTGGCGGTATATGAAAGTGTTGGAATAAGACTTTAGCTAATAAGAGGTTCTTATCAGTAATTGAGTATTGTAGGAAACTGCTGTAAATAGAGACTATCGTTTTGAGTATTGGATTATGTGGTATGTTGTATGATTTCACCTAAGGTTGCAGGTGTGAGTTACTACAGCTGGTTAGGGTTTATTCTGGGTATGATTTCATAAGTGCAATGTGGTTCTACAACTTATTTCTACATAGACTATGAAATTTTAGTTATGTTATATTATCGGACCTATGTGGATTAGGGTGATGTGGGATCACCCCGTGTGTATGCTTGGTAAGATCATTCAGCTATTGGTTGGCTTCTAGGACAACTCTGAGTACGCTCGACGATGAGCGTTGGTTTATGTTGGGGAGGATGTGACGACCCAACCCATCGTCTCATGTGTTTCCATCCTGTTTCCCCATATTGTGTTGCTTTGTTTTCCTATATAAGTATTTGAGTTGATCGGGTTGAGTGAAATTGGTTTTAGTTGGAAATGAGGCACTTAGCCTCTTAGAAAGAAGCTTGTTTTGGAAAAAGTCAACTGAAAGTTAACTATGTAGTTAGAGGGCTCGAATGTGGATTCTGGTCATTCGGTTAGCTTCAGGGGTTGATTTGTGACTTAGGGGTGCAATCGGAATTGAATTTGGAGGTCCGGTGTAGAATTAGGCTTCAATTGGTGAAGCTTGAATTTTGGCGAATGTCGGTGGATGGGTGAGATTTTGATCTGAGCGTCGGAATGTAATGCCAACAATTGCAGTAGCTTCGTTAGGTGATTTTGGATATTTATGCAAATTTTCAGGTCATTCGAACGTCGTTTGGTCTAGTTTTTGATCGAATGTGAATTTTAGAAGAATTTGATAAATTTAGGATTTGATTTGGTGAAATTTGATGATTTTGGTATTAACGGTAATGTGTCGACGGTTCGAGCAAGTGTGAATAAGGTAATAGGTCATATTTGTGCTTTTGGTTGAGGTCCCGGAGGCCTTGGGGTGAATTCGGGTGTTTAAATAGAGAATTCGGAGTTTGTTGCATGTTTGAAGTTTGTTGTTTCTGTCATTTCCGCATCTGTGGGAAAGGGACCGCATAAGCGGTTCCACAGATGTGGCATATTGGTCGTAGAAGCGGTCTTTAAGGGACCAGGGCTTTCCGTAGAAGCGGACGTGGATTCGCAAATGCGGCGACCGCAGAAGCGGTTCTAGACCGCATAAGCGGTCTGGGGGAATTTAAGTGAGATCACAGAAGCGGTTGATTGGTCGCATGTATGGGGACCGCAAGTGCGGTTATTTGATTGTAGGAGCGGAAATCGACCTAGGTTTAATGTATATTGTTTCACGAATTTGAAAGAGAAGGAAAAAATATTTTGGACCTCAACTTAGCCAATTTTGAAGAGAATTCGAAGGGCTTTCATCAGGTATGAATTCTTAGACTCGGATTATGTTATTAGGGTGTAAAAACATGGGTTAAACACTGAAATTCAAGAATTAATAGTTAAAAATGGAGGTTACGGCTTGAAACTTAAGAGAGTTTGAATTAATGATTTGAGGTGTCAAATGGACTCCCGTACTTGTGTATTTGATATTTATGAACTCGTGGCGAGATAAGGATCGTATTGATGTAAATATTTTTGGATTTTTAGAAGTGGGCCCGGGGCTGGGGTTTTGCCAATTTCATGATTTTTGATATTTTTCGATTCCTTTCGATTGGGTTATATCCCCTTAGCCTCTTGTAATGTATTCGTTGTGGTTTTGGCTAGATTCGACACGTGTGGAAGCTGATTAGAGGGGCAAAGGCATCGCGGGCTAGAGATTTCACCGGTTCGAGGTGAGTAATACTTGTAAATAATATCATGAGTGTTTGAAACCCCGGATTTGCACATAATAGTGCTGTATTGAGGTGACTTGCACGCTGGATATGAGCGTGGGGTAGAGCACTATTGGGGATTATGACTTGGTCCATCCAGATTGTTGAGTTTACAGCATAGTTGATTGAAACTTATTTGATACTATCATGATTTGGGGTGATTGTCATATATTGGGCTTCGTGCTGATTATTTGGATCCTTTGGGGATTGCTATCACTGTTTGTGCATTACTTGCATATTATTTGGTCTCAGTCCAAGGTTTTAATATGGTTTTTCAAACTCAGCTATTTTTCAAAGATTTGAAAAACTTGAACAATATTTTATTGCTTTTTTGAGTTGAGAACTCTCAATTTAAAATGTGCCCAAGTGGCTTTTGTGCATTCTGGTTTGAGCATGGATTGAGCTGCGCGCCGCAACATTGTTATAGTGATTTCTGAATATATGGATGGCTCAGGGTGCACGTCGCAGCGATGATATATTGATATTGCGGTCGAGAGCCTGTTGAAAGCCAAGATATGGCTAATATTGCGCTTGGGCTGTAGGAGCCCCTCCGGAGTCTGTACACACTCCCAGTGAGCATTGTCGATGTTAATTGGATCGGATTGCATGCCGCAGTGTGTACTAGAGTGTACCGACATATGCATTGCATTGCATTCATGCTTGTATGCATTTTTTATTGTTGTGTTATTTCTTGAGATATTTATTTGCTGTTCTGATATTGTCGTATCATTTTTAAAGAGGATAAAATTGAGACAGTGGTAACAGTGACACTGTATGTTGTAAACGGGTCAGGTAACAATGATTGAACAGGAACAAGAATATTGCCTGAAGGGCGAGTTTATAAGCTCAATTATGCATAGTTGTTTGTGCCCGAAGGTCAGATTTTTGTGCTGACTTGCACTACCTCTTCCCCATTTAATTGCTTAACTGTTGGAAAAAGGATATTTCAAAAGAGGTTTTGAACTGAGCTAGATATTTCTAAAGGATTCTTTCTACGGTTTTACTGTTTTCTCAAAAGGTTGTACTGTCCTATATAGCATGATAGAGTGCTCTTACGTGATGTTTTATGACTCAGAATTATTTACTCTTATTACCACTGAGTTGAAAGTACTCACTTTACTTCCTGCACCTTGCGTGCAGTTGCAGGTATTTTTCACTCGGTAGCGGGTTATTAGCTAATTGAAGATATACTAATGTTGCTGAGTAAGGTGACCGCCAGCGTCCACGGCATCGCACTTCATCTTAAATTTCCAAACTTTACTTTGTATATATATATGATTGGCCTTATAGTAGTGTTTCTGCTTCTTAGATGCTCGTGACCTGTAACATCCCGATCTGATTGTGTGGGGTTGTAATCCTGATTATTTTTGTTGATCACTTTACTCATTTATGTTCAAAATAATTCTAAAAGGAAGTGAATTGGGTTAGTTGGCTGGCATTGTCTTCACGTAATTCAAAGTTCGTTTTTAAATTATTGTCTCAGTGTAATTTCATTCCTAGATATATATATATATATATATATATATATATATATATATATATATATATATATATATATATATATATATATATATATATATATATATATATGTATGTATATATATATGTATATATATATATATATTTATATATATATATATGTATATATATATATATGTATACATATATATATATATATATATATATATGTATACATATATATATATATATGTATAGATATATATATATATATATATATATATATATATGTATATATATATATATGTATATATATATATATATATGTATATATATCTACATACAAACACGCGCTTCGTAGTACTATTCATCCCTTGAATTACAAAAGTATTAAAGTCTTACATTTATATTATTTAGATAGTAAATACAAAAGTGATTTTTAATTTTGACCATTGTTGACCTGAATAGAGACCAACTTTGGTCGCTAATTAGACATGAACTTAAGTTGGCGACCAAAATTGGTCGTTAAACTTAAATCAGATTTCTATATATTTTATATAATATATTAATTAATAATATAATTATTAAAATTTTTTAAGTGATTTAGACTTTTCCGACCCACATTGGTCGCTATCTGTCAACCCTTTGGTTAGCAACCAACGTTGGTCGCTAATTTTTTTATTTTATATATTTAATTTTTATAATTTTTTAAAAATAAAAATATAATTATTATAATTTTGTAGGTGGGTCCCCCTTTAGCGACCAATATTGGCCGCCAATCTCAGAAAACCTATGACTAAGCAAGTCTGACCAGTCCAGTCAATATTTTGACTATTTTTGCGACCAAGTAGCGACCAATCTTGGTCTCTAATGTATTTAAAATCATTATTTTATTATTTTCCTGAGTTTAGCGACCAACTTTGGTCGCTTTTCTTTATAGGCCAACTTTGGTTGCTAAAGTTTGGTCGCTTTTTGCAGAAATTCTAGTAGTGTCTAGGGTCGGGAGGGAAGTGTGTACGTATACCTTAATTACCCCTACCCCACAGGATAGAGAGGCTGTTTTCGAAGGAGTGTCGGCTAAAGAAGACGAAAAGAGGTAATTCATAATGCTCTCTAGCATCAGGGGCGGATTTAGGGGGCCGAAAAGGTATTCGCCCAAACTTCCTTCGCTGAAAAATCTATATATATATATATATATATATATATATATATATATATATATATATATAAAGAAGGGGAAAAGAAAGGTGATGTGGCTTTCTCATAGAGTAGAATTCATACTTATCTTTTTTCTCATTTTTTTGTCTTTTATGTCTTTTGGTTATTTATTTTATTTTTAAAATTTTAAAAGTTTATAACTGTCTCAAAATGTTTTAAGAGGCGTGGCTTTACAAAACAGCCGTTTTAACACCTTTTAGCTTCTAAAAATTTGTTGACCTTTCATTCACCAAGAAACGGTTCTTTTTTTAGAATTATTAGTAATATGTTTCCTTGGTCCGAGAATGTCTAGGTACACAAAGCACTCTGACCAAATTTTGTGACAATGAATGAGAATAAAAGAGGAAGATAGGTGATGATGGCTCTTCTGAGTACCATACTTTTACATATTTTGTTTTTTTTTTCTCCTACCGATTTCTTACTGTCACTTGACTTGATGATTTCTATGCGTATTTCTTCAATCAAATTTATTCCGAACTGCATCTTTTTTCTCATGCAATTTAAATCTCAATAAATTTCTCCTATAAATTTTGATAGAGAAAATTAATACTACCCCTAGAAATTGATTTTAGCAATGGAATTTGTTGCTGATGGTTTTAGCTTGGAAATATTAGCGAAGACTTAGCCGTTAGTGATGAAATTAGGCATTTAGCAACAAAATTCCTATTTACCCTGGAATTACGTAGTTTATGATAGAAACTAAGTTTCCATCACTAATTTCATTTTTTTATAGTGACGGCAGAGAGAGGTTGGTAAAAAATGCAAAATAATTGAAGAACCAGCAAACCATTAGAAGCACAGTACTCCCCCTTCCACTGCTATCACCTGGATATAGTCGTCTTAAGTGTAGGTTCCTTTCATGAAAGATTAAAATTTGAATGGGAAAAATAAAGTAGGGTTTTTTAGAGGTTTAAGTTCATATTTCTTTCTGAATTCAATTATAGTTATATATATTCTTGTACTTTATTGGAATTTCATTCTTTTGCACTACTTATTTTCAAATGAAGTATCAGTTTTTTTCAAATATTTCTTAGATTGAATTAAGATATCCTAATATGTTTCAAATGAATAACTATAATATTGCTTAATATTATAAGTTTTGATGTATTAGACATATGGATTATAATTTGGTTGTAATCTTCTGTTATTAGAAAACTAAATTCATTAATTAACTCACATTTTTATAGACTGCGCGAAACGCAACTAACTTTACTAGTTATACTATATATGTAAGGTAAAATCTATTTTTTGCCTCTATATATTATGTTTTGAATCCCTTTGACATACAAAAGTATAGCCTAGTGGTCAAGGGCGTTCAAAACATTTGTAAGGTCATTGGTTCTCTTCCCACGAGCTATGACTTTTTTTTTAACTTTTTTCTTTTTGAACCCCATAGCGGTAATCCTGCCTCCGCCACGACAAGCTTGCATTGTCAAATAATGTGGGAGAGAGTATATAGGAACATGATAGAGGAAAAAATATCTTATTTCTATAATCGTATCATATTTTGTTAAAAATGTTTTGCCTATATCTTTATCATTTTTCTTCTTCTTCCTCCTCTTTTTCATTTCTTTTCATCCATAATTAAATTTGGCAGTACTAATAGTAATAATAATATATATATATATATATATATATATATATATATATATATATATATATGTCTGTGTGTGTGACGACCCAAAGGGTCATCGCTGGATTCCTCCCTTGTACTGCGCTTTTGAGGCCTTCAAAACCACACTTATGGTTGCCTCTAGGTGCATGCACAGTCCGGGCTCGTAGCCGGAAAGCTTTTACGTTGAAATATGTGAAATCTGTGAAACATTTAAAGAATTTTGATATTAATATGGTTAAAGAAGACTTCGGTCAATATTTTTGGTAAACAGATTCGAATCCATGATTTGATGGTCTCGGAAGGTCCGTAGAAAAATATGGGACTCGGACATCTTCCCGGAGTCGAAATCCGAGGTCCAGAACCCGAGTAAAAGAATTTTTTTGATTAAATTGTTTTCTGAAATTATTAAAGAAAAATAGAAATGAAAATTAATTAAAAGACTATGGTATCGGGCTCGTATTTTGGTTCTGACGCCCAGAACAAGTCATATATATTATTTAAGCACTTTCTATGAAGTTTGGTCGAAATCGAACGTCTTTTGACGCGTTTCGGACTATGAGTTCCAAGTTTGAAAGTTTAAGAAGTTGAAATGAAAAATCATGAGTTTTGGGGTTTGATTCTTTGATTTTAAAGCTATTTTGGCGATTTGATCACTCGACCAAGTTCGTAGGATGTTGTTGAGTTCCAATGTGTGTTTGGATAGGGACCCCGAGTGCTCGGGAGTGTTTTTGGGTGTATTCTGGGTGGTTTGGAGTAGAAAAATGTTGCAAAAAATCTGTTGTTGGCACTCAGTGAAATCCTTCATCGCGTTCGCAGCTTTGCCTTCGCGTTCGCATAGTTTTGCTCACTTAGACCTTCGCGTTCGCATTTAGGCCATGGCGATCGCTAAGCTTTTGTTTCTTCCTTCAACGCGTTCGTGTGGTCCCTCATGTGTTTGCATAGGCTTAGATTCCAGACCCTAAATACTTTACTCTACGCATTCGCGTTCCCCTGTCGCGAACGCGATGTTTACCAGTTCCTTCTTCTATGCATTCGCAACTAGCACCTCGCGAACGCGATGCCTTGACATGTTCACCCTTTGCGAACGCGTTCCTCTTCGCGCGAACGTGAAGGGCATTTTTGCCCGGCAAATTTTTAAGTCTTAAAACAATGTTCATTATGGGACTTAGCCATTATTTCACATGAGCTCTTCATCCTAACACCCAATAGGCGATTTTCAAGCTCCTCTTTCTCCATAGACTCTTAGGTAAGTGTTCTTAAATTCTTTCCCTCTTAATTTCTTCCATTAATCATTAATTTCCTAACCCTAAATCGTAAATTCAAGGTAGAAAATGGAGGTTTTGGGTAGAACTAGGGCTTTGGTACTTTTGGGTGATTCAACCTCTTTGGGGTCGAATCTTGAAACAAATTACATATTTGGACTCGTGGGATTATGGGTGATTGGATTTTTGTCCGAGCCTCGTGTTTGGATCATATGGGCCCGGTGTCGAATTTTGGTATTTTTTTATGAAGAATGCTAGGGACTTCATTTCTGGGCTATGGGATGTTGTTTTTGGGTCCTTATTGATACTATTGAAATGATTATGTCTAGATACCATTATTTCAGAGCTGGATTGTAGAGGAAAGGCGATATTGGAATGTTGATTGCCATTCTTGGACCGAGGTAAGTGTTTATTCTAACTTTAATGAGAGTGAATTAGATTAGGATATTATTTGCTAATTGCTAAATGATGTGTACGGTGTATAGGTACGGTGACGGTTATCTATACACCGGAGTTAAGTATGGCAGTAGGTCTTAAATGTGTTTGAACTGGACTTTGTGAAATATCCCTCTTGTCTAATTGCTCAGTTACATATTTTGTGAACGATTGAGGAAGGATTTCGATTGGTATATTATTGGAGTATCGATACGAATTAGAATTTGATAATTGGGAAAGAAGTGATTAATAGAGAAAGTATGGTGACTCTTACCTTGCTGGGACATGTAGTTTATTATTATTGTTGCTCCCTGGTTAGGATATTTTGGCTGTTAGTTGTACCCTTGCCGGGTTTATTCGTTATGTTGTTGGATTTATCTAATAGGACCTCTTTTATAGAGATTATTTGCGCTATTCATTATAATAAGGATTGTGTGGCACGCGGTCCACCTATAGATTATAAATTGGGATCGTGTGGCACACCGACCACTTGTGAATTATAAAATGGGATCGTGTGGCGCGCCGACTACTATTACATATATATATTTTGGGATCATGTGGCACGCCGTCCACTTAGAAACTAATAAATGGGATTGTGTGGCGTGCCGTCCACTTATATATGAGTTAAGGTATTGAGATAGTTTCGTTGTTATATTCATTGATCTGTTTTCACTATATCTCCCTCTGAGCATGCCCCTTCCCATTGAAATTGATATTCTCTGTCATTATTTCTATTTCTATATATATATATATATATATATATATATATATATATATATATATATCTCCACAGGTTGTTTTAGGTAGGTCCTATCTAGCCTCGTCACTACTTCGTCGGAGTTAGGCCAGGCACTTACCAACACATGGAGTCGGTTGTGTTGATGCCAAAATTCTATGATTTTTGCACAGATTGCAGTATCGGGGTAGCTTTTGGACCACAGCAGTAGCCTATTCGACCGGGAGCTGACATCAATCCAGGGACTTCGAGGTAGCCTAGCAGGCGTTCGCAAGCTGAAGTCCTTTTCTATGTTTAGTTTGTTTTCTTGTACCGAGACATACGTTTTGTATTCCTATTAAAACTTGTTTGTACCACTCTTTAGTATTCTGTGAGCTAGTGACACCAGCTTCTGGGTAGATATGTGTTTTAAACTTCCGTATTATGATTTTATTTTATTAAACTTAAAGTCTTCTGCACTTACTTAATTATTTTCCGTATATTTATATTGTTGAGAATTATCAGAGAATGTTTAGAATTTGGCTGGCCTAGCTCCGTTAGTAGGCGCCATCATGACTCCCGATGTTGGGGATCAGTACGGAGACGTTTGTATTTATCCCTAGAGGCTACGGAGTTAGGAAAAGTTTCACTTTTGTTCTTTCTTGTCATGCAATTCTTTTTCTCAAATACTGATTGTATTTCTACTCTGTTCTTTTGCAGATGGCGAGAACACGTGCTTCCTCCTCTACCGCACAGTAGCCCGAGCCCCCAGTAGTAGCTCCTGTGAGGTGCAGAGGACGAGGTCGCGCCAGAGGATGAGGTAGGGGCAGAGCTCAACCCCGGGCAGCAGTTCTAGAGGTGGGGCCTCATATTGAATATGATGAGGAGGTTCAAGCCTTAACAGCTCCAGTGGGCCCAGTTCAGGTCCCAGGAGGGGTCATGGTCACCCCCGATCTTCAGGATGCTCTAGTCACATTGGCACGCTTTATGGAGAGTGTCACTAGAGTGGGTTTGCTTCCAGTAGCACCAGCCACATCTCAGGCTGGGGAAGGGGTTCAGACTCCTGGTACACATACTCTGGAGAAGGTAGCTCCCCGGACAGATGTCCTAGTGGTTCAGCCAGTAGTGGTAACTTAGACATGTATTACAGCTCAGGTTGTCGATGGAGCGGCTATGTCTTGAGATGCTTTGTGGAGACTTGACCGGTTCTCCAAGCTCTTTACCACCACTTTTAGTGGTGCTTCATCAGATGATCCACAAGATTTTCTATTCAGCTATCATGAGATTCTCAAGACCATGGGAATAGTGTAGACCAACTAGGTCGATTTTGCCACCTTCCAGCTTGCAGGGTCCACCAAGACTTTGTGGAGAGATTTTTGCCTATCTAGACCAGTAGGGTCTCCAACTTTGACATGGGATCAGTTCGTGGAGTTATTTTTGGAGAAGTTACTCCCAGTCACTTAGCGGGAGGAACTTCGCAGACAGTTTGAGCGCCTCCAACAGGGCTCTATAATAGTTACACAGTATGAGACTACATTTGTTAACATGGCACACCATGCGATTGTGATACTCCCCATAGAGCGAGAGAGGGTCCGGAGGTTTATTGATGGATTGATTTAGCCGATCCATCTCCAGATGTCCATGGGAGTTGGTACTGATATTTCCTTTCAGGAGGCGGCCAATACGGTCTGCAGAGTTGAGATGGCCTTCTCACGAGGAGGTGGTCAGATATCGGATAAGAGGCCTCGTCATTATGGTAGGTTCAGTGGTACTTCGCTTGGAGGTAGGGACTCTTACGGTAGAGGTCACTCACCGAGGCCCTTTCTGACGGCTCTTCAAGTTTCTTATGGTACTTTCAGTCGTCGTGGCTCTCAGTTGCAGTATTCTAACCAGCAGCCTTCCATTTCACCATCAGCACCTATTAGCGCACCACCACTCCGTTATTCTTGGAAGTCGAGGGCTTGTTACACTTTTGAAGACACGAGACATATTTCCAAGTATTGCCCTAGAGCTTTTAACAGCTCTCAACAATAGGGTCCTCACCCCATAATTCAGGCAGCAGGTGATCCACAGCCTGCCCAGCTAGCTAGAGGCGAGGGTAGGGATCATAGTGGTGGAGGTAAGGACCGTAGAGGTGGAGCTCGGACCGGTAGAGGTAGAGGTCAGCCAGTAGTTGATCATCCTAGAGATATGGTTCGAGGAGGTAGGGACCAGCCCCGGTGTTATGCTTTGCCAGCTAGGCCAGAGGTAGAGTCTTAGGATGTTATTATTACAGGTACTATTCTAGTCTATGTTAGGGATGCTTTAGTTCTATTTGACCCTGGGTCTACGTATTCATATGTGTCATCTTATTTTGCACCCTACTTGGTTATGCCTAGTGATACTTTGGGTATTCCTCTATATGTATCTACACCAGTGGATGATTATATAGTGGTCTACTAAGTCCATCATTCCTCTGTAGTAGTATTTGATGGTCTTGAGACCCGTGTTGATCTATTGCTTCTAGACATGGTGGATTTTGATGTTATATTGGGGATGGATTGTTTGTCCTCGTATCGTGTGATCCTAGATTGTCATGCCAAGATGACCTTGGCTTTACCAAATTTTCCCCGATTGGAGTGGAGAGGGACCCCAGGACATGCCACCCGTAGTGTTATTTCATATGTTAAGGCTCGAAGTATGGTCGAGAAGGGGAGTTTAGCTTATTTGGCATATGTTCTTAATTCTAGCATAGAGGTTTCTTCTATTGACTCAGTTCCTATTGTACGGGAGTTCCCAGAGGTTTTCCCTTCATACCTGCTGGGTATGCCGCCCGACAAGGATATTGACTTTTGTATTGACCAGGCTCTAGGAATGCAGCCTATTTCTATCCCACCGTATCGTATGGCCCCGGCAAAGCTGAAAGAGTTAAAGGACCAGTTGCGAGAATTGCTTGAGAAGGGTTTCATCAAACCTAGTGTTTCTCCTTGGGGTGTGCGAGTTCTATTTGTGAAGCAAAAAGGATGCATCAATGAGGATGTGCATTGATTACCGGCAGTTGATAAGGTGACGGTAAATAACAAGTATCCACTGCCGAGGATTGATGATTTGTTTGACCAGTTACAGGGTGCAAAATGTGTTTTTCAAATATAGATTTAAGATCTGGCTACCACCAGCTGAGGATTAGGGCGTCTGATGTCCCTACGATAGCATTTCACACTCAGTATGAGCATTATAAATTTTTTGTCATGTCATTTGGGTTGACCAATGCCCCAGCAGCATTTATGGAGTTGATGAACCGAGTGTTCTGGCCTTATTTAGACTTGTTCGTGATAGTTTTTATTGATGATATTCTTGTGTACTCTCGCAGTTAGGAGGAGCACGAGCAGCACCTCAGAGTGGTTCTTCAAATTCTGAAGAATAGTTAGTTGTATGCCAAGTTCTCGAAGTGCGAGTTCTAGTTGAGTTCAATTGCATTTCTGGGTCATGTAGTATCAACAAAGGGCATTCAGGTAGACCCTAAGAAGATTGAGGCAGTCAAGAATTGGCCTCGACCAGCTTCAGCGACTGAGATTCGGAGTTTCTTGGGATTAGGATGATATTATCGTTGGTTCGTGGAGGGGCTTTCATCTATAGTAGCCTCGATGACCAGGTTGACCCAGAAAGATGCCTTGTTCAGGTAGTCATACGAGTGCGAAGAGAGCTTTTAGAAGCTCAAGACAGCTATGACTACGGCACCAATTTTTCCCACAGGTTCAGAGCCTTATAAAGTTTATTGTGATGCTTCCCGTATTGTGGCATAGTATTGATACAGGATAGTAGGGTCATTGCTTATGCTTCGAGGCAGTTGAAGATTCACGAGAAGCATTACCCAGTCCACGATCTAGAGTTGGCAGCCATTATTCATGATTTGAAGATTTGGAGGCATTACTTATATGGTGTGACGTGTGAGGTGTACACTGATCACAAGAGTCTGCAATACTTGTTCAAGCAGAAAGAGTTGAACTTGAGGCAGCGGAGATGGTTAGAGCTATTGAAGGATTATGATGTTACTATTTTATAACACCTGGGGAGAGCCAATATGGTGGCAGATGCATTGAGTAGGAAGTCAGCCAGCATGGGTAGTCTTGCTTATATTCCGGTTAGCCAGAGATCGCTTGCTTTAGATATTTAAGCTTTGGCCAATCGGTTTGTGAGGTTGGACATGTTTTAGCCTAGACGAGTTTTAGCTTGCACGGTTGCTCGTTCTTCATTATTGGAGCGTATCCGTGATCGGCAATTTGATGATCCTCATTTGTGTGTCCTGAGAGACACAGTGCAGCGTAGAGGTGCCACAAAGGTGACTATAGATGCGGATGGTGTTTTAAGGTTGCAGGAGCGAGTTTGTGTGCCCGATGTCTATGGGATTCGAGAGTTGATCTTGGCGGAGGCCTATAGTTCTCGGTATTCTATTCACCCAGGCACCACGAAGATGTATTAGGACTTGTGTCAACATTATTGGTGGCATTGAATAAAGAAGGACATTGTTGGATATGTTGGCTTAGTGTTTGAATTATCAGCAGGTCAAGTATACGCATCAGAGGCCTGGTGGTGTATTTCAGAGGATTGAGCTTCCTGAGTGGAAGTAGGAGAGGATTACCATGGACTTCGTTACTGGACTTTCGGTGACTCGGAAGAAGTTCGATACTATTTGGGTCATTGTTGATATGCTGACCAAGTCAACACATTTCATTCCTGTTGCCACCACCTATTCATTGGAGAGATTAGCTGAGATCTACATCTGAGAGACTGTTTGCCTTTATAGGGTGCCGACATCTATCCTTTTGGACCGAGGTATACAGTTTACCTCGCGCTTTTGGAGAGCAGTTCAGCGAGAGTTAGGCACCCCAGATTCAGTTGAGTACAATATTCCATCCTCAGACGGACGGTCAGTCCGAGAGACTATTCAAATATTTGAGGATATTCTCCAAGCCTCTGTTATCGATTTTGGAGGCTCTTGGGACCAGTTTCTACCTTTAGTAGAATTCTCTTACAACAATAGCTACCAGTCATTTAGATAGCTCCTTTTGAGGCATCGTATGGTAGGCGATGCCGGTCTCCAGTCGGATGGTTTAAGCAAGGAGATGCTCAGTTATTGGGTACAGATTTAGTCCAGGAGGCCTTGGATAAGGTCAACATCATTCAGGACAGGCTTCATTTGGCTCAGTCATGGCAAAAGAGTTATGCGGATTGCAAGGTTCGAGTGTAGCTTTCATGGTTGGCGAGCGAGTATTCCTCCGTGTATTACCTATAAAGGGCGTGATGAGATTTGGGAAGAATGGCAAGCTTAGCCCTAGGTTTATTGGCCCATTTGAGATTCTTGATCGTGTGGGAGAGGTGACTTACAGACTTACCTTGCCACCTAGCTTGTCAGTCGTGCATCTATCTATGCTTTGGAGGTATCACGGAGATCCTACCCACGTGTTAGATTTCAGCACTGTCCAGTTGGACAAGGATCTGTCCTACGAGGAGGAGCCAGTAGCTATTCTAGACCGACAGGTTCAAAAGTTGAGATCAAAGAGTTTTCCTTCAGTGCATGTCTAGTGGAGAGGTCAGCCTCCTGAGGCACCGACTTGGGAGTCCGAGTCTAATATGCGGAGCCGTTATCCTTATCTATTTCCTGACTCAGGTACTTCTTTCTTTTGTCCGTTCTAGGATGAATGGTTGTTTTAGAGGTGGAGTATGTGACGACCCTAAGGGTCATCACTGTATTCCTCCATTTTTCCGCACTTTCGAGGCCTTGAAAACCTTATTTGTGGTTGCCTCGAGGTGCGTATGTAGTCCGAGCACGTAGGCGGAAAGCGTTTATGTTGAAATATGTGAAATCTGTGAAACATTTGATGAATTTTGATATTATTATGGTTAAGGTTGACTTTAGTCAACAGTTTTGGTAGACAGACCCGGATCCATTATTTGATGATCACGTAAGGTCCGTAGAAAATATGGGACTCGGGCATGTGCCCGGAGTCAAAATCCGTGGTCCAGAACCCGAGTAAAAGAATTTTTCTGATAAAATTGTTTTTTGAAATTATTAAGGAAAAATTAAACTGAAAATTTATTAAAAGACTATGGTATTGGGTTGTTCCGATGCCTGGAACAAGTCTTATATATTGTTTAAGCACTTTATGTGAAGTTTGGTCGAAATTGGACGTCGTTTGATGTGTTTCGGACTATGAGTTCCAAGTTTGAAAGTTTAAGAAGTTGAAATGAAAAATTATGAATTTTGGGGTTTGATTCTTTGATTTTAATGTTATTTTGGCGATTTGATCGCTTGAGTAAGTTTGTAGGATGTTGTTGAGTTAACATGTGTGTTTTGTTAGGGACTCGAGGGCTCGGGAGTGTTTTCGGGGGTGTTAGGTGTGGTTTGGAGTAGAAAAATATTACAAAAAATCTGTTGATGGCACTCAGTGAAATCCTTCATCGCGTTCGCAGCATTGCCTTCGCGTTCGCATAGCTTTGCTCCCTTAGACCTTCGCTTTTTTGTTCAGGCCGTCGCGATCACGAAGCTCTGTTGCTTCTTTCAACATGTTCGCGTGGTCCCTCACGCATTCGTGTAGGCCTAGATTCCAGACACGAAATACTTTACTCTACGCGTTCACGTTCCACTGTCGCGAATGCGATGTTTACCAGTTCCTTCTTCTACGCGTTCGCGATTAGCACCATGTGAATGGGATGCCTTGACATGTTCACCCATCGCAAACACGTCCATGTTCACGCGAACACGAAGGGCATTTTTGCCCATGGAATTTTTAAATCTTAAAACAGTGTTCATTACGAGACTTAGCCATTATTTCACACGAGCTCTTCGTCCCAACACCACATAGGCAATTTTCAAGCTCCTCTTCCTCCATAGCCTCTTAGGTAAGTGTTCTTATCTGCTTTCCCTCTTAATTTCTTCCACTAATCACTGATTTCCTAGTCTTAAATCATGAATTCAAGTTAGAAAATTAGGGTTTTGGGTCGAACTAGAGCTTTGGAAATTTTGGGTGATTCAACCTTAATTTGGGGTTGAATCTTGAAACAAATTATATATTTGGACTCGTGGGGTTTATGGGTGATTGGGTTTTGGTCCGAGCCTCATGTTTGGACCATATGGGCCAGGTGTCGGATTTGGTTTTTTCTTTTAAGAATGCTAGGGATTCTTTTCTAGGCTATGAGATATTGTTTTTGGGTCTTTATTGATACTATTGAATTGATTATGTCTAGATACCATTGTTTTGGAGTTGGATAGTAGGCGATAATTGAGAGTTGATTGCCATCTTGGACCGAGGTAAGTGTTTGTTCTAACTTTGGTTAGAGGAAATAGGATTAGGATATTATATGCTAATTGCTAAATAATGCGTATGGTGTATAGGCATGGTGACGGTTATCTATACACCGGAGTCAAGTATGGCCGTGGGTCTTAAATATGTTTGAACCGGACTTTGTGAAGTATCTTTCTTGTCTAATTGCTCAGTTACATATTTTGTGAACGATTGATGAAGGATTTCGATTGGTATATTATTGGAGTATCGATTCGAATTAGAAGTTGATAATTGGGAAAGAAGTGATTAATAGAGAAAGTGTGGTCCCTTGCCGGGACACGTAGTTTATTGTTGTTGTTGCTCCCTAGCCGGGATATATGGGTTGTTAGTTGTACCCTTACTGGGTTTATTCGTTATATTGTTGGATTTCCCTAATGGGACCTCTTTTAGAGAGATTATTTGCGTTATTCATTATAATACGGGATTGTGTAGCACGGCGTCCACTTATAGATTATGAATTGGGATTATGTGGCACGCCAACCACTTGTAAATTATGAAATAGGATCGTGTGGCGCGCCGACTACTATTACATATATATATATTTTGGGATCGTGTGGCACGTCGTCCACTTAGAAACTAATAAATGGGATCTTGTGGTGTGCCGTCCACTTATATATGAGTTAAGGTATTGAGATAGTTTCGTTGTTATATTCATTGATCTGTTTTGACTGTATCTCCCCCCGAGCATGCCCCTTCCCGTTTAAATTGATATTCTCTGTCGTTATTTTTGTTGCTCTCTCTCTCTCTCTCTCACTCTCTCTCTCTCTCTCTCTCTCTCTCTCTCTCTCTCTCTCTCTCTCTCTATATATATATATATATATATATATATATATATATATATATATATATATATATATATATATATATATATATATATATGTCCTGCACATGTTGTTTTAGGTAGGTCTTGTCTAGCCTCGTCACTACTTTGCGGGGGTTAGGCCAGGCACTTACCAGCACATGGGGTCGATTGTGCTGATGCTACACTTCTGTGCTTTTTGCACAGATTACGATACCGGAGCAGCTTTTGGATCACAGCAGTAGCCTATTCGACCGGGAGCTGACTTCAGTCGAGGGACTTTGAGGTAGCCTATCTGGCGTTCATAGGCCGGAGTCCTTCTCTATGTTTAGTTTGTTTTTTTGTACCGAGACAAAAGTTTTGTATTTCCATTCAGACCTATTTGTTGCACTCTTTAGTAGTCTGTATAGTGACATCAAATCCTGGGTAGATATATATTTTAAACTTCCGTATTTTGATTTCATTTTATTAAACATGAAGACTAGATATATATTTTAAACTTCCGTATTTTGATTTCATTTTATTAAACATAATGTCTTCCACACTTATTTAATTGTTTTTCGTATATTTATATTGTTGAGAATTATCAGAGAATATTTAAAGTTTGGCTGGCCTAGCTCCGTTAGTAGGCGCCATCACGACTACCAATGGCGTGGAAAATCCGGGTCGTGACAATATATATACACATTAAAATTGGGACAAAGGATTAACACAGTACTAAAATCTGTATAAAAATAAATAGGTAACTTCAGATGTAATATTTATTTTAATTATTTGGATTTGCTTCTATCGTGAAGCATGATAAAGGATTACATCGAATACAAAAAAAACAATGAAAGAAAGAAAGAATGGTCTTGTAATAATTATTGACAGGGCTCCGAGTTGATACAACAACTGCTTCTCCATCCCTCCCGTTGTGGTCGACTATATGAATCTTACTATGTATGTTAGTCCATTTAATTAAACTCGTTTAGTTCAATATTCTGCGTGTGGATATCCATTGGAAGAAGGACGAGTTGGTGTCTGGGCCGGAGGAGAACGAGCAATCCTATTGCGACCGGCGAAGTTCTTCTCCATGACCACCGCTCGACTGGCGGTGCCGCTACTTCCGGTGCCGGGGTTCGGTGTCGGAGTATGAACGGGATTATACAGAGATGATAACAAAAGATTTTTGTTATTTATCCCTCCAACTCTTTTTTCTAAAAGAACCCTAGTGGCTTCTGCATGTGGTGTGGTGCTAATTAATAGCAAAATTATGGTAGTAGTTAAGAAGATAGCACTAATTTGGGGTTTCATGTTGATGGTTAATTAGTGGAAAGAAAAAAAATTTGAATCAAGAAATGTTTAAAAAAAAATGTGATGGAGTGAATGCAAATATAGAGGTCTATTTATATGCATGAAACTGAGTACGTAAGAAGAATAGAGTTTCTTTTTTGACGAGCTGTAATTTGAGTCACTGGAAGGAACTTTGACTGTTGACGGCAGGGTTTAACGACGAGAATTTAGAAATTGAATGGGTCAGAAGTTATAACATAGGGAAATTCAATGGACCAACGATTAGGACCAAAAAATATTGTTCGAAAAATAACTTATTTGTTGTGTTTGGCTGTTAGAAAATATTTTTTTTAATAAAATATTAGGAGTATTCATCAAAAGGTAAATTTGACTTTCCTGTATTTTTTCATATAGCCTCAAGAGTTAGTCTTTTATGTATGGCAAGGCAAGCATCTCTAGCTTTGATATTATTTTTTATTTATTCCTTGACGATTATACAAAAAACAATTCTAGGTTTATTAATTATTACGAAAAATATGAGATCTATGTAAAATTGAGATAATTTCACATAAATATAACTCACACACCTGGCTTGCAACATAATAGCCTAGATATCACTTTGCAAATCTATAACCCAAAAATAATAAGCTAATTTTCGAAAGACAACTTATTTCACACAATCAACTACGGTTATTACTCCATCTTTGTACAATAAGTTGTTTTCATTCTCTTGATTTGCTTTGATTATTTAGCATTTGAAAAATGCAACTCAAGCCACAATACAATTCAAAAATCTTGATAATATATATTATATTATCTGAAGGTAAGAAATTCAAACACTTTTATGTGCAATTGTTGAAGCAATCCAACGGGATAAAAGAAAAATAAAAAAGTGATAAATGAATTGTAGAATCCCTCCAACGCTCATCCAGCACATACACGAAAAAGAAGAAGAGAAGGAACTGTCAAACTTCCGTAGAGGCCTCTTACACACTAACAATGTTTATACATCCTTATAAACTGAACAAATATATAATTATACAATATTATACACAAATATACATATTTATACACAATTATACAATAATGTATAACTTGTATAAATATGTTTAATAGTGTATAAGAGGTGTTTGTATATCCATATACACAATTATACACTAGTATCCATTATTGATACAAACTGTACATAGTTATGATTTTTATCCAAACCCAATTTTCAAATTCGAGACTGCAAGGTCATAATAATAATGACCAGAATTCAAAATCTTCCAACATTAGTGGTTATTTTTTTGTGCAAATCAAGTTTGAGAACTATTTATTTTCAGATATGTGAGTATTTTTATTTTTATTTCAAAAATCTTCAATATTCTTCTGCTTTCCACCATGGACGACGGAGTAGGAGCCTGAGCTTTCTTCGAGCCATTGGTAGAACTGCATAGGGGGTAGAGGAGGGAGAATAGCGGGTGCTAGGTTAAGAGAGGATGAAGGATCTATGTGGGTTAGAAAGAAAGAGGAGAGGCGGTGAGAGAGAATTTGGTGTGCTGGGAATGAAGAAAGAAGAAAATAATAAAAACCATAAAAATATATCATTAATAATGGGGTAAAGTCTGAAAAACTTCTTTCAAGTTATATACAATATGGGCTAAATAGGGTAAGAGCTTTAAATCTGGGTCATTTTCGATTGGGTTGTTAAGTCAAGTGACATGGCCGTAATTCTTTCATTAAAATTTTATGACATAATGTTTATGTATGTCTCGATGTCTCGATGTCACCACTCTATTTAACATCACACGTTCAATCACAACCAACAATCCTTAGGTATTCAGGTCATTGCCACGAGTTAAGAGTTGATCAAATATGAGAGTTGATCGTGGCAAACTCAACCCGAAGGTATGAGCGGGCACAACTACTCTTACCCGAATAGTGGTTCGGGGTCAATTCTTCAGGGAGTTAGATATTGGAGTGAAGAATTATGTTGCACTAGTATTGGGTTTTAGCTTCTAGTTTGACTTCAGACATTTTTGGTATTTTCAATTTATAAACTATTGTATCAACTACTATTGTGTAATCTAGATTATGCTAAGGCTATTTTTAATTGTAATTTTCTAATGGGAAATGGGACTAGGGAAGTAGCTTATACCAAGGTGGAATAACTAATGGGTTTAGAAATTCAATGCGAAGATGATGTATGGGATTATCGGATAGTCGTTTCTCTATGCATTCATTCTCACACCTCTCGGTAGAGAGAACAATTTTGCCCAATCGACTCTCTCGAGACCAATTGGGTAGGCTAATTTGTCCAAGCAACTTTAGTCTCAAGTTGGGTAATTACTCTCTCGAGGTTTATACCCGTTACTTGGGACTACCATTCTCATGGGTCCATCCTAAGTCCTTGTTAGGATTGATTGAGAGGTTTTAGACTCTCTTTATCAAGTAGAGACCAAACCCACCAAAATAGATTTCATGTTTGCAACCAAAAAATCCCAATTAAATACATTCAATCAACCTAAAACCAATCACCCACAATCATCATTGCATTGAGTAATCTAACTCATAAATTACCCACACTAGGGTTGGGCTACAACCCTAGCTATGGATTTAGCTAGCCATAGAAATTGAAGAAGATGAAAAAATTGAAGATAAAATTGACATGGTAATTGATTGTAATTGAAATATAATGTTAAACTAATACAAAATTTCCCAAAATAGGCGTATCTAAGAGTCTCACGAGCTCAGCCGTCATTGTGCAATGTCTAACATAACCTAAAAAAGAAAAAGAATCTATTTATACTACCCTTAAATTTCCAGACAAAATTGCCTGTGCGGGACTCACGCGGACCGCACACTTTTGTCGTGCGACCGCGTAGGGCATTTGGGCTTCTGAAGGACTACTGCTGGAATAGGTCACGCGGACCGCATACATTTGTCGCGCGGCCGCGTATTTACAGTAATACAGACCGCGTACATTTGTCATATGGCCGCAGTGAATAAATCTGTTGAATGCAGACTCTCTGATCCTCTACCCACGCGGGCCGCACTGATTTGTCACGCGGCCGCGTGGGTTTGTTCCTTGGATAATTTTCTGCCCTGTCTTCATCATCGCGGACCGCACAATATTGGATACGGTCCGCGTGGATTTTGTCTGCAAATTGGCTACCTCTGATCTTTCCTGCGCTGCCGCACACCAAATCAGTGCGGTCCGCGCAATAATAGCTGGGACCCGTTCCTTCTCTGAACCATCCTGTGCGGCCGCACACCAAAACAGTGCGGTCCGCATAGGCTTCCTTGAAGTCCTTCTACTCTTCTTTGACGCTTTGCCGGTTTCACTCCTATTTGAGCCGCTTTGACGATATTCATCCTTTTTTCGCTCAAACCTGCAAAATAGCGCACTTGTAAGCAATTCAAAGCCATTTAAACACATTTTATGCACGAATCTAAGGCAAGAAGGGGTTTAAAAGCATGCAAAATTCCTAGTTATCAACTCCCCCAAACTTAAACCTTTGCTTGTCCTCAAGCAAATCAAAACTAAGACCTAACCTGCAGAGAAAAGACACCAAAACACCCCTATTTGTCCGGGGGTAGCCTCACAAACATCAATTGGGACTAACAATTTCCTCTAATGCAAATGTATCATTGACACCTTTTTGAAAATTTGAAGTTTTGTGGTTCAAGTGTGACACAAGAGCTTCGAGGGTTGACTCAATCCATCAATGTGCCTTTCTCAAAACACTTTGGTTATTGTGGACCCTAAACTCATACATCTTTGGCTCTCCCTAAGTGCACCTCACCTTTTAGGGTATTTGCACTCAAATCAATGTGGAGAATTTCACACTCGCTCTCTCAAATAAGAGACCCTAAGCCCGATACTAGGTACCATAGGCTTGCCCTTTATGTAAGTATCCACTATTGTAGGCTCTTCTCAACTTAAGATCATATAAGACTTTTTGGAGTCATTGTGAAGGCTTTTTGGGTAGGGTAGGACTTTGGCTCTTAATGGTTCAACCTTCCCTAAAGCGCTTCTTTTGATTCATTTATGGAACACCTTTTTTACTCTTTTTGACATTTTCTCTTTTAAGGGGTGAAAGAGAGACACCATGGCACTCTTCTATTTTGAAATTGACACTTCTTTCTTTGACCATTTCATTCTCGTTCTTCCTTCTGCCCTTTCACTTTTCAACTCTTTTTGGTCCCCCCTTTTTGGGTTTTTTTTCAACTTTCTGCTTGTTTTTCTCTTTGTTTCCTCTTCTTCTTCATGCCCTTTCTTTTTCTTATTGCTTTTATGCCTTTTTGCCACACTGGTGGCTTTCTTGTTCTTATCTTGTCTTCCCCCCCCCCTCAAACTTATACTTTTGCAATCACTTTAAAGGAAGATTTTTGGGTGCAAAAAGATGATTTAAATTGGGTATAGGCTTGCACTTTGGTTTATGAAGAAATAAGGTTTTAGGATCAAAAGGGGTGACTAAGGATTCATTTATTGGTAGGTTGGAAGGAATGATTCACGGTATGTTCATTTGGATCAATGATAGCCTACACTCACTTCTCTAGTCAAGTTTCACCTAGGATTTCGCGTCAACAAACATTTGGGGCAAGTTCTAGACCATTGGTACGGGCTTGGGCTCACAATTCTATTTCTCACCACACTTACACTTAGAGATCACCAAAAATGGAGTTGAAGGCCCACAACAACCTCAGAATAGATTCAAGCACACTTTGGTCCATATGACCAATCGATGGTTGTTCGATCAACACACGATTCTCAAGGCCACAACTTTCACCAATCTAGATACAACTTGATGTCTTTGACCATAAGATCAGAGACAAATGTGCTAGGCCCATGTAAAGTTCGCCCGAGGTACCCTTAACTGACAAAAAGTTTGAAAATCAAAAAGAAAAAAGAAAAAAATTGACTCAACCCTTAAGAAAGTTGTCATGCTATCTATCATAGGGAAGAGCCACCCGGTTCACACAACACTTTACCCTTGGAAAGAACCGTGATATTAAGAAAACCAAGGGTTTATTGAAAGCTTAAAACAAAATCTAATGATTCTACGAGAATAACCAAAAATGAAAAAGCAAATGAAATATGAACAAAGATAGATCTAAATATACAATCAAAAGTGTTAAAAATGAAACTAAAGTAGATCAAAGTGTTAAAATATATACAAATACTACATCTATGAATGTACTGAAAGTAATCAAATATATACAGTCCAGAATCAAAAATAGTAGGGCACACCCCCACAAATAAAAGCTAGCATTGTCCCCAATGCTAACTATCAAAGAAGCACAGATAAAGGATATAGATGGACCCTCAAGCCTGATCAACTGGATGACTCTGACTGGCTCCCTCGTCCGCTATAGTGGTGGGGACCTCAGACTAGTCCCCAACCTGCTGCTGTGCTGCTGGGACAGGTTCCTGCTCTGGAGGAGGTTCATCTGCTGTTGTGGGTGTACTGGAGGGCCCCTCCTGCTACTCGGGAGCTACCATGATCACCACTCCCTCAGTGTTGGGGAGCTTCCTCTTCTTGCGTGGCCTGGGCTCCTCCTGTGGCTGCTCCGCCTGTAGCTCTATGACCGACTCACCAAATAACAGATCCAGGGGCAACTAATCAGCTACCAACTTGTCCAACTGCTCCTTTAAAGCTGCAACCGACTCCGTCGAGGCCTTGGTCTTCTTCAGCTTCCTATGCTCCCTAGCAAGGCTCTTGAGTGACTTGCTGTGTGAGTCAACCACCTCAGCCAGACTATCCTGCTTCTTCATCATCTTTTCCTGGTTATCCAGGATCTTCTTCAATGTGTCCTCAATAGAAGTTGGGACCTCTACCGTCACTGGTGCACTATGGGCCTGAACCACTGTCGTCAAAGTGGACAGCTTGGATGTCGCAGCTGATATCCAGGTGTTCAAACTGGTCAATGTGTAGGACAGCTAGTTGGTAGTGAACCGGTGCGTCTTGGAGACTGGAATCTTCGGATCAGCTATAGATGAGGAAGGTGTTGTAGATGGACCCGGAGGGAGTGAAGTGGCCTG
Organism: Nicotiana noctiflora; assembly: GCA_032618575.1. NCBI lineage: Eukaryota > Viridiplantae > Streptophyta > Magnoliopsida > Solanales > Solanaceae > Nicotiana > Nicotiana noctiflora. The sequence continues at coordinate 290,846 of JASVEL010012712.1, forward strand.
CTCAGTAGTAGTGACAGCTGGCTCTTCAGACTGGCCAGCTGTGGTGGAAGTGGTGGCTTGGCTCTTCTTGGCCGTCTTAGGGTTGTCCGGACCCTTTTGATCATACCACGAATAAGCCCCCGCCGGAGGCACTAGAACATCAAACTTCTTTCTTTTCACTTTCAGCTCTCTGAAGTACAATGTCAATGTGTTGGGGAAGGGGTAGTTCGTCTTGGTCTCGTGGCCCACATTTGAGATGACCATATGCATGATATTTCCCACATTCAGTGGGAAGCCGGCCATGATCGAAGCTACCAACACCGCTCTATCAATCGGCACTGAATGGTCATGAGTGGTGGGATCCAGACGATTGTAAACAAAGGTCAGCCACCCTTTTGCTTCGAAGCTAAGGGTGTTCCTGTAAATCTTCTCTTGTGTTTTTATCCACACCGGAATAGTTCTTGGAGCCGCTAGCACTTCTGTTAACCAAGGTCGGGCCTCCTCCTTCTGGGCTAACTTCTCTAGATATTGGGATTCATCTTCATCCGCGAACCCCAAGAATTCATTGAGTGACTTCCCATAAAAAACACAATTTGATCCCTCACTTTTGTGGCAGTGGAATCCAGGACTAGATGGTGGATGTTGACATAGGCCTCTTTAACCATATGCTCATTTTCATTCTCCACCCTATCCTTAAAGAAGCTCTAACCCTCTCTCATATGGAACTGTGCTTGCACATGAGGGTTGTGTGGAAGCAAGTCCACATCTATGAATCTCCTTTCCGGGATCAATCTCCTCTTTGGCCACCACTCTCTGAACTTGTGCCATGCTAGCTGACTGACAAATCGATCAACCCACATATTTGGATCTCTTGTCCGCTCTATACCACCCACTTATGGCTCACCTCCCTCTGCCTGACCTCCACTCTCCCCTGATAGTGAAGCTGTGGGAGAAGTTCAGAATTCATCATCACTATTCTTCTCAGCTCGAGACTCATCAGACGAGTCTGATACTACATTGACTGGCTTGGAAGTGGCAGCTGTGGGTTGGTCTTTTTCTGGAGATGATGAAGCCATATTAGGTACTGGGACGGACATGTGTGAGGGGGCAGACTCTAAGGTGATACTTCTGGAAGGAACGTAATCACTCCTCGTGGAATGAGAGGCCGCTCTGTCAGCTTCCTGAATCAACTTTCGGGTTTTCTTAATGTTTTCCCAGGCCTCCGGGGTGAGTTTTATGATCCTTTTGCCTTTTCCCCTCGGGAGGGACCACCTCTCCCGGGTTGTTTATCCCCACATTGTGCTAGATATTTCTTCGTCATTGCTTGCAAAAATATAGTCTAATTTGGTTAGTCGAAGCACGTGAGCAGTATACAATGACAGAAGAATATATACAGAATAGGCACAGTGAAGAACAGAGGTCACGCGGACCGCAATCTTTTGCCACGCGGTCCGCACAGGTTAAACATCAACATGTAATATCCTCTGAAATTGAACCATGCAGACCGTATTGATTTGCATCGTGGCCGCGTGAGGTCAACGTGGACCGCACACTTTTGCCACATGGTCCTCACAAGCTGATCAACTGATGAACGAACTCTCTGAAGTTGACCCACGCGGACCGTACTGATTTGCATCGAGGCCGCGTGAGGTAAACGCGGACCGCCCAAAAATGGATGTGGTCCGCATAGAAGAAACAACCAATTTTCCAATCTATGAACCTTAGGCACGCGGTCCGCACTGATTTGGACCGCGACTACGTAGGTTTTGCTTCTTCACTAAGGTCAAACACGCAGACCGCACAACAAAAGCGTGCGGCCGCATAGGGCAAACTTAAAACTGACAGGGTGCAATTTTTTTACTTAAGTCCATTATGTTCAACACCATGTGTCCTAGGTGTCCCTACTCAGTTATTTTAACAAGAAGCCTTAGCCCTAATTCTATAATTAGCATGCTTGATCCTAATTGTATCAATTAAAAGAGAAACAATAAAGAAATTAAGAAGTTATACTAACATTGATTAATTTATATACAAAATAAAGTAATGAAGAAGACGAATTATAGATGAAATGTTACCAAGAGTAATTGAATTTTCAATTTGAGCACAAGTACACATGGATGAACAGTTAAAAGACCTCAGAAGGAAATTTGGCCAAAAGGTTTAATGAAGGCCAGGGGTCCCTATTTATAGAAAAAGATGTGGGGCCCTTCACTTACCTACCTACGCTGTCGCACACTTTTGGCACGCAGACCGCGCAAGATTTAACCTGTATTCATTTGCTCAGCAAAGTCACGCGGACCGCACTGATTTATGTTGCGGCCGCGTGACAAACTTCAGAAACCTTCTTGACTGATTAGTTTCCACGCAGACCGCACTGATTTATTACGCGGCCGCATGGCAATATTCAGAGAACTGCTCAAGTGACTAATTTCCACGCGGACCACACTGATTTGGTGTGCGGCCGCGTGGCCAATCTTCAGAGACCTGTTAAATTTCATTCTATCTTGTCCACCCCACGCGGACCGCACACTTTGGTACACGGACCGCATGGGTCTCCTTAGGCCTAGATCTTCGTCTTAAACAATCCACGCGGACCGCACTGATTTGTTATGCGGCCGCGTGGCCAAACTTCAGAGAACTGGTCACTTTTGTATTTTCCTTGCATTATTTCAACATACTCCCTGCAACACTTCACACACTGTTAGCTCAAAAATCCTATCCTAGTGATGAAGAAAACAAAGAAAAAGAAAAAGACATGGTTTTCCTCCTAAGAAACACCTGATTTAACGTCGCGGCACGATGCAAGTTACCATTCCATCACTTCAAGTTCAATAGTGCCACAACCTGGCTGTCATCCGGCTTCCCAAAATAGTGCTTCACCCGATGCCCATTAACTCGAAATATTTCACCATTCTTGTTCTTTAAGTCTAGAGCTCTAAACGGGGTCACACCTACTACCTCAAAAGGGCCACTCCACTTTGACTTGAGCTTTACCGGAAATAACCTCAACCGGGAATTGAAGAGAAGAACCATGTCACCAACCTTGAACTCCTTTCTTCTAGCATATTTGTCGTGAAGGTACTTCATCTTGTCCTTGTATAAGGACGATCTGGAGTATGCATGAAATCTAAACTCATCAAGCTCATTCAAATGATCAACCCGGAGATTAGCCGCTACATCCCATTCTAAGTTAAGCTTTTTCAAGGCCCACATCGCTTTATGTTCAAGCTCTACCAGAAGATGACAAGCCTTACCAAACACCAACCGGTAAGGAGACATACCAATTGGCATTTTGTAGGCCGTCCTATAAGCCCACAAAGCATCATCTAATTTTTTAGACCAATCGGTCCTATTTGCATTGACCGTCTTAGACAAGATGCTCTTGATTTCTCGGTTTGAAACATCAACTTGACCGCTTGCTTGGGGATGGTATGGGGTAGTGACTTTATGATTAACTCCATATTTGGTCAACAATGAATCGAAAGCCTTGTTACAAAAATGGGAGCCCCTATCACTAATGATAGCACGGGGGGTCCCAAATCTTGTAAAGATGTATTTCTTCACAAAGGTCACAACACTCCGTGCTTCATTGTTAGGAAGAGCCACAGCTTCTACCCACTTCGAAACATAGTCTGCTACCAAAATATATGTGTTTCCACAAGAACTCACGAAAGGTCCCATAAAGTCAATGCCCCACACATCAAAAATGTCAACTTCTAGAATGGTGTTTAGAGGCATCTCATCTCTCTTTGAAATTCCACCAGCTCTTTGACATGCATCACAGCTCTTCACTAAATCACTAGAATCCTTGAAAATTGTCGGCCAATAGAATCCACAGCTCAAGACATTGGAAGCCGTCCTCACTCCCCTATGATGACCACCACATGAAGAGGAGTGGCAAGCCTCCAAGATGCTCATTTGTTCGCTCTCCGGGACACATCTTCTAATCAATCCATCCGTGCAAATTTTGAAAAGGTACGGATCATCCCAATAAAAGTCCAAACTATCCCGCTTTAGCTTTATTCTTTGGTTGGAAGAGAGCTCACATGGAACCACACCGGACACAGGGTAGTTGGCTACATCGGCGAACCATGGCATATCATTCATTGATACTGCAAGGAGTTGCTCATCCGAAAAAGAATCATTGATTTCAAGGCCATTGGATGGCCTCCCCTCCTTCTCTAGACGGGACAAGTGGTCCGCCACTTGATTTTCACTACCTTTTTGGTCAACAATATCTAGATCAAATTCTTGAAGAAGAAGTACCCATCTTATCAATCTTGCTTTGGAGTCCTTCTTTGTCATCAAATACCGAAGGGCAGCATGATCGGTGTGGATAATCACCTTAGCCCCCATAAGATAAGGACGAAATTTTTCCATGGCAAATACAATGGCTAACAACTCCTTCTCCGTGATGGTATAATTCCACTGAGCCTCATTCATCGTTTTACTTGAGTAGTACACTGGGTGGAACATTTTGTTGAGTCTTTGGCCAAGTACCGCACCTACCGCCACATCACTTGCATCACACATTAGTTCAAAGGGCAAATTCCAGTTGGGTGCGGTAATGATGGGGGTAGTAGTCAATTTATTCAACAACTCAAAAGACTCCATTCATCTCTCATCAAAAACAAACTTTGCATCCTTCTCCAAAAGTTTACACAAAGGGTTCACAATCTTGAAAAAATCTTTGATGAATTACCGATAGAACCCGGCGTGCCCTAGGAACCTCCTCACCCCTTTGACAGAGTTAGGGGGAGGGAGCCTTGAAATGACTTCAATCTTTGCCTTGTCGACCTCAATACCATCTTTCGAAACTTTGTGCCCCAAGATAATTCCTTCTCTCACCATAAAGTGGCACTTTTCCAAATTTAGCACTGGGTTCGTATCTTCACATCTAGCCAATACACGGTCCAAATTTGCCAAGAAATCATCAAAGGAATCTCCAACTACACTGAAATCATCCATAAATATCTCAAGAATGTCTTCCACCATGTCGATGAAGATCGCCATCATGCACCTCTGAAAAGTGGCTGGGGCATTACACAATCCGAATGGCATTCGAGAGAAAGCGAATGTGCCATAGGGACATGTAAATGTTGTCTTCTCTTGATCTTCCGGGGCAATGAGTATTTGGTTATACCCCAAATATCCATCCAAGAAGCAATAATAAGCTCTACATTCCAGTCGGTCCAACATTTGATCCAAGAACGGAAATGGAAAATGATCCTTCCTTGTCACCTTGTTAAGCTTTCTATAATCCATACAAACTCTCCAACCCGCAACAGTACGAGTAGGAATTAGCTCATTCTTTGCATTGGTGACAACCGTCATGCCACCCTTCTTTGGAACACATTGGACCGGAGACGTCCAAGAACTATCCGAGATGGGGTAGACCACCCCGGCATCCAACCATTTTATAATCTCCTTCTTGACAACCTATTGCATAGCCTCGTTCAATCTTATTTGGTGCTCAAGTGATGGTCGAGCATTCTCCTCCAATATTATTTTGTGCATGGAAAATGCGGGGCTTATTCCCCGAATGCCCGCCAAAGTCCATCCAATCGGATGCTTGCGCTTGTAAGACCGCCAAAGTGGCGTCAACCTGCATTTTAGTCAAGCAAGAAGAAAGAATGACTGGAAAAGTGAAGTTGGGACTCAAGTACTCATACCTGAGGTGAGGAGGAAGTGGTTTCAACTCCAACACTGGCGGCTCCTCAATAGATGGCTTTGTGGGAGGAGTCTTGCGATTCTCAAGATCCAATGATAGCTTCCTTGACTCATAAGAGTACGAGCCCATACCATGCAAGTCATTTACACATTCCACACGTTCGGCATCTTCATTGACCTCCATGTTTAAAAGTACTGCCTCGAGTGGATCCTCAACATTGATCATGGTGCTTGTGGCATCCACTATCACCGCCGTGATAATGTCTACAAACGAGCACACTTCGGTGCTATTTGGTTGGCGCATGGATTTGCACACATGAAAAACCACCTTCTCATCACCGACCCTAAATGTCAATTCTCCCGCTTCAACATCCACAAGTGCTTTCCCGGTAGCCAAGAATGGCCTACCAAGAATGATAGGCACTTCGAAGTCTACTTCATAATCAAGAATGACAAAATCGGCCGGTAGGATAAACTTGTCAACTCTCACTAGCACATCGTCAATAATTCCCAAAGGCCTCTTCATAGAACGATCCTCCATTTGCAACCTCATTGACGTTGGACGGGGTTGTCCAATACCCAAGGTTTTAAACATGGAGTATGGCATGAGATTGATACTAGCACTCAAATCACAAAGTTCTTTGGCAAAATTAGCACTTCCAATTGTACAAGGGATGGTGAAGGCACCGGGGTCTTCTAGCTTAGGAACTATGGAATGAACTATGGCACTCACTTGGTGAGTCATCGTTATAGTTTAACAATCCATCGACCTCTTCTTTGTCACCAAATCCTTCATAAATTTCGCATACCCGGGCATTTGTTCAAGTGCCTCCACCAAGGGCACATTTATGGTCAAGCTTTTTATCATCTCTATGAACTTCTTAAATTGATTATCTCCTTTTTGCTTTGCCAATCTTTGAGGATACGATGGAGGAGGCCTTGGAAAGGGTGCCTTAGCCTTTGGAATAGATGGCTCGGGAATATCAATGATGTGTTCCCTAGACGGGTTCTCGGTATCTTGGGACTCAATCCCGGCCTCATCCTCAATTTCAATCCTCACATCATTTGTTGAAATAGGCTCAACCACATGGTCATCATCATTCAAATAAGCTTCCGCATCCACAACTTGATTATCATTTGAGGCATTTACAACACCGCCTCTTCCACTCATAGTTGTCACGGCCATCACATGATTGTTCCCTCCCTTCGGGTTCACCACCGTGTCACTTGGTAGTGCACCTTTAGGTCGGGAGTTCAAAGATTGAGAAAGTTAGCCGATTTGAACTTCCAAATTTCGGATTGAAGTATTATGAGAAGTTAGTTGGCATCCGAATCTTGATTCTTTTTCATCATTTGCTCGAACATGATTTCAATACGACCCATATCATTACCCGAAGAACTTGATCCTTGTGAATGAAAAGGGGGTGGATTGTTGGGTTGTTGATACATAGGAGCTCTTTGAAAACCTTGCCCCCTATTGTTTTGATTTCCACCATTGTTCCAACCGCCTTGATTGTTATTGTTCCCCCAATTGTTATTGTTGCCACTCCAATTGTCACAACTATTTCCTTGATTGTTCCAATTATTGCCTTGATTGTTCCACCCTCCACCATTATTCCTATTGTTGTTATTATTCCAATTACCTCTTCCTTGTTGGTTCCCCCAATTGCCTTGGTAACGCCATTGTTGATTGTTTTGATTCCCTCTATTGCCTTGGAAATTGTTCACATATTGACAATTTTCATCTTGATCATCAAAGCCATCATTAGAAAATCCCTCATCATTGTTGTTCTCATTTTGATCATATTGGCTTCGTTGCGCTTGTTGCCCTCTATTCCTTCTTTTCAACATTGACACATTCTCCATAAAATTCACTTGGCATGGATTTTGCACTTGTTGAAGTTGAGCTTTCGCCAATTGATTCATGGTTGTAGTGAGCTCGGCAATGGCTTTTACATGGTCATGCAACTCTTTATGTAGATGAATAACATTCGGATCTCCTTGAGGTACATTCGCCCGACTTTGCCATGCCGATGAAGTGTCGGTCATTTGGTCCATTACATCACATGCTTCCTCCAAAGATAACTTCATGAAATTGCCTCCCGCTAATTGGTTCACAATGCATTGTTTCGCCGTTTTGATCCCCCTATAGAAAGTTTGTTGAACCATAGCATCGGTCATGTCATTGTTAGGGAACTCTTTCACCATAGTCCGATACCTCTCCAAAATTTCATGCAACGGCTCAGTTGGCTCTTGCTTGAAGGCTAGAATCTTATCTCTCAATGCCGCCATATGAGTTGGGGAAAAGAACTTGGCAATGATCTTATCCGCCAATTCGTCCAGTGTAGTGATTGAGTGATTCGGCAACCTCTCTAACCAATCTAGCGCCTTACCCCTCAATGAGAAAGGGAGAAGCCGCAATCGCAAAGCATCTTCGGACACATTGGTTTGTTTGCTTCCCCAACGAGTATCTACGAAACCCTTCAAGTTCTTGTAGGAATTTTGATTGAAGGCGCCAATAAAATACCCTCTTTTCTCTAATAGTGTCACCATTACATTTGTAATTTGAAAGTTCCCCGCCCAGATTCAGGGAGGAACAATGGCACTAGCACATCCTTGATTTTTCATTGCTCTTGGTGCAACCCTTGGCAGTGGCGGAGGAGGGTCTAGAATTTGGTCATGTTGATTAGCAATAGCATTTCGAGCCCTTCGTGGTACATTTTGTACCGGAAAGTCATCTTGCTCAAGATCCTCTACCTCCTCCCCCGACATGGCATCGCCAATGGGAAGATTAGCATTTGCCACCATTTGTACCTATTAAATTTAATCAAGAAAATTAATAAAAGAAGGAAAGAAGAAGCAAAACACAATACTAGCAACGCAATTAATCAACACCGTTTAACTCCCTGGTAACGGAGCCAAAAAGTAATCGTGGCAAACTCAACCCGAAGGTGTGAGCGGGCACAACTATTCTTACCCGAATAGTGGTTCGGGGTCAATTCCTCAGGGAGTTAGATATTGGAGTGAAGAATTATGTTGCACTAGTATTGTATTTTAGCTTCTAGTTTGACTTTGAGCATTTTTGGTACTTTCAATTTATAAACTATTGTATCAACTACTATTGTGTAATCTAGATTATGCTAAGGCTATTTCTAATTGTAATTTGCTAATGGGAAAGGGGACTAGGGAAGTAGCTTATACCTAGGTGGAATAACTAATGGTTATGGAAATTCAATGCGAAGATGATGTATGGGATTATCGGATAGCCGTTGCTCTATGCATTCATTCTCACACCTCTCGGTAGAGAGAACAATTTTGCCCAATTGACTCTCTCGAGACCAATTGGGTAGGCTAATTTGCCCAAGCAACTTTAGGCTCAAGTTGGGTAATTACTCTCTCAAGGTTTATACCCGTTACTTGGGACTACCATTCTTATGGGTCCATCCCAAGTCCTTGTTGGGATTGATTGAGAGGTTTTAGACTCTCTTTCTCAAGTAGAGACCAAACCCACAAAAATAGATTTTATGTTTGCAAAAACAAAATCCCAATTAAATACATTCAATCGACCCAAAACCAATCACTCACAATCATCCTTACATTTAGTAATCTAACCCATCAATTACCCACACTAGGGTTGGGCTACAACCCTATCTATGGGTTTAGCTAGCCATAGAAATTGAAGAAGATGAAGAAATTGAAGATAAAAGTGACATGGTAATTGATTGTAATTGAAATCTAATGTTAAACTAATACAAAATTGCCCAAAATAGGCGTATCTAAGAGTCTCACGAGCTCAGCCGTCACTGTGCAATGTCTAACATAACCTAAAATAGAAAAAGAAGCTATTTATACTACCCTCAAATTTTCGGACAAAATTGCCCCTGCGGGACTCACGCGAACCGCACACTATTGTCGTGCGACTGCGTAGGGCATTTGGGCTTCTGAAGGACTGCTGCTAGAACAGGTCACGCGGACCGCATACATTTGCCGTGCGGCCACGCATGTACAGTAATGCGGACCGCGTACATTTGTCATGCGGCCGCATTGAATAAATCCGTTGAATGCAGACTCTCTTATCCTTTACCCACGTGGGCTGCACTGATTTGTCACGCGGCCGCGTGGGTTTGTTCCTTGAATATTTTTCTGCCCTGGTCTTCATCATCGCGGACCGCACAATATTGCACGCGGTCCGCGTGGGTTTTGTCTGCAAATTGGTTTCCTCTGATCTTTTCTGCGCGGCCGCACACCAAATCAGTGCGGTCCGTGCAGTAATAGCTGGGATTCATTCCTTCTATGAAGCATCCTGTGTGGCCGCACACCTAAACAGTGCGGTCCGCACACGCTTCCTTGAAGTCTTTCTACTATTCTTTGACGTTTTGCCGGTTTCACTCCTTTTTGAGCCGCTTTGACGATATTCATCCTTTTTTCGCTCAAACCTGCAAAATAGCACACTTGTAAGCAATTCAAAGCCATTTAAACACATTTTATGCACAAAGCTAAGGCAAGAAGGGTTCTAAAGCATGCAAAATTCCTAGTTATCAAGAGTCTAACTCAGAAGATTAGTCTATTAGACGAGAAAGCTCATTCAACCTATAAACACAAACAAATGCTCTTTGCAATCAATAAGAAACTCAATTATTTTTAGAGGTGGGCGTTCGAGTAATTCAGATTAGATATAAAAATTTTGATTGGTATTTTCGGTTTTCTAATTGAAGAAATGCATATCCAAATAAACTCGAATAGGATCGAATTTTATTTTAGTATGGACTCCAATTAATCGGTTTGGATATTTTGGTTTTTCGATTTTGAGCTTATAAGTTAAGATATTTCTTCTTTCTACGATAATGAACATCCAAACAAAGTATTCTTGTTATATTGTGTGATGACCCAAAGGGTCATCGCCTATTTTCCTCACTTGTTCTGCACTTCCGAGGCCTTGAAAACCTCATTTTATGTTGCCTCTATTTCCGTGCATAGTCCGGGCATGTAGCCGGAATGATTTTGTGCTAGAATATGTGAATTCTATGAAATATTTGAAGAAAATTGATATTAATATTGATATAGTTGACTTCGGTCAACATTTTTGGTAAACGGACCCGGACCCGATATCGGACGGTCCCGGAAGGTCCGTAGGAAAATATGGGACTCGGCATGCGTCCTGAGTCGAATTCTGAGGCTTAGAGCCCAAGATATAAATTTTTTTGCTAAATTGTTTTTGCTGAAATTATTAAATAAAAATGGATTAAACGACCATGGTATCGGGATCGTATTTTTGTTCTGATGCCCGGTACAAGTCTTAAATATTATGTGAGTGCTTTCTGCAAAGTTTGACGACACTTGGATGTTGTTTGATGTGTTTTGAACCTTGAGTTCCAAATTTGAAAGTTTATGAAGTTAAAGGAAAATAATCATGAACTTGAGGCTTGATTTGATGAAAACGATGTTATATTGGCGATTTGATCACACGAGCAAGTTTGTAATATGTTTTTGAAGTTGTGTGCATGTTTGGTTTGGAGCCCGAGGGCTCAGGTAAAGATTTGATAGGCCGTTAGAGCCGATTTTGAAAAATAACACAGCTGGTATTTTTCCCCAGCTTATATCTTCGCAATTGCGAAGAAATGCTCTCAATTGCGAAAGGGATCAAATTTAACCTTGGTTCGCAAATGCGAAGATGGCACGATAAGCCAAGGCTCGCAAATGCGGGAAAAATCTCGTAAATGCGAGAAACTCAGGAACCTTTCAAGTTCACAAATGCGAATATCCTCTCGCAAATGTGAGACTGGCAGACCTGGGCCAGAGTTCGCAAATGCGAACATTTTCTCGCAAATGCGAGGCAACAATCCAAAACCTGCTATGTTCGCAATTGCGAACAAACGTTCGCAATTCCCATAACCGCAGCTCTGCAATCTGATACTTAAACGAATTTTACACCTCTTTTCTTTATTCTTTCAAAACCCAACAAACAACGCATGATTCTCCAAGAGCAAAATCACTCCAAAACACTTGTAAATCCCTTTTTACTTAATTCTTTCAATTCCTAACATCATTAAACATGTTTTTCAAGAGAAATCAAAGGTTTTCATGGTAGAAATCCTTGTTATTGGGTAGAACCTAGGTTTTCATGAATTGGGGAATTCGACCTCGATTTGAGGTCCAATTTTGAAATAAATCATATATTTGAACTCGTGAGGGAATGGGTAATCGGATTTTGGTCCGAACCCCGAGTTCCGACCACGTGGGACTAGGGGCATTTCCAGAAATTTTAGGGTAAACTTTGAGAAAACCATTTTTAAGCATCTAAACCAAGTTATATAGTATTTATTAATGTAATGGAATCAATTGTGATTAGATTCGAGCAAGTGGAAAGCTGAAGTTTGAGGTAAAGCTATAGTTGAAGGATAATTTGGACTTCAAGGCTTAGAGGTAAGTGTTTGATATATCCTATCTTGAGGAAATAGGATTAATGTGCTATTTGCTATGTTATCGAGTTTGGTCTATGGGCTGCGGTGACGAGCATCCATACACTAGCGTCTAGCATGACCGTGAGTCATTTGTTGATATCTATTGTGGGATGTTTTTAAGATATAATCTTGAACCCTTGCTGTGTTGCGAAATTGATCATTATTTTCCCTTGCCGGGACTTTATTGTGAAGTTGATTATTGTTTCCCTTGCCGGGACTTTATTGTGATGAGTATTGTGTCCCTTGTCGGGACGGTTCATGATTATTGTTTTTCTCTTTTTTGCCCTTAACTGTGATTTGTTATTTGGGTGAGGGAGAGTGATAATGCACGAAGGGTGATGTCGTGCCTTGTTTATTGATTATGCACGAAGGGTAATGATGTGCCTGGTTTTATTGATTATGCATAAAGTATCATGACGTGCCTTATTTTATTGATTATGCACGAAGGGTAATGTCGTGCCTTGTTATTGATTATGCACGAAGGATCATGTCGTGCCTTGTTATATTGATTATGCACGAAGGAACATTCTGTGCCGTTGCTATTTGAACCATGCACGAAGGATCATGCCGTGCCATGGATGTGAGGATAAGAGTAAAAGCACGAAGGGTGATGCCGTGCAACTATTTGATATTTTCTTGTTGATGATAGCTATTTTATTATACTCTGATTTTCTTTACTGTTTTGATATATGTTGCTGATTGTGTTTCCCCTAGTATGATATTTCTTTGTTAATTTTGTTACTTGATAATCCTGTTATTTTGGTGGTATGTACATACGTAGAACTGCACAGGTTTATGTGAGTGTCTGGTCCTAGGCTTGTCATACTTCGCCATGATAGGCCAGGCACTTACCAGCACATGGGGTCGGATTGTGCTGATACTGCACTTCTGTGCATTTTTGCACAGGTCCAGGTTTTGAGCAGGAGCAGCAGCAGTAGTAGGGTACTCGTGGGAGTTTTGAGCATTTCGAGACCGAGGTAGCTTGCAGGCATCCGCAGGCCCGGCGTCTCTTCTATTTACTTATGTTATTGTTGTGGTCTCATTATTCCGAGACAGACAGATATTTATTATTTTCTTTCAGACCATTATGTGTAGTATTCTTTAGTAGTTCGTGAGTTTGTGACTCCATATCTTGGGTAGAGGATTTTATCAGTGTTTTACCTTATTATCATTCATCTCTATTTAGAAAGACTTCCACATTTATTAAATTAAGTAATTATTTCTCTTGTTATTAAGAATGAGTATAAAAGTGATGATATGACCAGGAAAATGTTGAATGAATTGGCTTGCCTAGCTACCACGAGTAGGCGCCATCACGATCCCGATGTCGGGGGAAAATCGGGGTCTGGACAAGTTGGTATCAGAGCTGTAGGTTACATAGGTCTCACCACTCACGAACAAGCTTAGTAGAGTTTGAGGGGTAGGTATAGAGACGTCTGTACTTGTCCTTTAAAGTTTATTGAGTTAGGAAAGAGTCTCTCATTTGTTCCTTCTTGTCGTGCGATTTGTTCCTCAAATACTGATTGACTTTCTACTCTGTCCTTTCGTAGATGGTGAGGACACATGCTTCTTCATCCGCTGATCAGCAGCCTGAGCCCCAGGCAGCTCCCGTGAGGGGCAGAGGCCGAGGCCGTATCGGAGGTCTTGGTAGGGGCCGAGCTCAGCCCCAAACAACGATTCTAGAGGTGGAGCTTCATGTTACGATTGGTGAGGAGGTTCCAGTCCCAGCAGCTCTAGTGGGCCTAGCTCATGTCCCAGGGGAGGTCTTATTTACCCCGTATCTTCGGGAGGCTCTAGTCAAAATAGCGGGTTTTATGGACAGTGTTGCCAGAACATGCTTATTACCAACTGCACCAGCCATTTCTCAGGTTGGAGCAAGGGTCCAGACTCTTGTTGCACGTACTCCGCAACCAGTAACTCCCCAGCCTCAGGCACCAGTGGTTCAGCCAACTATGGCAACTCAGTCAGGCACCACAGCTCAGGCCGGAGATGGAGCGGCCATGACTTCTGGTTCTCTATGGACACTTGATCGGTTCTCCAAGCTGTTTACCACCACTTTCAGCGGTACCATATCAGAGGATCCTCAGGACTTCTTATTCAGTTGCCACGAGATTCTCAAGACTATGGGAATAGTGGAATCCAATGGGGTTGATTTTTGTACATTCAGGCTTGTAGGATCCGCCAAGACTTGGTGGAGAGATTTCTGTTTGACTCGACCAGCAGGGTCCCCGGCTTTAACATGGGACCGGTTTGCAGAGTTATTTTTGGAGAAGTTTCTCCCTGTTACCCAGCAAGAGGCACTTCGGAGGTAGTTTGAGTGCCTCTAGCAGGGTTCTATGACCGTCACTCAGTATGAGACGAGGTTTGTTGATCTGGCACGTCATGCGGTTGTGATACTCCCCACATATCGGGAGAGGGTCCGCAGGTTTATAGATGGGCTAAATCGGCCGATTAGACTTCAGATGGCTTTGGGAGTTGGGAGTGATATATCTTTTCAGGAGGCAGCTAATGCAGCTCGTAGAGTTGATATGGCTCTTGCTCGGGGAGGTGGTTATCCTTCAGATAGGAGGCCTCGTCATTCTGGCAGATTTAATGGTTCTTCCTATAGAGGCAGTCTTCCGGGCCTTTTCAATCAGCCCTCCAGGCTTTGCAGGGTGGTCCAGGTGATCGTGGGTTTCGTGAGTAGTATTCAAATCGGCCTCCCATCAGTGCTCAGCCTCTTCAGAGTGTTCGTGGGGGCCATTCAGGTCATCACGGCCAGCAGCCCTATCAGCCTAAATGTTGTTACAGTTGTGGTGACCCAAGTCATCTTGTTAGGTTTTGCCCTCGAGCGACAGGCAACACTCAGCAACGGGGTCCTCGTCCCATGATTCAGGCCCCAGCTAAACCACAGCCTACCCAGCCAGCCAGAGGTGGGGTAGAGATTGTAGAGGTGGAGGTCGAGACCGTAGAGGTGGATACCGTCCAGCTAGAGGTAGAGGTCAGCCAGTGGATGACCGTCCCAGTGGTGTAGCCCAGAAGGGAGGTGCTGATTCTCGATTTTATACTTTGCCAGCTAGGCCAGAGGCAGAGGCATCAGATGTTGTGATTACAGGTACGATTCTTGTTTGTGACAGAGGTGTTTTCGTATTATTTGACCCTAGGTCTACCTATTTATATGTGTCTTCCTACTTTGCACCATACTTGGCCGTGCCTAGCTATGGCCTGGATGTTCCAGTTTATGTGTCTATACCAGTGGGTGACTCTATAGTAGTCGATCGGGTGCATCATTCGTGCGTAGTTATATTCGGGGGT
>JASVEL010012713.1:0-136927 GCA_032618575.1 Nicotiana noctiflora
TAAATTTGTATGCTTTTTCTTGAATCTGTGAGTTTTCAAAAACACCCATAAATTAAGTGTACGGAACAGCTTCTTCTTCTTCTTCTTTCTCTAGCTAAAAGGTAGCTTTTTTTGAGGTTTCTGATTTCCAAGAATTCCATTTTTATTACCTTTATTAAATTTTTAGCTCATTTTTTTTGTTTATGGATGTGTTTCTTTATTTTATTTTATGTTGTTTTTTCTTTCAAAAAACATCATTTGCATTGCCATCTTTATGTACTTAGCTCATTTTTCGTAAGTGAGTTTTTATTGTTTATATTTGTTTGGTTACGCATGTAGTTTAGACCTGTTTCATTCCTTTTCTTGTCTGTACATCATATATATGAGTTTTTTTTTTCTTTTTGGTTTCCCCTCTTGTGTGCGATACATTCATTGAGCCCGACTATAGTGTAAGGCCCTGTTTTGGGAAAGGCTCTTTATATTCAGATCTCGAACCCGATATTGCCGGTCAAGGGAAGTGCACCACATCGTGTATATATATGAGCTTATTATGAATAGATCTCAGTGTTTGTTTTTGAAAAAAGTGCTATTTTTAGCAATTTTCTATCAACTACAAGTACTTCACTTAAATTTGGAAAGTAACGACATTAAGAAGTGTGTTAAGGGAGAGTTCCATTTTAATCATTTTAATACACACATAACGTGTAGATTCATAAATGTTGTCTTTTTTTTTCCTCTCTTTTTGTTTGGAACCCATTTGCTTGTTCTACCAGTTTTTGCTATTTTTAGTAAAATAAATGCGTGTGAGAAAGGTTTAAATATTTATGGCTTTTATTTTATTGGGAATAACATGCATATCATCAAAATGTTGTTCGGATCTTTCTTGAGCCCAATGCCTAGTCGTCTAATTAAAGTTATCAGCTTTTTTTAAGAAGAGTCTTTTGCTCCACAGTTTTAACACTCAGAGAACAAGCAGAGATTCCTCATTTTTCACTCTTGTCTTTTTGTGAACCTGTTTATTTTCGTGTAATAACTTTAGACCTTGCTTTTTGGCCTTTTTCTTGGCTTCATATGCAGTTTTTCTACTCAAAAATTACTATTTTAAAGAATTGTCGTGAAACAAGTTATATTCTAGGATTAATTTATCCGAGATTAGTTGTCCAGGAATAAGCGGGCATAAGATAAAACAGCACTATAATCTGCGAATTACTTATACCACGATTTTATCTAAAGCAAACGTGGGATAAGCTCATCTTAAATTTAATTCGGGATACCAAACGACCCCTTGTGTTTGTACAAAGTATATTATTCCCTCCATTTCGAATTTATGTGACATAGTTTGAATCGACACGAAATTCAAGCAAAAAAAAATGAAAATTTTTGGTACTCAAACCAAATTAATTAACTAATTAAGCTTTACAAGAAAATGAAGCACTATATTTTTTGGTGATGGATAAATATTATGGTTAACATGATGTTTAATTTCTTTAAGCCATTTGTTTGTCCTTTCCAGGTACTATAGAATACACTGATCTTGGATATTTATTTCTCTATAACTCAATTCTTGACACCATTTCATAATATAAAAGAATATCCAATATGATTTGCTCTATTATGGAAATAATGGATTTGAAGCTTATACAAGTTTTTGCTTTACTATAGGAGAGTCTCAAGCAGGTGTCTTTGAGCTTAGCAGATTTCTTAGGTGATGGACTTGGTGCATTTAACTTGAAGGTGTTCACTCTAATTCAACTTTCAAGTTTCAACTATCAAAGGTAAGTTTCAAGTTAGTTTACATGATACTGTCCCCTCTTTGTCAGTTTGATTTCTCTGATTCATGTATCAGTTTAAGATTCTATATAAATCATGTCCAAACACATCAAAGCTGGCAAGTTTATAGCAGCATCAATGAATTTGTTCCTCTGATCATTGAGGCTAAAAATTGTTTGAATAATGTATCTATAAATCAGCTTCTTCATGTATTTCAGTCAGCCAAATATGCATTTCTGCAAATTGAACTAAAAGATTTATCTTTGGCTGATTACCGTTGATTGAAGAAGCTATGTTTTCCCTATCCATAGCTTTGCTAAACAAAAATGAATTCATGTGTATGTTTGTGTGTAGCTTTTTGCCATCCTATTGTGATCATGTGTATGTTTGTGTGTAGCTTTCATCTTATTTGTGGATCAACTTGCAGAGTCATTCTTTGAAACTGAAGTGAATCAGCATAAACAGAATAACTGCAGTTGATATCAGAATGACAAACAAAGGTTCAACATGGGAGGCTTGTCTACTAATGATCATCTTTCTCTGCTTTACACAACAACCTGTTACAAATGGCAGCTATTTGGTCCATGACATGGAGTTACTAAAGGCTCTCCGAAATTCTCTTTTCCAGAAAAGGGATGTTATGCCAACTTGGTTTGATACAAAGACTACTCCTTGCAATTGGACTGGCATAACGTGTGAAGGTGAACGTGTTATTCGGATTGATTTTTCATGTGGAGTTTCGCCACTAAATGTACCATTTCCTGGAAACATTGGAAAATTCAGATCCCTTAAGCACTTAAACCTTAGCCATTGTGCCTTCACTGGTAATATATCTCCGGATGTTTGGACTCTCGACAATTTGGAGATATTAGACTTGAGCGACAACAGGTTAACTGGCCAGCTGCCTCGTACTGTATCTAACCTGAGAAACCTGAGACATCTTGTGCTCGACGATAATGGTTTTTCAGGTAGTTTACCATCAACTATTGGTGAACTAAAGGAGCTCAGGGAAGTATCAGTTCATGCCAACTCTTTTTCTGGAAATATTCCCGACGAGATTGGAAACATTGAGAAGTTGCAGTCTCTTGACCTCAGCTCAAATTTCTTCTCTGGTAGTCTACCTTCCGCTCTCGGTAATTTGATGGAGGTTCTATATATCGATACTCGTCAAAACAACTTGACTGGATTGATATTTCCAGAAATTGGAAACCTAAGGAAACTTAGAATTCTTGATCTCTCATCAAACATGTTGACTGGACATATACCTGAAACAATTGGCCATCTGAAGCAACTCGAGGTGCTTGATCTCCAAAACTGCAAATTCTTTGGAAGTATTCCTGAAGAAATTTCCGCGTTGAGCAACTTGACATACTTGAATATAGCACAGAATGATTTTGATGGAGAGCTTCCCTCAAGCTTTGGTAAGCTAGAAAATCTGGTTTACCTTATTGCTCCAAATGCTGGATTGTCTGGAACGATTCCTTCGGAGCTAGGGAACTGCAAAAGGCTCAAGATAATAAATTTGTCCTTTAACTCATTTTCTGGTGCATTACCTGATGGACTTTCTGGGTTGAGTTCACTTAAATCTCTTGTACTAGATTCGAACCACTTATCAGGTCCACTGCCTATGTGGATTTCCAACTGGACTCAAGTGGAGTCAATAATGGTGCCAAAGAATTTTCTAAGTGGACCTCTACCACCACTTAATTTGCCTTTGCTATCAGTTCTTGATGTCAGTGACAATAAGCTATCTGGTGAGTTGCCTTCAGAAATATGTCGTGCCAAGTCATTGACCATTCTGCAGTTGTCGGATAACAATTTCACTGGTGACATCCAAAGTACTTTCAAGAACTGTTCAAGACTCACGGATTTGGTGTTGTCCGGAAACAACCTCTCGGGCAAACTGCCTGCTTATCTAGGGGAACTTCAGCTCATTACTCTTGAACTATCGAAAAACCAGTTCTCTGGAAAGCTACCAGATGAACTATGGGAGTCAAAAACTTTAATGGGGATCTCACTCAGCAACAATATGCTTGGAGGTTCAATTCCAGCGAGTATTGCAAAAGCTTCAACCCTTCAGAGATTGCAACTTGATAATAATCTGTTTGAAGGAAGCATACCGCGTACCATTGGTAACTTGAAGAATCTGACCAATCTTTCTCTTCATGGTAACAAGTTAAGTGGAGGTATTCCACTTGAGCTTTTTGAATGTAGAAAGTTGGTATCTTTAAACCTTGGTGCAAACAATCTTTCAGGTGAAATTCCCATATCAATATCTAAGTTGAAATTGCTAGACAATTTGGTTCTATCTGACAATCAGTTTACTGGTCCTATACCTGAGGAGATTTGTGCTGGTTTCCAAAACATGCCTTTACCTGACTCCGAGTTCACACAGCATTACGGCATGCTTGATTTGTCCAACAATGAACTAGAAGGTTCCATCCCACGCTCAATTAAAGATTGCATAGTTGTGACAGAGCTACTTCTACAGCGAAATAAGCTCAGTGGGAGCGTTCCTCGTGAAATATCTCTGCTTGGTAATTTAACATTGCTTGATCTATCTTTCAATTCCTTGACAGGTCCAGTGTTTCCTCAGTTGTTCTCGATGACAAGCCTACAAGGTCTTATTCTTTCTCATAACCAGATAAGTGGATCTATTCCTGATAATCTTGAATCTATGATGCCAAGTTTAGTCAAGCTAGATCTTTCAAATAACTTATTGAGTGGTCCATTGCCGCCTTCTGTATTTAGTGTAAAAAGTTTGACCTATTTGGATATCAGCGTGAATTTTTTCTCGGGCTCATTGTCTTTTGATGTTAGATCCTCTAGCTCTTTGTTGGCCCTAAATGCTAGTAACAACCAACTCTCTGGTGCCCTTGACTATTCTCTCTCTAATATGACTTCCCTTTCCATACTAGATCTCCATAGCAACTCAATTACAGGCAACTTGCCGCCATCACTTTCAGCTCTTGCTTCCCTCACATATATCGACTTATCCAGCAACAGTTTTCAAAAGTCCTTTCCTTGTAGTATTTGTGACTTAGAAGGCCTTGTTTTTACCAATTTCTCCGGCAACAAGTTCACTGGCCTAGCACCTGATGCTTGCACTAAAGCTACAAAATGCATACCAAGTGAACCTGTTTTACCTTCCAGGGAAGAAAACTATGCATCTTCACCACTTCTAAGCCATGCATCTGTCTTGGCTATCGCCTTTGGTGCATCGTTCATTTCACTTGTGGTGCTCATTGGAGTTCTCAGATGGAGAATGCTGAGACAAGAAGCTGTAATTCTTGACAGAGGTAAAGGTAAACTAGGAAAGACAAGTGACCCCACATCGACTGATGAGCTTTTGATTAAGAAGCCAAAGGAGCCTTTAAGTATCAACATTGCAACCTTTGAGCAGTCTTTGTTACGGATCAACCCTACAGCTATTCTCTCAGCCACTGAGAATTTCAGCAAGAGCTACATCATTGGTGATGGTGGCTTTGGTACTGTATACAGAGCCAAATTGCCTGAAGGCCGGACTATCGCTGTCAAGAGGCTGAATGGAGGTCATGTGCATGGTGATCGCGAGTTCTTTGCTGAAATGGAAACAATTGGGAAAGTAAAGCATGAAAATCTGGTGCCATTGCTTGGCTACTGTATCTTTGCTGATGAGAGGTTCTTGATATACGAATATATGGAGAATGGAAGCCTTGATTTCTGGTTGAGAAACCAAGCTGATGCAGTAGAAGCACTCGATTGGCCAACTCGTTTCAAGATTTGTCTAGGGTCAGCTCGCGGACTTGCCTTTCTACACCATGGTTTTGTTCCACACATCATTCACAGAGACATCAAGTCAAGCAATATACTCCTGGACAGGAACTTTGAGCCACGAGTATCGGACTTTGGCCTGGCTCGGATCATTAGTGCATGTGAGAGCCATGTTAGCACAATCCTTGCTGGTACATTCGGGTACATTCCACCAGAGTATGGACAGACAATGATGGCTACAACCAAGGGTGACATCTATAGCTTTGGAGTGGTGATGTTGGAATTGGTGACAGGAAGGGCACCTACAGGACAGGCTGATGTCGAAGGAGGCAATCTTGTTGGCTGGGTGAGGTGGATGGTTGCGAATGGGAGGGAAATTGAAACATTGGATCCATTTTTTTCAGGTTCAGGATTATGGAAGGATCAAATGCTGTGCGTTCTTTCCATTGCAAGGTTATGCACCAACGATGAACCATGGAAGCGACCAACAATGCTCGAAGTGGTGAAGCTGTTGAAGGAGGCCAAAAGCAATGGTTCCTGTGGAGGGTGATTGAACCTCAACTACATTAACATGATTAGGTTACAGTTTGAAGAAAGGGTAATGAATGGTCTAATTAATAGGATCATGGTTATTTATGTTATGCTACTATATATCTATTGTATAATGGAAACTAGTTTTATGAGTTCATAGAAGTCTGATGTAAGTTGGTAGAGATATAGTGTTATGCTTAATCAAAAGTTGAAAAAAGACTTTGTTGTGACTTGTATTACAAACTTGCAGTTATAGCCTTATGAAGTCTTTTTAAGGATATACAAATTAATATCTCTCCGAGTTACTAAAAGTTAATTAAAACACCAGTCGTCTATTCATCTATAAACACATTAGAAGAACAAATGACAGAAAATTCAGTAGAAAAATGATAAAAAGTAGACTAATAACAGTACTAACTTACTATATTTAACATAAGCTAAATACTACTGCCCTTTTCTTTCCCTTTTAAGCAGACAAAGAATTGAAGTTATGAATGAAAAATGACAATAAAAAAGTATATGCAAGTAGAATTAGAAGTATACCAAATCCATTGACATTCCTTTCTGTTTTCACCATTTTGAATATTAAAAATGTCCCTTTGAGATTTCACTCTTTGCCTACCAAGCCAAAGGGATTGGAAAAGTTGGGAATATGAGTAGATACATTAGGGCAAGACAAGGCTTATAACCGCAATCTCTGCGATTTGTAAATCGCATTCACCGTTGCGATTTATAAGTCGCATTCCACTCTACAATTACAACCCGCATTCGCCTATTGTCAGCAACTGCAATATAAGTCGGAGATAGGATTTATTCAGAGAGTACAATTTATAAGACGCAGTCATTAAGATTTAAGACGTATTATAGATTGCGTACTTATAAGTCGCATTCACAATCCTTTTTTAAGTCCATGCACACGGTGGCGGATCGCTGAAAAATTACACTGTATATATAAGGTAAAATCTATTTTTTACCTCTATATATTAAGTTTTGAACACCCTTAGTATTATGCAAAAGTGTAGTTTAGTGGTCAAGGGTTTTCAAAATTTACATAAAGGTCATGAGTTCAATTTCCATTAGCTACAATTTTTTTTTTGAACACCCTTCAAGTTTCTGCATCCGCCACTGCATGCACAATAGCAAGTTTTTGAAACATTCACCAATTCAATTGCTATGGGTAAGTCGTATTCATAAATTGTGAATCATGAATCGCACATCTATCCTTGCTGTTAGGGGTGTACATGAAGCGAACTGATTTGGTTTTTATCAAACTCAAACCAAATCAACTATATCGATTTCGATTGGTTCAGTTTTTTTTTTTTTTGAATTTTTTGTTACTTAAATATTATTTTAATCTTACTTTCTTAAATTTTTAAAAAATTCATGAGTTAGATCTGCCCTTATTTTGTGTGACTATAAAACTTCGTTATTAAAAGTAAAACGAGATATTTCCTCACATATAACATCTACATAGGGTTTGTGGGGGGTAATTTATATAAAAATGGATATCTCTTTTGCATGTTGGACAAAATGGACCGAATTCACGAGTTGCATAGTAAGGAGGTTGAGTTGGTTTGTGGGATCAATGTTTATATATTTCTTAAAATGGACAACTAATCACCCAAAATTAGGCATGTCTTAGCTACTGTACTTTAACAACCTATAACTACTACATATTATTCTCTTTTTTGGTTTGTCTCACTCTCTCATATGTCTCATTCCACCAACCTTCTTATATCTTCTTACATCTTCTTCTACATCTTAAATCATTCTATCTTCTTTACTAACCCAATTAATTTCTTTGATTTGTGTTTCTCTTCTTTTTTTCCATTTTATTTTGGTGTTATTTTTTTCTAATATACTAAAAAAAAATATGAAGGATAGATCAATGGAGAAGTTTGTGGTGTTTCCATTCTCTTTTGGGTGTGGTTCCGAGACAAGTATTGCCGTGGCAAAAACCAGCAGCAGCCAACCTGAAGAAAATACTAAAAGTTCAGTATTAAGTCAAGTTCCAACAAGTATGTTTCTTTTTAGTTAATTTGTTCAATTATGTTTTGTTCGTTTAGTGAATGGATTTTCTTGGTTTTCCATTGAAAACTACTTCCATGTTAAACTTACTATATACACTTGAATCCAAGATTTTGAGTTAGTGAGTACATAATAAATACGTATGATTTTATAATAGCTATCATTCATTCTACCATCTACAACCTAGGGTATATCGAAAATAACTTCTCTGATGATCTCCAGGGTAAAAGTAAGCTAAAGAGACGTGCGTCTTAACTTTCCCAAACCCTGCTTGTAAGAAATTACCTGGCTTGTTGTTGTTGTTTGATTTTATAATAGTTATACATTAGTATCGCTACTGAAAAAAACATGAATTAGCGATAGGCCAATTTTGTAGTTAAGCAAAATAATTTGTCGCTGATCCTATTTAATAACAGATAAATAACAAAGTATAAAAAAAATATGTTAGGTATGTGTGATTTAGTGACAGATTAGCGATAAATTCGTAGCGAATTTTAGTATTTTTTTTGGTAGTGGATATGTATATATAATACGAGCAAAAAGCAATAGGTTGAACAAGCTAAAAGTGAATAATTGCATATGATTTTATAATATGTATTATTGACATTGTTTATTTGGATGTTATTAAGAAAGACAAGTAGGAGAAGAGAGTTCATCAAAAGTGAAAATCAATGGATTTTGGGGATATTTGGGCAGACGACAATTTTCTCAAGGTGTGCAGAGGTTGCAAAGAAGTTTCAAAGGTTTCTCTCAATTATTTGGTAAGTATTATGTCGCACACTGTCTTGATTTAAGCTATTACTTACACTATTAGCTTGTTTATTCAACTTTATTATTTACACTATTTTCTAACTCATTAATCCACGTTTATACTATAAGTAGAAAGTTAGGTTATTTTTAAGATAATATGATAATTTAAAATTTTTTAGTGTCACTAATCACTATGTATAACATATCTAATGTATTGTCGATTATCATTTAATTTGCTTTTTTTTTAATTAGCAAATGTTGATTGAAAATAATGTTATATATAGTTTGCCTTGAATTAATTTATAACATATGTGGTTGGAAGAGTGTGACGTAGACTCGTCAAATTGGCATATTACCAAATCACGCCCCTATTAGTGCAACACCAATAAATCCATGAGATATTATTTGTAAAAGGGCTCCATTAAGACCATTTTTATAGGAACTTCTGTACCAGAAACAATGGTATCTGCACCCACCCCCCGAGTATATGCTTCAACAGGAATCACACAAGGGTAGATTAGAAACCTCTGGTATTTTCCACGTTCATAGGAGTGCGTTTATGTTAGTTAACTAAAAAACGGATCATTCCTTTGCTTTTGGAATACCCAATCACAGAATTTCATTATCTCCCTTCTAAGCCAATCAAAAAAGTCCTTTTTCGAATTTTTTTGATTGTTTTCTGGATTTTGATGAATCGTAAGATAAAAAAAGCTTGGGTGAAACTAAGTGGAGGTCCGAACCGACTGATATTGAAGAATGAGCGGATGAGTTGGCACTTCGCCCCTCTTTTTATTTATTCTTTTATTTTTTCTGAAATTGAGTCAAAAAATAAAAAATGACTCTTCAAATAAAGCAAATTAACGAGTTTTTGTCTCTCGAATGTCCAACTCGGGGATGGAAATGAGTGAATATCTACAATACCTGGATTTAATCAGATACAATTTGAAGGATTTTGTAGGTTCATTTCGTTGAAATTGTTCGTTTGGAAATTTCCCGAAAAGCTAATCATAGGTTCTTCTCTCCATCGAAACAATAGGGCTCCCGGAACTTCTTCGTAGTGGCTCCCTTACATGCCTCATTTCAGAGGGAATGTCATTCTCGATACAATTTTTAAATATTGGATTTTCTACTTCCTTTATGATTTCGTTCGAAATCATATAAAGACAATTCAGGGTAAAGGGTACAGCTGGGTGGTCCAGCCTATTCTTGAAATAACGCTTGCATCCTCTGTATTACCGCGACTGTTGGATTCTTCGTCGCCGTAGTAAATAGGAGAGAAAATCGAATTAAATTCTTCGTTTTTACAAAAAAAAAAAAAAAAAAAAAAGGAGTAAGCTTGTGACTCTAATTGTTCTCGGATAGCACCCGCGCCAGTAGAGATTTCTCGGTTGCGAAATGTATCGAAACCCTGGGTAGTAAAAAAAAGTGGGATGCTGTATTTCCAAGATTGGATTTCATATTCGAATAAACCTCTTGTTCAATACATAATGACTGAAGCCAACTTTGGTTGGTTAATCCGATCAGTTCATCGATGGTCCGATAGTCCCCATTTTGGGAACGTCCAGTGCCAAAGTCACTGAATGGGTAAGTCGCCAATCCCTGGTCATTGGGGATCTCTAGAAAGCCCTTTTTATGAAATTTCTGAGAGGTCAACCGGGCTTCTTGTTACTGGATTTCTATAGGAAAAATTATAGGAATAAATTGTTATTCCTTTCCTCTACAGAGAAACCTTTCTTCCAAGTCACACCATAAGAGCCATTTATTATCTTTCTTTGATTCCAGATCAAAGATTGTATGCATCAAAAATTCCAGGTTCCTCGGTGTAAATGCATTAAAAAGGGACAATAATTGGTAATTACCTAATTAATTTAGAATATGTAGTTGGAATAGAATACTGAGATACTAACCAGACGAGAAAATTCCTATATCATACCATATATACGATACAGATGTGGCAAAACCAATTCATTTTTTAGTAACTCGTCTAACACGCTAAAATTAAGCAAATTGAATTATGACCCGTTTATTTAGGGATGACAATTGGGGCGGGGCAGGGCGGGGCATGGTAAACTCTAAATGGGGCAGGGCAGGGAAAGATTTAAATGGGGCGGGGCAGAGCATGGCAGGACTAATTTTTTTGATAAATTAGTGGGTTAGGGCAGGGCAGGGCACCTCTTCTTCTCAATCACACCCATTCTCTTTGGTTTCTAATTCTAATAGCACCGTGAGGGGGGTTAAGGCAAAGACGATGATGGTAAAATGGGAAATAAATAAATAAGCTCACATGATTTCTTACGGTACTTCCTACAAAATACTACACGACACGAAACAATGGATAACTAACTGAAAATAAAGAGGAGGAAGAAGAAAGAATTAGTTCACAAGTTTGGATTTTTGTTAACTGAGAATTTTTAAAAATTGCAGCCTACAAATAATATTTTGCTTAGCTGTGAATTTCAATTTATTGGTCAAAACTAAGTTTGAAGACTGTGATAGACAGACAAAAGGTAATTCTGTTTTAATTGTGTATATGTAATCTTTGTCACAATGGTGTCTATAAATTTAGAAGATATAATATATTCGAAAAATTGATTTCTTTATATATATAGGACTTAATATACCCACCAATTCTTTTTTAACAATAACTCTCCAAGACTCTAAAAGACTATAAATACGATCATGTATAGTTATGGAGTTAAAAATATAGTCATATAAAAGATTGGGTTATTAACGGATTAGAAGTTAAAAGAATTAATTTAGAATATAGTAAAAGAAATAAAAAAATAATGAAAAAACATAAACGGGGCCGGGCGTGGCGAGGCAGGGCTTAGCGGGGCGGGGCGGGGCATGACAAAAATCTGAAAAAATACTAAATGGGGCAGGGTAGGGCAGGTCAAAATATCAGCAGGCCAAGGCTTGCCCTGCCCCGCCCCACCCTGCCCCAATTGTCATCCCTACGTTTATTGACTTGACTCAACATATTGAACCCAAAATGACATATGGGGTCAAAATAGTGTAATCAACAGAAATATAACCTAACTTAAACATACAATCACAAATTTGGAGATTAGAATTATGTAAAGTTGAAAGACCATAAGCTAATAATTCAAATAAATAGTAGCTTTCACGTTTTTTTTTTAAAATAAAAAAACAAATTACGAAAGGAGGAAAAGTTGTGACATGTTTAATTTGGTGAATTGAGTTATGACTTGTTATTTGACTTATCTTGACCCAATCTATTTTGACCTTAACAAATTTTAGACGCGTTGAATTATAATCCATTTATTGATTTGACCCGTTTTTTTATTTACTCAAACTTGACTCAACTCGGCAATAGGTCATTTCTACTACGATGATACATCATTAATTCAACGTTATTAGAACTTTACAAATAAAATCAAATTTTAGCAAAAAGACAAGGATGCAAGCTTATATAATTTACGAAAGTTCGTCGTAGAAATTTATAAATTTTATATTCTGAATCCGGCTTTAATTATCATGTTTTTTCTTCTTCTCTTGCAGCGTATAAAGAAGAGATTGAAGAAGTGGAAATAGAGATGGAAATAGGGAATCCAACAGATGTGAAACATGTAACTCACATAGGATATGATGGATCCACAAAAACAATTAACACTATCAAAGGCTGGGATAATTCAAAAGCACCTGAATTACTTTCTTTTCCTAATTCAGTCTCCATTAAACAATTTGAGGTTGCTATGGCTTCGCAGGCTAATGGATCCTCTAGGTTTTAGTAGCGATATATTTCCTCTACCTTTGTCTTCCATTTTTTTTTCCATGTAATTTTTCTTTTTTTGAGGTTGTTATCATGTGATGAGGAGGTCACGGGTTTGAACCGTGTAAATAGGCTCTTGCAGAAATGCAAGATAAGGCTGCATAGACCCTTACGTGGTCCGATCCTTCCCCAGAGTTTGCGCATTACAGGAGCGTAGTGTATTGGGCTGCCCTTCTTTTTATTAGGTTTTCTTTCTTTTATGATCAGGAAGATTTTTTTTGTGTGGTCATAATGGATTTGGAAATAGCCTCAGTTGAGGTGTTCGGTTGATTGTTAGGACAACTTAAAGGGGTCGTTTATGTATTTCGCTTTAATAATACAAAGTAATGAATAACACAATTACGATGAGCAAAAAAACAAAAAGAGGAATAAAAATTTAAATTTCAGGAAAAATATAAAAATACAAGAGGTATAAATAGAATTACAATGAGAAAGGTCCTCTATATAATTATCTTTTGTGGCGACTAAAGTTACTACTAAAATAAATAATATCGCCACTAAAACCGCTTACGTGGTCTCGCCCATTCCAGTAGCGACCTAGTCGCCCCTAAAAGTCGGTGGCCATATTTTTCTTTAGTGGCTACTAGTCGGGACTTAAAGTAACTATTTCACCATTAAACTCGCATAGTTGGTCGCCCTTTCTAGTGGTGACATACTACGGAGTTTCAGTGGCGTTATTATTAAAGTATCACAAAAAGAATATATCATTTATAGCGACCAAAGTTGCTACTAAAAGTAGTAATGTTGTGATCACGTCCAACTATACCTTATAAAAAATAAAGCGATCGTTGCAAATATAATCTGATTTACAAGTTCGGAGTCAAATCCTCGGGAAACTAACATATCTATTACAACTCTTAGCGATACTAGTACAAGCTCAAACAATTACCGGAAGCAAGATTTTTATCAATAAATAGTGAGATTTTTTTAACTAAAGCAAAAGGATATTAAAACTAACAATATTCGGAATAAAGAAAATTCAATGCTAAAAAGATCTAGGGTATTGATTTCTTCAATTGCTAGCTTAATTCTTAACCTTTTTGCTATAATCTCGCCGTGACACTCGATGAGCATTGTGAGCTATGGGTTACCGCAATTATCTCTCGATTAACTACGATAATTTAATAGAGCATTCTCTCAAACTACTCTAGCTGATAATTTATGCAGACCTAAATTATCTCACTAAAGTTTCGTTATCTCTAACCCCACTTTTAAATTAAAGTAATGAATCTCTTTAATTACCCCAAAAGTTGTGATGTTCACAATAAACTATCCTAGGATTCTTTCCCAAGCAACACAAGGCAATTAGACAGGATTAATCGAGGCATCATTCAATTAATCACCATAGAAAGTATAGTTGAACAATCATATAATAAAATCTGGCTCGATTATAATAAAATTAAGTCAAAACTTCATCTAATAATTGGTCCCATTAATCCTAGGTTAAATGTTTAGCTACTCGTGGGAAAAGAAGATAAAAACATAAAATAATTCATAGTTCACAAAATAATGATAACAAGAAGAAGAATGAAAAACTCTAATGGTGTCTTGATCTTCTCACACTTGTTCTTGCCTCCAATTGAGTCTAAAAACAAGCTTAACCTTCACTTGGGTGAGTTTATTGAGTTTATATAGGGTTGGGATAAGTTTCCCACGCTCTACACTTTAGCCAACTTCTTGGCTTCCTCTAGGTTGACCGCAGTCGCGGTACAACCGCGACATGATCGTGGTGATTTACGACCATTCTGTTTTTTGCTTTCTTTCACCGTGTTCCAGCCGTGGTCTGACGGTCACAGTGGACTATTGCCCAGATTTTCTTCGCCTTTTCTTGCTCATTTTCATCCAGGCTCTTCTCGATTGGCCTTGTATATTTATTTTTTACCCCAAAACACTTTATATTCTCTTCCTAACTCGGAGTATCTCCTGTAAAGCATAAAAACCTCAATTAGAGCATTTTGTTATCATTTAACATTTAAAATATCAATAAGGTATGGTTAATTTAGAGCATAAATAGCATCTACATCGCAAAATATATGCTACTATCAACACCCCACACTTAAATCATTTCTAGTCGTCTAACAACAAAACCATACTCTATAGGCCTAATCATCTCTGGGTCACTTCTCTACTCCTTATACCAAGAATAATTCACATAGATAGACTATCTTAGCGTAACCTCCTAACCTCAAGAGTGGACTCCCTCTCTGGCCACGTAATGTCCCTAACGGGCTTTTATACTCTCGGTCAGAGGTCCCGGACTTACCTTTCCTTCATGAATTACGTGCCTACTCACCACAAAAGAGACTTGTGTCATGTCATTATAATTCATACAGTGAGGAATTCAAATACATAAAATTTCACTCACCCTCAGAAATAAATTCTTATGCCATAAACAATGCGCCATAGGCTTGCCCGTACTGTAATACTCGACTAATCGAGCCCATTTGGTTTAGAATCAAGTAGGACTCTATTTGGTTGTAATGTTGGCTACGGGACATGTAAGATATATATATATATGGGTATAGTGACTACACCTCCCTAAGCACTTCAATACACTTTTCACTTTTGAGCACATGCCTTTATCAAACCTTCATTCCACCTTTACATTATTGAGTTAAGCCCCCTATTTCTTTAAGCATACTTCCTCTTTTGATGACCACCACCATTTTGAGACTTATTCTTGTAAAAATTATTCAGCCAGTCTCTTTTTTTTTTTAGATTCCGGTGGCTTCTAATATTGTTTATCACATAATGCTCCCCTTTTGTTTTTATGTCTTCTTGGTTCCACTCGAAAGCCCAACCAACCACCCCACACTTTAACTTTTTCATATTCATTACAATTCAAGAGCTTCTAAGAGGTGACGGGGTTCAAAGAGATTGGTACTTCAAAACTTGGGTAAGACTTGTAATGTGGTTGCCAAGAAAATAGGATTCCATGCTCACATGGATTAACTAGGATATATACACTCCGGTTGGTAAAAACATATATAGATAGGTTCAATAAGGAAATGCTTATATTATTTTTCGGACACTAATTAAGACTATCGTTTCGCTTCGTACACACACAGGGAAAATTCTAGGCATTAAGTGTTAGTATAGAATACAAAAATCCTCACTCACACGTTGTACATGACTCAATTTAGTTAGGACTATCCGACACTCTGCTCAAAGTGCTTAAGCTAACTCATGAACAGACAATTAAAGGCTATATTGATAGAGTCAACTAATGAGTCTAAGTGTCACACTAATGCAATCTCTATTCAAGGTACCATGGAGTCAAGGGATCTTATTTCTAAATTTTCCTCGCCCAAAAATTCCTAAACTACAAAAGGAAAAAAAAACTAACTACACCCGGTTCAAATGGAAACCCTTGGAAAAGAGCCGTGGTTTAAAGAAAAACCAAGGGGATTTGATACACTAACTAACAAAAGAAAATCTTTTTGTTTATTTTTATTCGACGTAATTCCCTCAAGAGACACGTCGAGAGGTGTCCGTCTTCGGGCTAAGTCGAAGTTAATTAAAAGCAACTAAAAAAACAAATAAATTTATACAATTGTACAACACAACAATCATCACCAACCCCACACTTAAAGATTTGGCATGTCCCATGTCAAAGAAATTAAAGCAGAGTAAAGTAAAGGGACTTCCCTGGTGCTCAGTCTAGATCAGAGAAGGTGCAAGGATCAAGGTGACACGCTTGTCCTAGCGCCCAGAGCCAGCCCATGATCTTTTCTTTGACCTGGCATTTTGAGTGGCCAAAGTGTAATTAAACTATTTATCTTCTGAAATTATTTAAAATTAATTATCAATTAAATTTGCCTTAGGAACTATATTTTGTGAATTTCTTTAAATTTTGTTCTAAAACAAATCAATACCTAATTAATACTAAAATGAAATTAAAATCCTAAATGCAAATGCATATTTTTGTATTTTCATAAGACTTAACATGCACAAATAACATGCAAACAATTAACACAAAATTCATAAAAATCGTAAAAATAAGAAAAAATCTTTTGTTTATATTTTATGGGAATAACTCATATATAGGAAAAAAATCACATGCTCACACCAGTATATAATTTTTGCCGTATGGGCTGACAAAAGGCCCCGTGAAGTCGATCCCCCAGATTTCAAACATTTCCACCTCTTGGATTGTGGTCATTGGCATCTCATGACGACGGGATATGTTGCCCGTCCTTTGACATTCATCACAGATTTTGACCCTAAGCATGGGCATCCTTGAACGATGTAAGCCAATACATGCCTCATTCCAACACCTTTTCTGCTGTATGAATTCCTCCAATGTGTCTAGCATATGGCGAAGCATGACAAACCTGCAAAATAGAAGGTTGATCTTGCTCGGGGATACACTGTTGGATCATGTTATCAACACATATTTTGAACAATAGGGGTTCATCCCAATAATATGCACGACAATCACGGAAAATTTTCTTCTTTTGAATTGAGGGGAGACCATGAGGTACAATACCACATGCTAATTAATTAGCAATATCAGTATACCATGGTGCATCTTCCATTGTCATAGCAAGTAATTGCCTATGTGGGAATGTATCAATGATATCTTCAACCTCCGTTCTCTTCTCTCCCTATTCCAACCTCGAGAGGTGATATGCTACTTGATTGTTTGTACTTTTTCGATCACAAATCTCCAAGTCAAATTTTTGTAGTAATAGAACCCAGCGAATCAAGCCAGGCTTTGACTCCTTCTGTGCAATCAAGTACTTAATGGTTGTATGGTCAGTATAAACAAATAACATTCGAGCTAATAAGATATAACCTGAATTTGTCAAAGGCAAACACTACAACGAGCATTTCCTTTTCTGTGACCGTGTAGTTCAGTTGTGCACCATTAAACATATTGCTTGCATAGTAAATTAGATGCATAATTTTCTCCTTGCGCTGCCCCAAAAACGCTCTTATAGCATAATCATGGGCATCACACATCAACTCAAATGGTTGCTCCCAGTTGGGTGCAATAATGATGGGTACAATCACCAATCTCTTCTTCAGCTCCTCAAATGCTAACCTGCTATCATCAAAAAATATAAAGTGCTGGTCTTTTTCAAGCAGCTTACATATTTGAAAAATCCTTGAGGAACCGTCTGTAGAATCCAGCGTGCCTGCGGAAATTTCTCACTGCTTTCAAAAAACTAGGTGCTAGGAGTTTCTCAATCATAACAACTTTTGCATGGTCTACTTCAATCCCCTTTTTGGACACTCTATGCCCCAACATTATGCCTTCTTGTACCATAAAATGGCATTTCTCCCAGTTCAACATCAAATTTGTCTCCACACAGCATTTGAGCACTCTTTTAAGGTTGTGAAGACAATCTTCGAATGAATACCCTACCATGGAGAAATCATCCATGAACACCTCTATAATATCTTTGACCATGTCGGTGAAAATGGCTAACATACACCGCTGAAATATGGCGGGTGCATTGCAAAGTCCAAAGGGCATTCTCCGAAAGGCAAAGATGCTATACGGACATGTGAAGGACGTTTTCTCTCTATCTTTCGAGGCTATTGAGATCTGATTGTACCCTGAATGTACATCCATGAATCAAAAATGGGATTGCCTAGCTAACCTCTCCAACATCTGGTCAATGAAAGGTAAGTGGAAATGGTCCTTCCGGGTGGCTGCATTTAATTTACTGTAATCCATGCAAATCCGCCACCCTATGACTGTACGAGTTGAGATCAACCCGTTCTTCTCATTTTTTACAATTGTTATTCCACCCCTTTTTGATTCAGACTGGACGGGGCTTACCCAATTGCTGTCTAAGATGGGAAATATGATGCGCGCGTCTAGTCTCTTGATTACCTCCTTTTTACTACCTCATTCATATACGGTTCAACCTTCTTTGATGTTCCTTGGAAGGCTTGTGCCCTTCTTCCAGACAAATCTTGTGCATGTAGAAGGTCGGGCTGATACCCTTTATGCCTGCCATGGTCCAACCAATGGCAGTTTTGCATTCTTACAACACATGTAGTAATTATTCTACCTGCACAACTAGCAAACCAGATGATATAATAACAGGAAAAGTAGAAGTAGGACCCAAGAAAGCATATTTACGGTGAACTGGAAGTGGTTTCAGCTCCAGCTGTGGTGGTTCCACTATTGATGATTTTGCAGGTGGTGTAGCCCTCTTTTCTAACTCAAGGGGCTCGAACTCAAGACCCCTCTTCCAGAATTCTTGGCCTTCAAGTTCCATGATCCACTCTGTCAATCTTTCACTATCCATCTCTTCTAAATTTGTCAAGCAAGCTCCCAATGGATCTTTGGTGTTCAGGGTCTCAATGTCTTTATACAGGATCACATCTACAACTTCCACTAGTGAGCAATTTGCATATTCACTGGGTCTCCTCATAGATTGGTGAACGTTGAATATTACTTCTTCATCGTTCAACCTCATTTTTAATTCCCCAGTTTCACAATCAATCAATGCTCTCCCAGTGGCTAAGAATGGACTCCCTAGAATGATGGGTATCTCCTCATCTACCTGACAGTCCAGAATAACAAAGTGTGCAAAGAATACAAATTTTCCCACGTGTACTAGCACATCATCAAGAATCCTCGCCGGTCTTTTAACCGTGTGGTCAGCTAGTTGTAACAACATCGAAGTCGGTCTAGCTCTGCCAATGCCCAGTTTTGTATATATTTCCAAAGGCATCAAGTTTATGCTAGCTCCTAAGTCACACGATGCTTTTGAAAAAGCATAACTCCCACAGTACAAGGAATAGTGAAACTATCTGGATCGGACATCTTTTGAGCCATGGGTCGTGCTACATGTCTGTGTCATAGTTACTGTGGATAGATTCTGAAAGTCAAATTTCCATGACATCAAATCCTTCATCATCATGGCATAGCCTTGCATTTCCCTTAAAGCATCCATCAGAGGGATATTCAATTGAATCTGACAAAGCATCTCCATGAATTTTCAATATTGATCTTCTTCTTTTTTGTTTTGCCAGTCTCTGAGGGAATGGTGCAGGATGGGGGTGTGCATTCGAATTGGTTTATCGATAAATCAAATCAATTATTTTTTATTAGTTTATCGATATTATTTTATCGATTTTGATTTTGATTTCAAAATTTTCCTTATCGAGATATCGATTTTGATTTTGATTTTGTCCTCTTCGGTTATCGGTTTATCAATAAACTGATAAAATATACTAAAAAGATATTTTTTTTTACCCTAATTCTATAATACCCTTTCCTTTACCCTAAGTCCTTAACCATAATAATTCTTATACCACATTTAAAGAATGATCATATTTAAAGCTCAAGGGAATGAAGTTCAAATTAATGAAAAACATAATCAGTCGTGATGATGTATTTTTTTATACCATTGAAATGTTGGTGGCATACATTTGATCCCTTGATTTATTTTCGTTGCATGTGCTTGTTGACATATTTTTTATATTATAAATGGTGTTCTTTTTATTTTAGCTTCTTTTTGTCCATATTAGTTAGGCGTATTTATAGCTATATACTTTCCGTGAAATTCTACAAGTTTTCTTATTAGTGTAATTGATAACCGAATCGATAGCCCCAAAAATTAATAAATCAAAATAAAAAAATTGAAACCTTATTGAAACAATAACGATAAGCATATGTACAAATTAATAATTGATAATCGATAAGTAATTATCGATAAGGGTCAAAATCAAATCGATAAATCGAATGCACACCTCTAGTGCAAGCACCACTCTTTGTTCACTACTTGTTGGTTGTTCTTTGTTGGAATTTTGTGGCACAAGAGGTACCACCTGTTCTATAACTTGTTCACTTTCTTTAGCTTTACCCGTATCAACCTGAGCCTGCTCAATTACCATTTCAGTGAGTTCTGTTGATTCATCTATATCTATTGGAACTGGAGTGGTTGGTGTTAGTCTCTCTTCTAGATTGAGCAACTTCTTGCTCCTTATCAAAATCTCTCCCATTCCCGGAGCCTTACTACCATCAGTTGATTCGGGTTTTGCTCCTTGGGGTCAATATTCGTGTCGGATGGTAATGTTCCCTGTGGGCGGTTATTTAAGGCCATGGACAGCTGCCCCAATTGAGTTTTAATACCCTTAATTGCTGAGTGCCAACTTTTCTTACATCTTACCATTTATTCCGATGAGTTGTTGCAGCATACCCCTAATTTCTACCATGTTGTTGTCATGTGCTATTGAGGTATCTAATATGTCAACTATTGTTTGGTGCTGCTGTTGATAGCCATGTTGTCTCTGATATGACACCATTTGGCCTTGGGGCCACATATCTCCCGGTTGTGGCATTTTTGGTTTGTACTACTGGTTAAGTGTTGGTGTCTATTGTTGTCCTCCTTGCCTCTGGTCCCCAAAATTGTTGACATAATTCATATCCTCTATTAACACTTGGTTATCACCTTCTCCACTCCATGAACACATATAAGATTGGCCTTGTATCTTCATTTTTTACCGCAAAACACTCTGTATTGTCCTCCTAACTCGGAATAGCTCCTGCAAAGCATAAAAACCTCAATGAGAGTATTTTGTGATTATTTAGCACTTAAACTATCAATAAGGTATGATTAATTTAGAACATAAATAACATCTACATCGCTTAATATAGACTACTATCATATTGCAATCAAAAGTCGGCATGGTTGGTTGCCCCTTCTAGTTATATGAACAACCTAATTATTTCTACTTGACAACCTTACAATTATTAATTTGACAAACTTAAGTTTTTAAAAATAAATAAATTATTTAAGCATATTAGTACCTGAATGGGCGATTCCAAATACACTTAAGCGATCTATATATATATATATATAATTAAAAATCTGATATGGCGCTAGGATTCTGATTTATCTTATTTCTCAGTTTTTTGGTTTTTTTTCTTTCTATTTTCCGAATTGTTGTCATATAACTTCAATTACTCATTTGGAAGATAACTCAGAAGGCATTAGTATAGGCATTGGCCATTTGTGTAGAGGTTTAAGATATATTGTGCTAATCTAAGAAAATAACAATCAAAGAAATAATACGTCATAGTAATAGGTTATATATAACTTAAATTTTCTAAATAAGCATATATAGTGCATGATCACTAAGTGAATATTCTGGTTTAGACTTTAGAATGAGGAAACCAGTTACTGAAAAAGGTTTTATCCTTTTTATTCTATAAGATTGTTAATTCGTAAAATTTTCATTGGATACAAAAAGAGAACTTGTTAGGATCGGAAACCCGGGCAGTGCGGAATTTAGCCAAACAATATTGTAATGATAGTAACAAAGACAATGGAAGTTGATAACAATGACAATTAAAGCATATAAAGAAGATCGCACAAATTTAATGTGGTTCGGTCAAAGTGACATACGTCCACAAGCGGAGATAAGTAATTTTACTATAACAACAAGAGTAGAAAATTAGAGTAAACACAGGAAGAAACAAGAAATAAAGACTCAAGTCTTGTTGGTATGTAGTTGGTGTATTTAAAATGAACTACTAACCTTCCCTTTTATTGGCAAAAAAGTCTTGGCCTCTTAGATATAAAAGAAGAGATACAAATGATATCCACCACAAAATACAATATTCTTTGGATCCGAAAGAATATTGCCAACAAAATCTACTTTAGAAGCATGCTTATGTGAAATGGAATCCATTAGCCAAAATATTGGCCATAATTACAGAATTGTTATTGTGGTTATGGGTGGCAAATGGGCGGGTTGGGCTGAATTGGGCGGGTCAAGATGGGTTAGTCAATAAATGGGTTATTGGCCAACCCAGCCCAAAGTGAATTTGGGTTAAAATGGGCTGTGTCAAGATGGGCTAAACAATGGATCATGACCCAACATGACCCATATTTTAGAATCATTCTCATCTTGCATAAAAATGTTTTTAGGGGTTTGCACCCGGGGTGGGGGGCGTGGGAGGGGTAGGGTAGGGGTAGGAGGTTTAGAAAAATAAAATAATATTAAATTGAAAATACAACAAAAAAAATAATTTTTTTTAGGGATTTTGCGTGGCGGGGTAGGGGTAGGGGGTATGATTGGGTGGCAGAAAAACTAAAAAATAAAAAATAAAAATTTAAAAATAAAAATAAAAAGTAAATTTTTTTAGGTGGTTGACACCGCGGGTAAGGTGCAGGAGGGGGTATTGGTAGCGTGGGGTGGCAGAAAAATTGAAAAACAAAAAATAGAAATTTAAAAATAAAAATAAAAAGTAAAATTTATTTAGGGGGTTTGCGCTGGAGGGGGGATATGGTGGGGTGAGGGGATGGCAGAAAAACTGAAAAACAAAAAATAGAAATCTAAGAATAAAAAAAAATAAAAAGTAAAATTTTTTAAGGGGTTTGCGCCGGGGTAGGTTAGGGGGTAAGGGTATTTGGGGGCATGAGAGTATAGGTGTAGAGTGGGTGAGGTAGAAAATAAAATAATTAATAATTAAAATACAACAAAAAAAGTGAATCTTTTATAGGGTTTTGCGCGGGGTGGAGGTATAGGGGGTGGGGTGGGTGAGTGAGTGGTGTAGAAAAACAACATAACAAAAAATTAAAATTACAAAAAATAAAAAATTGGAGCAACTAAGTAAATTTCTAGATAAGTTAAGTTGAGATACTTTGTTTTGGGTGAGTTTCATGGGTTGTATTTGGGCTATTAAATGGGTCAGAATGAGCTATAAAAATAGGGATTTTTTCATATTTATACCCTATAGCAAATATTATTACAAAAAATGTTCAAAATTTGTAAATTACCCAACATGTTCACATTATTTCTACAATTTATATACCAAATCAAATTTAAAGAGATTTTGCCTAATAAACGTGCGCTTTTGTAGGCTACAAATCTGATGGCAGAATCTTTGCATTTAATTCAAAATTCTGAAAAGGAAAAAAAATCTGTAGCTGCGTAAATCTCTCCTTATTCAACTGAACGAGATCTCTGTTCTCACTCCTATTTTCAAAAGCTACGAATTATCCAAACATCAAATTGTTGAAATTGAATATTTTTGTATTCTGTTCTTCGTCGACATAGAGTCTCCCATCTATATCAGTTCTTATTTTTTCTGTTAACTACACAAAATCATGGCAAAAATCACAATTATGCTGAAATCGAATGGTAATTGGGATAAATATGGAAGATATAGAGATTTTGAAGTTGACGCCATTGTGGTAGATGATAATTCAAGCTACGCAAATCTCATTTCTACAATTGCAGAACAATTATCCACAATTAAAGTTATGACAATAGCATAATAAAATTAAATTAAGAACAACCTACCCACACATATATCTACAAAAAAAAAAGTAAAAGCAGTTATATATATAAATGTAGTTGTAAAAATATTATATATAGCAGCATAACTACAATAAACTACATTTAACTACAAATTAACTGAGCACAACTACAATTATATATGTCAGCATAACTACAACCTACCCACACATATATCTACAAAAAAAGTAAAAGCAGTTATATATATAAATGTAGTTGTAAAAATGTTATATATATCAACATAACTACAATAAACTACATTTAACTACAAATTAACTGAGCACAACTACAATTATATATGTCAGCATAACTATAAGAGAACTACATTTAACTACAAATCAAGTGAGAACAACTACAAATTTACTATATTAAAACTACAATATATTAACAGTTCAAATAAACATACAAAATAACGATAATTAATCTACAAAATTGAGACGAAGTAACATGTTTCCAAAAAATGTGCGGACAAATAAAATAAGAATACCTTTAATGAAATATTTTGAGGAACCAATTTTTTTGCTTCTTTGAAGGTTTTTTCTTTGTTTTTTTTTGAAGATGAAGGAGATAACTTCAGTTTTTTTCCACTTGGGAGTATTTGGATTTTTCATGATTTAGGAGATGAATACTAAGATTGAAATTAATGAAAATGGTGGGGGAAGTAAATGAAGGTGATGAGAATTGCGGGTTACTGCTATACGAGAAAGGGGGAAACTAAACTGAAGAAAAGAAAAAACTTGGGGAGCAAATAACTGTGGGAAAATCGTGGGTGGTGAGGGGGAGGGGAGTGGGGGGCGGAAAATTAAATATTTGGATGAGAGAGAAGCAGGTAAAATTATTAATTGAGAGATTTTGTCCCTAAATACACTCCTACATTTAATGATAGCATAATTAAAGCCTTAATTTGAATTATGGTACATAAATTGAAAGTTGCTATGCTTAAATGTAATAAACACAAACCTTAAACATGGTTGATAATATGGTTTGCTATATGGTATACACATGTAAAAATCCCTAAAAAATAATTGGTTAACTTGGGCTCAACCCAAATTGACCAATGAGATAAAATGGTTGTAGCTCAACCTATTAATTTCTGGGCTAGTTGGGCGGGTTAGATGAGTTTGGGCTCAAATTGCCACCCCTACAAATAAAGTGTTTTTTTTTTATTGTCTTTCTCGAAAAAACAGGTAATATAAAATAATAAAGTAGTTAAGAATATTGTTTGTGCTGCAGATAATTAATAACTGATATCACCTATATATTTACAGGTTCAATCTACTTACTTAGGATATTTGATGAGTATATGTCTCTCTCGGTACGAAGGAAAACCAAAATAAAGTTGTAAATTAGATGGTAATTATTTTTTTATTGCTAGGATTTAATCAAATTTGTTTTGGTTCCTTCTATTCCTTAAAGTCTATTCTGTTAATTAATGGGTTTCTCTTTTTTTTTTTTTTTAAATTTTGAATGTTTTGTTTCAAGAACATCATATGTACTTATTTTACTTAAGTCTATTAACTCTTTTTTGTAAAGTGAATACATAGTAATTTTTAATAGTGTTATTATCTCGAATTAACTGTTTTATTCCTTGCATTGTGTCATTATCATAAAGTTAATGTCGTATTTACTCATGCATTACATGTATTCTGCAAATAATGATTTAAATATTTTTATTTTGTAGAATTAGTAATTTTCAGTTAAAGATCACACAATTCTAAATTAGTTTCAGTTTTTTAATACTCTTTGAACTTTTTAGTCAGATTAATAACATATAGGACTATACATTTTATAAGTATTCGGTATAAATTAACCAAGATTATAAATTATGCGAACTGCAAGTTATTGATAAGTATTTTCTTTCTCGAAGTAAAGGAGGAATAATATCCAAATATGTTATTAACTTGTAAATCCTTTTGTAGATTTATTTATATTTGTAAAGACCTCACAAAGCGTGGATAAATTTACTAGTTTAAAAAATATAGTAGACGATCTCAAACATTACATAGGCAGTGATATTCATTCTCAAAGATGATCTTAACTTTTTCTTATTTTAATTATTTTAAAACATTTACTAATTATTTCCCCATATATAGTTTAGTTTGAAAATAGGTTACTACAATAAAAAATTAATCCTGATTGGAAAAGATCATACTACATGATGGATAGATATTATAGACGAGATGTTACAAAGTCATAAACAGCCTCCTTGTTTTTGCTTTACAACCTTAAATAATTTGACAAACTTAAAATTTCTTAAAAAAAGTTATATAAGGATGTTAAGACTACAATTTTCAAAATATTTTCGACAAAAATATCTCGATTTTAAATTCCCTTTCTTATAATATATTAGTACATGAATATAGGCAATTCCATATATAATCATAGTCGACTTAAATATGTCAAAGGCAGTTATATTCTTTTTCAAAGATGGTTATATTGTTATGTCTTAGTATTTATTTAATTTTGAATTGTTTACCTATTGAAATATACATAATTTAGTTTTAAAATGGGGGAATTACACATAAGTACAACTCATACACACATATTGCAATTGAGTAGCCCGGTTATAACTTTGCGAATCTATAGCCCAAAGACAATAGGTCCAAATATAAAAAATCCAGCATTTTTTTACGCAACCAGCAGTTCTTGCAGTCAATGCTATTCAACATTCCTATTATTGAGGAGAGCTTCTGTATTTATCTTCTACCAAAATCAATGTTTTACTATTAACGTTATGAGACAATTAATAAAAATATATTTAAATATAAAAAGCGTAAGAAAAAAAAAGTATTGGTCACTTTTTTCCCTTTATTAGAGGCAAAGAATTTGTTGAATTTTAATTAAATATGTATTAAATATATAGTACTCCATATGAATATAAAGTAAAGAACAAAGAATAAGTTAACCCAAAATAGAGAACAAATTTTTTTTTTTCCTTTAATGGTGCCACAAATAGAGTTTAACCCGAAATAGAGAATAAGTTAAAAACAAACAAAGGGGGTTGTCCAGCTCGAGAAAAGGTAAGAAAACATACAAAAATTTAATTTTGCCTTTCTACATTCTTATACACTGGTATATACATAATTATACACACTTATACATACTTATCGACTAGGTATAATAGTGTATAAGAGATGTTTACATACCCATATACACTATTATACATTGTTATACAATTGAATCCTATCAATGGAGCTTCACATGTTTTCTTCTTCTTTCTTGAGCCTTTACTGAAATTTGACTTAAATCTAGTTCAAATCTGCTCTAAATCACTTCTAATTTAAGTTTTGAACTCCTCTTGATATTTCCAATCAATTAAAATAACACACAATCATGTTTTCAAGCAAACCCAATAACACTCATTTCAAAATTAATCTCAAATCTTAAATCTAAGTGTGCTTTCAAACCCAAAATCTCATATATGGTTCAAGCTTAAGCTTCATCCTTCAATGGAGGTTTTTTTAATCAATCAAATTTTAATTTGAGAAACTTGAACTCCAATAATGGAGGTTTTATGATTATATACACTTGAACGAAGAGGATACTAAACGTAGTAGCAAAGATGAGGCAAATTTGTAACTAAACAACTTCAAATCTTGTTCAAAGATTAGCTTCGCTGTTGAAGTTGAAGTGCACTTATATGACAAGGTAGAATACACATAAAAGAGAGATATTAAGAAGCTTATGTGTGTTATGAACTGTGAAGGAACTGAGTATTTAATAATGGGTTAATTGATGAAAATATTATTTTAGGTTATGTACAACCTGGGCCAAACAGTGTAAGCCATTTTCAGTTAGTTTGTTGGGCCAAGTGATATTGCACGTAATTCTTTCTTTTAAAATAGATCACAACAAAACAATTTGCAATTAAATTAATTTTTACTGCTCATAAAACAAAACATTTTTAATTTCTACATCTTGTGTACTAATACATGTAGTATTAATATTTTTCAGATCACCGTTTCCGCTTCTCCTTCATCCAAAACGAGGGAACATTTCCCCTCTTATTTTACAAAAAATTTCTCCGTAGACTCTCTCTATCTCTCATTTGCCAAACCCATTCACGGACTTGGTATGATAATGTAATTATTTTTCTATTTATCTTTTATATTATTATAATTATAATTATATTATGATATGTTTATGTTTTTTTTGCAGAAAATAACCAGTTTTCAGCTCAGATTGTGGAGGAAAATGGGGTTCTTGGTAACAACTCTAATTTTTGTAGTGGTTGGAGTTATTGCTTGTTTCTGTTCTGGAATCTGCTGCAATAGAGGGCCTTCCACTAATCTGTATGCTCTAATTTCTTACAAATTATCTACATTACCTTCACATTGTTTTACTTTTGGGCCTATTGTTGTCGATTATTCTGCAGGCTGCTTGATTAAACCAGCTTTATTATCAGAAATTAGTGTCTGTTTACTGCATTAGACATTCACTTTTTACTAACTCTTTTGTTTTAATTGAACTAATTGAATGTTAATCAATTATTCCGTCCCAAATTTATGTGGCACTATTCTTTTTAGTCTGTTTGAAAAGTTTTTTTTTTCTATTTTTTGTATATTAAAAAAATTAACTTTAAAATGCCGCTTTTACCCTTAGACCATCTCCATCCTTACCCCATTCCCCATAATGGGGCAATTTTTGGGATAATTTAGCTCCAACGCTCCCCTTTTTTGTCCCCAAAATGGGGATAATGTTCCCTCAAATATGGGGTACACTATTATCTTCCCCATTACAATTCATCATATTTTTATTATTATTTAATCTTTTAATTTATCTCTTTATATATACCTATATTTATGTAATGTCTTTATAATATTAATTTTTCATCTTAACTTTGGTGTATAATTTTGATAAATTAATTTTCGTGCATTTATTATTTTTATGTAAAATTGTAAGTTAATTTTATTATAAGTTATAATCGTACAAAAAATATATAATTACCTCAAAAAATAACTGATGCAAATATTAAATATTTGATGTTGCTAAAATTGAAAGGTGCGAATATAAAATATTAGATGTTGTAAAATTGAAAAGTGAAAACTAAAAATACATGAAATGAATTTTATCGTTATGGAATATGTATTTAATTAATCTTGTATCGCAATGATTTCACTTTTATTTGAATTATTAGTTAATCTATAATAATTGCTTACAAATTATATTATTTAAAATTTTATGAAATTGTTTTAATGGAAATTACAAATTAATAAAACTAAAAGACGGGATTTGTTTAATGGAAATTAAAAAATTAAATTGAAATGAATGATAATAATATAATATAGAAGAGAGAGAAGAATATA
Source organism: Nicotiana noctiflora (assembly GCA_032618575.1). Classification (NCBI taxonomy): domain Eukaryota; kingdom Viridiplantae; phylum Streptophyta; class Magnoliopsida; order Solanales; family Solanaceae; genus Nicotiana; species Nicotiana noctiflora. The sequence continues at coordinate 29,182 of JASVEL010012713.1, forward strand.
AAAAGGTTTAGGGAAAAAAATGGGAGAATGGTTGGAGCAAATGAGATTGATTACAACCATATAAATATCCAAAGGCTTGTTTTAGACCATAGGAATCAAAAGTCTTTTTTTTTTCTTTTTTTAAACTTCGTGCCTTGTCAAACCGTGCCACATAAATTGGGACGGAGGAAGTAGTATATGATAATTGCTTATGGACATATCAGAAATAGAATTAGAGTACTGTAGTACTTTTCCATGCTTCTATGATATTGCATCAGTTGTCTATGTTGTTTTTCTTGCTTAGATTAATTGGAGAAGTCTATCCAGTTTTTACCTTTTGTTAAGATTGTGTCCTGGCTAGCTTTTTCGTGCTCGATCGTTCCACTGAGTACTTGCATGCTTTTACCCATACACAGTGTACTCTGCACTTAGGCGGGGCGGAAATCACCTAGATTTTTAGTCTGTATCCGGTGATAATGATTTGAGCACAAGATTGTTGAACGATTTGTGCTGCAATTTTTGATCTTTTGATCATCTCTGATCTGGAATATGGTGGGAATTTCTGAATAGGTTTGAGATAATAGACACTCGGGAGATATTATGACAAGAATAGGTTTGAGATAATAGACACTCGGGAGATATTATGGCAAGAATAGGTTTGAGATAATAGACACTCGGGAGATATTATGACAAGAAAACCTCAGAGCATCGACTTCACCAATGCTCTTGTGACTATTGTGACATTGAATAAACTTTCAAAGACTTAAAGCTTTAAGATTTCTCACATTAATATTCCTTACATTGAGGTCCCTCCTGTCTAAGTCCTAAGTCAGTTCAATTCAAAATGTTATCTGTTTTATGTGTTGCTTATAGTTGGATCAAAGGCAGCAGAAACTTTCTAAGTTCCATTTTGACTAAGTTTCCTCAGAATAGTTTGTAATTTGCATGATTATTAGTAAGTCAAATATCATTTAATTGTTCAAATGGTTGCATTATAATCAATTCTCTGCTCGAACCTCCTAGCTTTAAGATTGCTATTAACATTAAAAGCAATAAAGTATATTCTTTGTAGAGTTAAGTATTCGAAGATCATTAGAGAACTAATCATCAAATCGAAGTTGTTTCGAATTCATGTACCCTCAATTTATGTTATGAATATCTGTAAAGGTCCTGTAGATTGAAAATTGAATCGACTTATGCTAGATTTCATGATTCTGCCAATCTAGATAACTAAATGAACCAAACATGTTTTAGCAAGCCGAACTAAATGCAAATTATGGATTTTTTGTTTAGCTTTTCTTCTTCCATGAATTGCCTTCATTACTCAATTGGGACTCGCTGCCATCTTCTTAGCTTTCTGGTAACAGAAAACTTTGAGCTCCGTTGCTACATCTCTAACTGAAGTTTGGGTGATGCAGATTACACTTGACATTGATTATCACTGCTACAGTATGCTGTTGGATGATGTGAGTCTCTCTCTCTCTCTCTCTCTCTCTCTCTCTCTCTCTCTCTCTCTCTCTCACACGTACACACACACAATGGACAGAGATAGAAACACAACACACAACCATCCATAAAAAAGGAAAAAGAAAAACACAATAAGAAGACACAGGGTCGATAAGAAGACAAGTCATCGTATGCATATTTCTTGAATGTTGAAGCATGAGTTCACAAGTTTGGCCTGAAATGAAAAGCTACTTAAGTCTTATTCTGAATTTTCAACATCTCATTGCATGAGTTAAAAGTTTTCATGTTCAAAGGGGTTGTATGGTTGAATGTTAATCACTCATTTACTGTATGTTTATGTAGAATACCTTTCTACTGCTGAGTACGTATTTTTTGTTGATTACTTGTTTAATATATCTTTCGTGCTCTCCAAATTGCCCGAATGTGCAGAAACTTTGCAGCGTATTGTTTGTTGTGTCTGTTTTTGGATATTGGGATGATGCTACAATGAAGAACATATAGTCATTTGAGGAGTTGGCTGGTTACATAATTGAGCCATGTATTCAATAATCATAACTCTAGGATAGATGACTGCTGACCCTTGGCCCTCTAAAATGAGTTACATGATGATTTTCTTCATCGGACGGCTTTTGGTACTGCTTATGTAAAATTGTGTGACCATCTCAGGTAAAAGCTTAAACTTAGAAAGAGAGCACACTTTTGTTTGTTTAATTATGTTTTAACACGCCTCTTCATGTGCGTCCATGATTCTTTTTCGCGGGTCAGCATGTGTAAATTCTTTTATGATAATATAATAGGTGACTGCTGAGACTTGGGCTGACGATCTTTTTCTGTGCTGCTACCATGTAGAATTGTATTATTATCTCATTTAAAAGTTTAAACTGTTAGAGAGAGTGCAGTTTTATACTTTTATTTATCTAATTCTGTCTTCAATAGCTTTTACAACAAAAGATTTGATTGTATGCTAAGTAGCTCAACTACAAAATGAGTGTGGTTGAAATACAATTATTAAGATTAGTCTGTTGTTATAAATTGGACAATATTAGAAATTATGATATGCACTAGAAGGTATAAGTAGCACACAGAGGACAAATGAGAGGTCACATGAGATGGTTTAGCAATGTTTCATATAGATCTTCAAATGTAATAATTGTGCAATGGTCTGATAATTGAAGGTGCTAAAAGAGGAGGGTGTAGACCTGAAATCACATGGAAGGGAGTTGTTTTAAATACCCACAATCTCTTAAAGTCAGTGTCGACTTGGCTAAGAACAGAACATAATTGAAGTAAAGGATCCATATAGGTAACATCGACTAATTGGGGTTAAAGCTTAATCGTTATACTTAAATCTGTGTTGCCACCAGGTTAGAGACTTCATTGTCGAAAAGTAGTTCAAGTATTGCTAGTCTGTCTGGTTGAACTACTGTTGAACCATAAGTTCTTTTAGTTTGATTTCATTCTTTTACTCAACCAACTTGAATGGCGTATTTTATGGAATTTTAACTGTTTTCTAACGCTTTTATTGTTCTTACGGATAGGTGGGCGATTGTGTATCTTGCACAGTTGAAACCACTCATCGTACCAATCTTGAATGAACGAGAATGAGATACTTATGGAAGCCAGCAACCATTTAATCCATTATTCATGGAAGATTAATGAGAGAAAGAAGTATTTTGAGGCACGTAGTAGCTGAAGATACTGTTGTATCAAAGTTTTCTGTGTACTTGTAGTTGGTGGAAACAAGTTTAGTTTGTTGTAGATTCATAACATGTTTTTCTAGTTCAAAATCCTTTTGGGGGCATTTTCTCGGCTTTGGACTAATGGCAAAAATAACAGATAACTGGTAGCTCTTACTCTCTGCCTTTGTAATATCTGCATTAATTGTTTTTTCTTTAATCATGTATATTCTTCTTGGTGAATAGAGTTATCTGGTAATTTTTATTGGTGAAAAATAGAAGGTACTCAGTAGAATAATCAAGGTACACATAAACTGGGTCGACAACGGCGCCTTCCTGCTCAATGAAAGTCAAATTTACATTTTTTCCACTTTTCTAGTTGAAGAAAATCCTATTCAAATATTTTTCAGAAATCTAATTTTTAGAATATTATTGAGCTTTTATTCAAATCACCTATATAATATTTGAAGGTTACTAGCAATATATTCTATGCTAAGGTAATTTATCAAATTGTTAAGACTATAAAAAAAATATGTGAAAAAAACAAGAATACTTTGCCCGAACGTACCACTCTGTAAATGTGGACTCTGGAAGGGTAACCCTCATCTTAGACCGACGAGGCCATATTCTGAATCGTTTGAAAATAACATCTCTCTCATCTATGGGGTAAACATACGCAAAAGCTTTTATATATATAATTGTGGAGGGCCTGGAGGTTGACAAGGCCGCCATGAACATCTACTGATATACAAACTATACAGGATTGTCTACAAGCCTCTAGAGATAACTAAACTGTACCATGGTCGGGACAGGGCCTCGACCTACCCATCAAACCTGTATATATGCAATCGACTCCAAGGTCTAGACTTGGCAACTCCCAGAAAGTGGAGCTTACATACTAGCTAATGTTTGACTCTGTCTGTTGGGAGGGTCTGTCCAACTGTCAATGAGGACCTGTAGGCATGAAATATAGCGTACCGGTAAAAGGGACATCAGTATGAAATATTGTACCGAGTATGTAAGGTAACTGGATAACTGAAAGCTGAAACTAAATTGATAATATAATAATTGAAAATGACTAGGAGTCAAAGATAATCTGAAGATATGCTTACCTGCTGATACTGACTCAATTCTCTTAATATAGTAAGTAAAATAGCTGTCCAACCTTTTAAGGCTCGGTATGTGCAACTGCTCTGTCATAGTAGGCTCGCTCATAGACGCTCGTCCATACTAGGCTCTGTATCTCGGTCATACTAGGATCGCTCTTAGGAGCTTGGCCACAGTATGCTTGATATATAACTCACCATATGATAAGAGGTTGCCAATAGGGGCCTACCCATCGATTATAGCTCGATGGCGGTGAGTAAATAACGAACTTTGTAAACTTTTCAAAGATGATTTCATTTCTCAGCTTACATCAAGTGACTTACGATGTACTATTACATACAAAAACATGGGGTGTCACATGGATAATTAATCTCGTGATTAAATTTGAGATAAGTTTATCCCAGGTTTAGTTGAAATAAAATTTCCTTAAAATTAATTCCGAAATTAATTATTCCAAAATTATAGTGTTAATTTTTATCCCTATTAAAGGATGAGATAATAATGTCTGAATTTTTAATTCTGAGATAATTTATTTCCATCCTTAGTTAGAGATTATAATGCTGAGAAAATGATAGGTCGATTTTAGCCAAAAATAAAATAAAAATAAAAAAATAAAAGAGGTCACGTCGTCTCCGAAACGACACATCTCTCCAGAATCCAGAGGCGAAAAAGATGAGAAAAAACGACCGGGAAAATCATCAGAATTTCTAAAAATGTCAAATTAATTTCACTTTTGAATGTCTCCTCTACTCCCTCTGAATCCCAATCCAACAAAATTGCGGAACAGATCAAAAGGCTTAGGTTTAAGCTTTTTGAAATTCTCAAAAATCAATTCATTCCGCAAAATGGTGGTGCCTTTATTACAGGCACCAGAATTTAGGAAATTAAGGAGATCAGCTTTAGTATTGGGCCTCTCCAATGCGCTTATAATAATAATGGGAACTGGTATTGTAATTATTACGCGTCATTCGTGCGGAGAAAAGGATATCGCGTCTGTTTTTGTTATAATGATGGCTAGTTTTGTAAGAATTGGTGCTATGATTGGAACTGGTATTGCTCAACGAGATACTGCTTCAAGTATTTTAACTTCTCAGTCCGATTTGCCTGATTCTCAAGCTGCTATTCGATACCAAAGACGGGTATAAAAATTAACCCGTTTTTTCTTCTTTTACAGTAGTTTTGATTATGTGCAACGGTGAAAAATGCGATTTTTTTAGTACTATTATGGTATATGTTGTATTTCATGCGGCGGTGTTTGACTGAACATTGTAAATTGAAGCATTAATTTGACTTAGATATGGGAAAAAGTTGTCTTAGGGATTATATTAGTGACAGTGGAAGAAAATGTTGCAGTGGTTTGCTTTTATTTAATATTCATATGGTCGATCCCAGCGTAGTTGTTGTCGTTAAGAAGTTTGTTTGATAAAGAAGTTTACATCAAAGTTCAGCTATTTTTCATGTGGAACGAGACTTTGAAAGAAATTTGAATGTATTTTTTCATAGCTTTGATCCAAAGAAGAAAGCGATTGTAGAGTTAAGAGGCTTGTACCTACTCGTTTCTTAGGTGGTGTTACAAGATTATCACAAAAGCATTACATGAGAGAAGAAAGGTGGTCATTGGATTGAAAGCAATTTGCTTCCACTGTTCCACAAATTTCAGTCAATATTTGATCTTGGCTGGGATACAAGAATGTAAAGCTGGTGGCTTTCCTTTAGTATTGCCATACACCTTAAAAGGCTGCTGTAACTAGTTGGCAAGGGCATATGAGGTGACACCTCGAGTCCATAATAGATGATGGTGACTAGGTGCGTCATTGGGTAACATAAAAAGAAAGGAATTGCAAGTTTTTCGAAGGAGGATCAGAGGCATCTTATTTGTTTGAGTCTAGATGTTCACAGGCTAATAATTTTTGGTGTTCGCTGAAACTTGTGAATGAATTTTGACACTTTTCTGGACTCCATAGACTCTTTGCATATGTAAAGGAGTTATAGTCTTTTACTTTGATGTAGATATTTAGCACATTATTCGTGGTGCTTCTACTGTAAGAAGTACCTTACTTGTATATGATAAAACATATACTCAGTAACATTTGGGATAAATTAATTATCCATCAGTATCAACATCACCACCACCAAGACCCAATACAGATGTGAATCCACGAGTATTCATAATGTCAGCCGCATGGTGTATGGTTTGATCATAAAATGCATGTTACAGCTTGTATTGAATTGTATCATAACTCATATTTTATTAGATATGATAATAATGGTTAAAACTAAACCAAGAAAAGAGAGAATAGAATTCGACTTAAAAGATTTCTACACAATTGTTGCTTGTCTATTCCTTTGTATGGTAGTTCCTTGTAGTTCCCTTTTGAAATAGGGGGATTTAAACGGTTGGTTTCCTATTATACAAGAGTATCTTAGAGTAGCTAGATGATCCTTGAATCTGTTCCATGTGGGCGTCTTAACACAATTGGATGTATCACCGTCTATACACCTTTATATTTTTATGTTTTGCAAGGTAGGGTCTGCTTAAAATTTTACCTGAATAATCCCAATTTAATTTGCACATACAGCTGGATTAGACATGCCTAGTATTTATTTTCCAGATCCAGACGTCATAATTAGCCTTTTAGACAGATCTGCTGCTCTTTCTCTCCTCTGGTTTTTAGCATTCACATGTGTATTTATTTTATGTTTGTTGATTTGGACTGTATCTTATGGTTGAAAGAAATGGCACTGTCATCGGAGGGCATCAAGATATTTGAGCATGTGATTTTTTCCTAATATAAAGATTCAACTTTTGTTTATTGTTTACTTTCATGATTTAAACAGATTTTAATGCCAGCCTGCTTCTTTAGTATATTATTACTTTATTTTGGCAAGACATATTCATCTGATGTGATGGGCATGTGATAAAATTATTCTCCTTTACCAAGTATTCTCTACGTGTAAAATCATTAGAGCCCTCTGAAAGACATTTCTTGTTTGTAACATATTTTTGGGTTTTACGTCCTGATTACAGAGGAAATATAGGAGACTGTTATTGTGGACCCGAGTTGCCTCAGTAATTACAGTGGTGCAGCTTCTTGGGGCTGTTTTTCTTTTGGTCAGTGTCACAAATCTTTTGCATCGTGATACAGCATCAAGCAATTGTCTGAGAGGTGATATGGAATTGTATGCGTGCCTTCTTGAAAATTTCGATTAATTACAATATTTTACCTTATCTTCGCTTTTTCATTCTCTTTTATTGCCTGCTTAGTTAAACCTGACTACTATGTTTGTAAATAACACAATTAACCAACATCTTTTATTTCAGTCATCAAACTGAAAAGACTTGTGAAAGTATCTTGCAGGGCTTCTCTCAAATGGTTCAAGGTGGCAACACAACATGCTTATTCTTTTTATGGTTATTATATCTTATGTGGCTCCAGTACAATGTTTTGCTGGAGCCGAGGTCTTGAGGTGGAGGTCTTTCTATGCAACAGAAGATAATGCATGGAAGGCACATTATAGGGAGGTATTTGATCATGGCATTCGTGAAGCTTTGTGCTGTCTGGGACGGGTCAAATACTTGTAGGCCTCTCTGCATATGTTGACCACAGGATTTGAGTTGTCGTTGAGATTGTTTAACCTGCTTTCTTTGTTACTCTGTTTCCTGCATAGGACTGTGCTAGAGGAAGATGAAGTTTGTTCTGTGGCACAGTTACTTGGTGATCTTGTGACTTACCGTGCGTCTGGGACAGGTCATTTGGAGCTCTTAGCAGGTTAGTGCTGTTGTAGGGGTCTGTGTTTTACTTTTACGTATTCTGTATTTGGTACATGTAAAGTATACAGTTCACCATTCTATAGAAAGTGTTGAAGAATATGTAGAGTGGTGCAATACCTTAAAAAATTCTTTTTGGATGCCTTTTATACTTGATTGTGGACATGAAAGGTTCAAAAAAACAAAGCTGTTCTATTATTGTATTATGTATTCTAACATCTCTTCCAAAATCATGCTGGTTAAACATATATCTGGAGAAGCGTATCCCCAATTTCCAAACTCACGAGGATACCTCTTTAGTTTGTTATGTGCATTCTTGTGCAAGCATATCTGACAATAGGGATGATAGAGAAACAGAAATAAAATAATCATGGGCTCTTTCCTCGCTCTCAAACCTTCACTCACCCAAAAAAAGGGCAAAAGGGACATAGGATTATGTACATTTATCCACAACTAGTTTAGGTCCTTTAGGATGTTTGGGCGCTGCAGTTCTTTCAGAGTGGTGCAATTCAGATGTTTGGAGTGATTTGTACAAGGAAAAATGGGTATTAATTAAGAAATAGTTATACAAGAAGTCACAAATTTTTTTGTTGAAAATCAAATGGAAAAGAATAAAAAGGTTATTTGAAAAAATTAGAGATTTTAATCAGAGGGAGCTAAGAGGAGAATTCTTGTTCATTTGACATGATCAAGGTTTTGTGTATTGTTTTGCGATCCTTTTCTTCGGTAATTTCTCCTCCAACAGTACAGTAAAAATGTAGTGATGAATGCGAGAGGTGCTTTAAATATTGGATTTGTTTTCTACTTGCTCGATTCGTACTTATTCACTTTGGAAACAAGCTTATCTCTTTCTATCAGTAAGGTAAAAGACAATGACCTCTTCTTGATATTCAGGACTAGCTTTATTGCAGAATCCTCGTTCATTCTCTAAATTGTATGAAGAGTCAATGATCGTACCCATGGAAAGGATGCGCGAGGCTGCTTTCTTTCATCCGTTTGCTGAAGCAGCCTACACGGTATGGCAACAAGGCATTTCATTTTGACTTTATTTCCGTTCTCCTTATTTTGACGTGGAATGGTCAATTGCAGGGCCTATTACTTGATATAGGAAGAAATCCTGTACTATTTTCATGTTCATGGCTCTATAGGCAAGGCATTCTTGCTCCCTGGCTATGGAACAGGTAAGACACCTATGTAGATCAGCAACTTTGGATTGTTAAAGCATGAAGCAACATTTGCTTTGTAAAGTTGAAAAGAAAGGGTTTCAGTGGAAAAACATAGAAGTTCATTTGGCCGCAAGTCATAAGCTTGCATATGGATGGATTATACATGGGGGAAAATACCAAGAATGAAGGGACTTCTCTAGGAATTGACAGGATGTAAGATCTGGAATATGAAATAGAAGACGCTCTCCCTAATATTTGTTCTAACATAAAAAAAAACTCTCTCTCTACTTCTTCAGCTCTCAGGCGCATTCCCCGAGGAGCCTGAGATTCTGGTTTTCCTCAGCTTTCATGAACACCACCAACACCCCCGTAAAATTCCGACAAGACCACTGAAAGCTCCGACCGGCAAAAACCTCTCACGCGCCGCCACGCGCGGCTCTTCCGGCGGCCCAATCGCCACGCGCCGGCGCGTGGCCACTCCTCCAGTGCTTTTTTCGAAATTTTTCTTTTGGACAGCCTTCTCACGGGTTAATTCCGATCGTATCCATCCAACAATTTCTGATTTCCGACAACTTTCAATTTATACCGAAGGCAGGGCACCTATTTCAGTTTCAGTTTTCAGACTTCTGCATTTTTCTATCTATTTACCTTATTATGATGACTACCAAACACCTCCTCTAAATCCAAATCTGAGCAGCTGGGTATAACTTCTCAAAATGGGAGAAAATAGGATATATTTCAATGCTGGATTCAAATCTTTTGACATCACCAGATGGAATTCCAACAAAGATATATGGTTTGAGTGGGTGAAGAGAAGCCGCAACATGATGAGACGTTCATCCGTGGGTAGAAAGACAATGGATTGGGTCTGTTATGTACTTAAAGAAGCATCGACAGATAAAATGAATTTGGTGAAGCGATGTAAGTACAAGGATCAGATGACAGAATATTTCTGTACTAGGAAGTTCAATGTGCATGGTAGATACATGAGTATTCTATCACTGAAGGGAGAAGGGAGGTCGGTTATTATAATCCCAGAGTTAGCTGTGAATGCAGGTTGGAAAGATATAACAGCTAAGATAGAAAGATTCATATACTAGACTCCCAAAATGAATCCCACTCTCCCACCAAGAATCACCGAGGATAACTATCCTTATGCCAAAGCAATTAAGGAGAGTAAATGGCAGTCCAGTACCCTTCGAGAGGCAAAGGTCAGTATAAACAAGGGGGATATCTCTGTTGTGGAACCGACAGGAAGCGAGGAAGATGGTCCACTAAAACGATGTACTATCGGTTCTTTCGGAGAAGAAATCAACGAGAGACCCACTTTAGCAGACATAAGGCGATAGGCGAGCGCTTCATGGAGCAAAGCATATGGAATTAACATGTATGAAATGACGGGCAACATGTTTCTCTTTGAATTCCCGAACAGATACATGGCAGAGCAGATTTTGCAAGGAGATTGGAGATGGAAAAAGTTCAAGCTTCATCTGGAATGGTGGAATCAAACTGCTGGATGCATTCCAAACTCCCAAATGGTGGAAACATACTGGATTAGAGCCATGGGGATTCCTTTACATCTATGGTCACAAAAGATCTTCAAAGAAATAGGAGATTTCTGTAGGGGATGGATAGCTACTGAAGAAGAAACTGATCTAAAGAATCATCTCAAGTGGGCCAGAATTAAAATTGTTGGTGATGGCAGAAAGATTCCTAATGAGGTTGGGATTGAAAGAGACGGAACCAAATTTTTCATCCCAATTTGGGCTGAAAGACAAGCAAGATTTGTGATGAATAGGCCAGAAAACGATCAATCCCTTAAACCAGAGAGACACTTGAGCAATCAAGTGGGATGCACCATTTCACAAAACACTGATAAAGGAAAGGCATGTGTGCAACAGACAAATGGGTCGAGTTCGAGGAATTGGAGCATTGAAGCGACAAACAACGAGCTGAAATCCGTTGACTACGATCTGGCTGCACAAGTCATTTATAATGTTCGCTCGTATGAGCTCCCTGATGAATTTAGGCCGAAGCTTTATAAGGAGGAAATGGGAGGCCATTTTTGAGTCCAGTCCACGGGATCCAATGTCTAATGCAAACATTGAAAGTATGCCAAAAGGAACATCAAACAGTTGCAGTCAGACAGAAGATAGAGCAGAGACATCAAGAACGGATTAAGAATGAAGGGGTGCAGATCATAAACACAATCTTGAGAGAAGAGCAAGCAGGAAGTGCTTTGGAGCAACAACAACAACTAAAGCATTTTAGCTCTATCCAAGACCGGGAAATCGAGGAGGTGACTCCTATAGCAGTTCAACAACACAATCCAGCAATGGATAAAGACATGGATGCAACTCTATGGGTCCATCAAAATATGATCAAATTGGGGAAAATGGTTGGAGTAGATTTTCAAGGCCATGAAGAAGAAGCTTTGGAGCTTTTAATGCAAATTGACAGCTGCAGACAGGTTAGAAGGGTGGAGACAGAGTTGGAAGTAAAAAAACAAAGGTTCAAAGGAGCACTAGAATTAAGAGGTCTAACTTCGTTTGATGTCAAATTCAAGAGTGATGGGAAAAGATGCAGGGGAAGGGAGTTGTCAATCATTCCAATATGAAAATCAAAGTAATTTCATGGAATGTAAGGGGATTGAATGACAAGAAAAAAAGGGAGATCATCAAACGTCAAGTGCAAAACTGGAAGGCAGACATTATATGCATGCAAGAGACAAAAATGGAGGGGGATATCAGGGAAATAGTCAATCAAATATGGGGGGAAGATGGGTGAGGTATGCAAGTTTAGAAGCTAGCGGCACGAGAGGGGGGATTCTGTTTTTATGGGATTGCAGGGTATAGAAAGGGGAGATGTTGCAGACGGGTGCATACACTTTGACTTGTAAATTCGAGGCTCTTTTACAGGATTTTCAATGTCACATAACAAGAGTGTATGCTCCTAACTGCAGAAACGAAAGGAAAATAGTTTGGAGAGAAATTGGTGCAGTGAGGGGATTGTTTGAAGGTCCTTGGGCGGTTTGTGGTGATTTCAACGTTACAAGGTACTTGTCTGAAAAACGGCAATGTTCAAGGAGGTCCAGAGCGATGGTGGAATTCTCGGATTTTGTAGAAGATTTGGAGCTGATAGATCTTCCACTTGAAGGAGACTACTATACTTGGTTCAAAGGGGACAATCATGTAACCGCTTCAAGAATCGATAGATTTCTCATTTCAAAAGAGTGGGATGAAAGTTTCAGTAACATCAAGCAAACTATCCAGCAAAGGCTGATCTCTGACCATTCACCCGTGGCTCTATATTGTGGTGTTTGGGAAAAAGCTAAATCATATTTTAAGTTTGAAAATTGGTGGCTGAATGTGGAAGGTTTTGAGGACAGAATTAGAGAATGGTGGACATCTTTTGCATTCATAGGAAGACCGGATTACATTTTAGCTTGCAAGTTAAAAGCTCTCAAGGGCAAGTTAAAAGAATGGAGCAGAAGTTGTGAAGGTAATTTGGGATTGCAAAAATCAAAATTGCTGAGTCAACTTGCAGGGTTTGAGACCACGCAACAATTAAGAGCGTTGACAGGAGGAATCAGTAAAGAAGGCAGCAATTCTAATGGAGATTGAGGAACAACTCAAGAATGAAGAAAGTGCATGGAGACAAAAATGTAGAGCAGTGTGGCTAAAAGAAGGGGACAGGAATATAAAATTTTTCCATCGAGCTGCAAATGCACATAAAAGGCACAACAACATTGATCAGCTACTAATTCGACAGGAAGTAGTAGAGGATCCAGAAAGAAAGAATAGAGAACGAGATCATCGATTTTTACAAGGATTTGTACACAGAACCAGAAGAGTGGAGACCAACTGTCAATTTTGAAAATAGTCCGACAATTTCTGAATCAGAACGAGAGTGTAACTTTGAGGAACAAGAAATCCTGAGTTGTTTGAAGATGTGTGCAAGTGACAATGCCCCAGGTCCGGATGGATACACAATGGGTTTTTTCATCAAATGTTGGGACATCTTGAAAAAGACGTCATGGAAGCTTTCAACAACTTCCATTCTCAAGAGATGTTTGAGAAAAGCTTCAATGCAACGTATATAACCTTGGTTCCAAAGAAGACAGGTGCGAAAGAATTTAAAGATTTCAGACCTATCATTCTGATAGGGAGTTTCTACAAACTTCTCTTTAAAGTCTTGACTGAAAGACTGAAGAGTGTGGTAGGAAAAATTGTTGATGCTCAACAAATGACTTTCATCAAAGGAAGACAAATAATAGACGCAATGTTGATTGCCAACGAAGCAGTGGATTCAAGAATAAAAAAGAAAGAACCCGGAATCTTATGCAAATTAGATATTGACAAAGCCTATGATCATGTAAACTGGAGTTTCCTACTCAGAATGCTAGAAGAAATGGGCTTTGGGCTGAAATGGATTAGATGGATGAAATTTTGCATATCAACTGTAACATTTTTCATTCTCATAAATGGATCTCCAAAAGGTTTTTTCCAATCACACAGAGGTCTAAGACAAGGTGATCCTTTATCTCCCTTTCTATTCATTATAGCCATGGAAGGTCTAAACAACATGATCAAAACGGCTAAGTTAGTGGATGGGTGAAAGGATTTGAGGTAAACAGGAGTGGGGCAACCAATCTAGAGATCACACATCTCCAATATGCTGATGATACTCTAGTCTTCTGTGACGCAAAAACGGAGCAACTTAGATTCTTAAGGATCATTTTGGTCTTATTTGAGGGAGTCTCGGGGTTACACATTAACTGGAGGAAGAGCAATATTTTTTCCATTAATGAAGTTAACAACATGGAGCAACTGACACAGATACTGGGAGGAGAAGTTGGGTCCTTACCAACTGTTTACCTTGGGATGCATCTGGGTGCAAGATCCAAATCAAAAGAGATCTGGGATTCAATCGTAGAAAAGTGTGAGAAGAAGTTGTCAAGATGGAAATCACAATATCTATCATTAGGGGGCAGGCTAGTTCTAATCAACTCAGTATTAGATTCAATTCCGACTTATATGATGTCTTTGTTCCCAATTCCAGCAAGCATTTTACAGAGATTGGACAAGCTGAGAAGATCATTCCTTTGGCAAGGCAATAAGGAGAAAATGGCTTTCCATTTAGTTAAATGGAAGACACTCACAATGGCAAAAGAGCAAGGAGGTTTAGGAATAAGAAACTTGAAGAATCAAAGCAAGGCTCTTAGAATGAAATGGTTATGGAAGTACTCTCAAGAACCCCAACCAATATGGAGCAAAGTGATCAAAGCTAAGTATGGTGAGGAAAACAACTGGGTGTCACAAGAAGCCAGAACAACATATGGTGTAAGTGTGTGGAAATCCATCAGAGAACTTTGCCCTATAATAAAGAATCACTCTTCCATAAGAGTGAACAATGGAAGGAACACGTCATTCTGGAATGATAACTGGTTGGGACATGGAAGCTTGAAGGAAAGATACCCGGATATGTTTGGTTTAGCACAAAGCTAACATAGAACAGTAGCTGAGACGAGGAGTCATCAAGGATGGGAATTTGCTCTCAGAAGACGATTGAATGACTGGGAGATAACAAGATTAGCTGACCTTTACAAAGAGCTAGAAGCATTCAGAGGATTACATAAAGGTTTTGATCTAATTTGGTGGCAGAGGCACAACAGAGGGTTATATCAGGTGAAGGACGCATACAAGATTTTGAATCATAATAATCAATAGGTAGACATATGGCCTTGGAAACATATATGGAGAACAAAGATTCCATACAGGGTAGCATGCTTCACTTGGCTATTAGTAAAGGAGGCGGTTTTAACCCAGCATAATCTCATAAAAAGGGGAATTTCTCTCTGTTCAAGATGTTTTCTATGTGGGGAAAATACTGAAACTGTCAGTCATCTATTTCTTCATTGCAATCTATTTCTTCATTGCAAGATTACAGACAAACTATGGAAAATCTTTATTAATCTTAGGGGTATTTCATGATCAATGCCAAACAGACCTAAAGATGTTCTTTATAGCTGGGTAGAAGCTGGAGCTGAATCAACTAGTAGAGAAAGATGGAGAACCGTACCGGCTTGTATCTGGCAGACAGTTTGGAGAGAAAGGAACGCTAGATGTTTCGAAGACAGAAGCAATCCTGTACAGAAGATCAAACTCAATTGTATTCTTCTTTTTTGTTTTTGGTGTAAACAGATTTACACAGAAGATACATTGACAATCCTAGATATACTAGGATCTTGCTAGGAGTCAAGCCATAACATCTATTTGTCATTTTCATGTAAATTTGGTTTTCAGTACACCTTTAGTATGTACTAAGTACTGATGTTATTAATATATACAATAGTTACCAATTTAAAAAAAAAATAGAAGACGCTCTAAATTTATGAGCAAAAGGGATCGGCAATTTCGTACAAGTCGCCACAAAATATGAGCTTAATGTTTTATGGAAGGGACTCGAGCTCTGTGCTATGTGGATAGAGGGAGCATGAATGAGGTAGTTTATGCTTTTTCATCCTCACTATCTGGTGAAACAAACAAATGATGATTCCCTTAAATAGACCATATACAGGCTCCAACTGTGGCTAGTAAAAGAAGTAAGCTTCTTCAGATCACCTCGAAGAGCTTTAGCTTAAAGGAACTCTCTGCTTAGACTTTTTAAATCTGAAAGATCAAGATGCTCGTCACTCTTAAGTATCCTAACAGCAAGCTGGAGTATCAGACATACATACACGGTACGATCCGTGGTGCATGATAACAACTGCTTGCTCCACTCAGGGACTTCAAATGTGTATCTAGTCTACTGGTGCCAGCAACTGATTTTATCATAAAAGGATGAATGGAATTACCTAGATTCTTTTAGCTTTCTTGATTTATAATCAGAGATCTGATAATTTAAGATCCAGCACAATCAAATGAAGGTTCCTGCTAAGGATTATTGACTTCATTAAATCTGCTTCATTGGACAAATCACGAACCCTTGTTTTTGTGACACTAAGTTATTTTCATATTGTTGTTTGATTATTATCATGGCTACTTGATTCTTCTTTTCCTTTTTGAAATAAAATTCTTTTATGTAGGCGACCTATACTCGAAGGTGACAACTGGTGGCGAGGTCATGCTGCAGCCTTCTTGAAACATGTTCGTTTGTCAGCACATATGCTCAGAAAAGGACGTGTTAATCAAGTAAGTCCAGCTTTAGATCTATAGGCTATTTTAAGCTGCTGATATTTTGCAATGACATTCCTAAGCTCCGATCAGTGATCACCTAACCATCCAGCTTTGGTGCTAATATAGTTTAGTGTAATTATTTAATGATTGTACAAGTTACCTTTGTAATATCACCACCAGTTTTTGATAAGAACCAGTTTGTCAGGATATTGTGTCCGCTTATCTATTTGGTTGTATGTTTCTAAGGTCATATTGAAACGATGTGATCACCTTACCATGTGAACTCTATTTTTGATTATAAGTTATTTGTAAACCATGTGAGGTCTGAACTGTCTGCTTGTCATTTAAGGCCTGTAATTTCATAAATTTGAATTGCTTTAAGCCTAATTTTGAAAAGCGGCCGCTTGTGTGTGAGGCAACGCAAGTTGAGGGGCAACTTCACCGAAGTGTATGCTTAGACAGGAGAAGCTCAAGACTTCAAGATAAAAAAACGTTGTTTTTGTCTTTAGCAAGCCCATCTCATCGTAAAATGTGGGGAAAGAAGATAAGGCAGAGGCATTAAATTATCCCGGTTGAGGAGATCGGCGACGTTGAAATATAATATAAGTGTTGGGAACACTTCCTACGATTTACCTAGGTCTGCTGTTAGGAGTGTCACACGAAGTTTGCTATATGGAATCTGTTATGAGAAGTGGAGAAAAGGTTAACATGATGGAAGAAAAGATATTTAGGGAACATGAGGGTCCTAATCAAGAGCATCTTGTTTAGCATACCAACATATTACGTCTCTCATGTGCACACTTTCTGTTACTGAAAAGTTGAAAAGATACCAAAAAAATTTCGTTGTGGGACAGTGGGAGTTTGAAGGAGTGGAAGAGTCTTTTGTATAAATTAGTAAACCTTCTTATTTAATGTTCATTCTTGGATCTGTGACATTCTATTAGTACTAGATAGGGGCGTACACAGAACTTTTTGTAAGCGGAGTCATATTTACATAAATAAAAAAAGTATTATTTAATATTATTTGACCTCAAGTTAAAAGCCTCCTCAGCCTCAAATGTTTAACTACAAGCTCCTCAAAGATCTTTAAAAAATATGTCTATGTACAGATTCGAACCAACAACCTTTACAAGACCAAGTACAAGCTTGACCAGCGGACCAAGAAGCACTATCTGCTAGGAAGTGGTGTTTATTATACATTGCTTTACTTTTGCAGAATATTAGTATAAACATTTAATATTACTTTTCCAGTGATGACATGTTACTTTTGTAGAGAATCGTGTTTTTGTATGACATTTCTCTCTTACAAAAAATTGTCCCTTTTATGACGTTTCTTTAACTTTTATGTTTGTCTAGTATGCGGGAATTTTCTCTCCCATTTATTTAATAAAACTTAATACTTCACTAGTGAAAATTTCTAATCTCTTTTTGCTGCTGAGATGGGAATGGAATCTGTCTGAGCAGTAAGAAGTTTAGTAGAGGAGTGGACGATATAAAGGCTTCAATTAACATAGTAGTGATTTCCAGGCAACAATTCCTCTACATACCTCAAAAGTTTGCCATTCCTTTTTTTTGAATATTGTGAATCAAGTGAACCATGGGTACTAAAACATGTCTTATTTTGGACTTTTCTTTTTTGGCTGAAATAGGTTATGTATATTATTGTTCCTTAGATATTGTCTTTCATTTTTCTTATCCAGAAAAGAAATATTCGCTTTCATTTCAGAAAAATAATATCTTCTATATCTCTTTTTCAGGGAAAGTGTAAAGCAGCATACTTTATTGTGGTTTTGCATAATGTGAAATCCGTTGTAATTGCTGTGAGGGGAACTGAGACCCCTGAAGACCTCATAACTGATGGTTTAGGCAGGGAATGCTGCCTTACTGAAGGAGATTTAGATAGCCTGCTACAGTAATTTCGCTCTCTCTCTCTCTCTCTCTCTCTCTCTCTCTCTCTCTCTCTCATTTTGGTCCTTTCTTGTTGCACATGCACATTCACATGCACGCAAATCCGCTTCTGGCATCACTTTCTGACATCCTTTGACTGCCTTCCTTTTACCATTATACGTTTTCTGTCTATTTTGCATTTCTATCAATATTTTTTATGTAAGCTAGAGTTCATTCCTGTAAGTCCGCACTAAAATTCACGTGTCAACCTCAAAATAAAGTCACACGTGCCGGAGAGCATAGAGTATAGTGTTGTTCGCAAAATCTGTAAAAATTTCCAAATAGTTTTAAAAAGGTTTGGATCGGTCCACCCATTGCCTAAAGATCTTGTGTTGGATGTTTAGATTCTTGCATAGTACGGGGAAGGAGAGGTGTTATAATCCCAAGTCAGTTAAGTGTATAGGATGTAATTTCCTTATATAGTCTTAGGTAATTATTGCTCTTGAGCTAACTTTTGGAGTTGAGTCCATTGTCCATTTTCTCTATAGAATCAATGTTATATAAAATCCAAATGAGATTCACAATAGTAAAACTTTATACTGTTCAACCTAAAGCTAAAACCGTAAATGAAGGAAAAATGATCTATAAGTACATAATAGAATTACTGTTTGTTACACTGAGGAACCAGGAAGAGATTGAACATTCGCTGTAGTATTGTGATAGTGATTTTTTTTTTGCTTCCATCGCTGCCTAAATTGCCGTACTTGGTTTAGGATCTACGCAGTCAGCACTATTTGACGATTCTCCTGTTTTTTTTTCCCTCTTTTAATACACCATTCTTTTTCAGTGGCAGTCATTTTGACCCGTGCATTCGTCAAAGGGTGGTTTCATCCAAACCACACTATGCACACTCAGGAGTAGTTGAGGCCGCACGTGATCTTTACATGCAAGTAGATGGAAATTCTGAAGATGGTATAGTGCATTGTTTTCTGTACTATTTATTTTCCCTGTTTTTCTGTGGAACGATTTTAATTGTTCAACTTACAAGCAATCTCTTGCTGTGTTTTGGTGAAAGCACTGGCTAAATGCTAGTATTTATTTGTGACCTGAAATCATTTGTAGCATCTTGTACACTGAGAGTAGTTATTAGTGCTAGAATTGCAGGTTGATATGTTTGATAAGGAGTATATGTAGCCAAGGACGTTATATAAGGTTGTCATCATGCTCCAACAAACATACCAAGAGCTAGAAGTTCTTGTGCACATGGGTACTCCTTTAAAGTCCTGAACTGCTGAACATGAAGGAGAATGAAATTGTATAGGGAGGTGGTGGCTGATCATCGTCCATCATTGCTCCTTGAAGACTGTCAAAACGGTATTTCACGGTGAAGATTATCCATCAGTGAAGTTCTACACTGGAAATTTCCTGTAGTCATACCTGATTGGGAGATTTGACTGTCAAACAGGGTTCCAGAAGCTATTGTAGACTGGGGTTTCTAGCGTGTGGAACCTGATAACAGGCTTGAAGGTGTCTTTGTTTTTATTCCCATTGGAAGCTAAAACTAACAGAGTGCTATGGAATGGGAGAGGTGGATGAGCGATTTATTCATGATCCACAACATGTGGGTCTTCTAAAACTGGCTGTTTAGGCTTGCAGAAAGAAGTGTTTGGTGGTGATAAGCTTAGTTGGACCCATTCACTTATTGCATCTGAACTTGTTTTGGGGAGTTGGGAATTTATGCAATGATTTCTTTGATGTGGAAATTAACACAAGTAACCCATCATGATCTAATTACAGCATTATTTCATCTGTCTTGATGTACCCAGTGTCAAATGTGATGGATGTAGATACTGTATGCAGATTCTAAATGCACTAAGAAATAGAAAACAAGTTGCACTGTCCCATACTTGATATATGCCTACACTTGTATTGAATTCGTATACACATACGAGTTTATATAACATAGGTCAAGAGTCAATTTATCAAGTAAACGTGTAAAATTCTTGTTGTATGCTAACTGAAGATGGATACATTTGCTGTAGAACTTGGATTTACTTGATTTGAGCACCAAAATCACCAGGATGCCTACGATGCCAATGCAGAGATGGATGTGAGTGAAGTGTTGGATACGAGTTGGTCAGCGAGTTCCCATAGAAGATGACTAGTAAGGACGAGGGTCCTTCCAGAGAAGATGGCTACCAGTAACAACTATCTCTGAGTTTTTCAGAGATTTACTGTATGAAGAGGATTGGAAAACATGAAAGAAAGTTTAAGTTGGGTCCTCCTTTGGCCAAGACCATTGGGCTGAAAAAAAATGCCGTGATGGATTAATAAGCAATCACATTCGTTTTTCTCCAGCAAGATAGAGGAATGGCTCATAATGGGTCAGACTGCAACATTGCAGTGACTGGTTGAATCCTGAATGTCTAAACACGACGGGACCATGTTTAAACACTTCTAATCAGTCACTTTAGCCCAAGAAGGTGAATCTTTCTTAGGTTAGACTGTATAGAACAACAAGACGAGAAGAGAATCTGCCCTGTAGTAAATGACTATTAATATACAATATTAGGAGTTCTAGGCCATGTATAATATGTTAAGTAGTTATTTTCCAATCCAAACACAGTTAATAGTTATTCTCAAACCCAACTTTGAACAAATCGCAGAGGATCTTGGCAATTATATTTTATTTCTGCTTAATATGGCGTTTTTTTTAATCCCCTATATTATTTTTTTCAGAATTTCGAACATAATACTGACATAATAATTTTGGCTCTATTCTCTTCTTCCAAGTAAAAGTAAATTTAATGCCTGAAAGTGTACCCTATTATCTTTCTAAATACCGACCTATAATGATGTTGGTGATCCTCTTTCAACTTGCTTCAGTATTTTAACATAAAAGATTCATTTTGCAAGGGTTGACGCAAATTTGGTTTTAACTTTTCTTTCTCTATAATTCCAGCTTTAAAGGTAACAAATATCATCTTACGCTGTCAGAAATAATTTCTATTTTCTGTTCTCTGCATCAGTTCTTGCTCATTCTTTTTGAGGTTTTTTACCTATGAAGTGTGATACCATTTGTCACAAACCTAGTTTAATTTATAGAGCTCAAGGTGCTATTACGGATGGCCCACACAGTGTGCCGGATTATATTCTGATTGACAGGCACCCTACAGTACCATGTCTCTTATGCTCATTCCTATTAATTGGTTCTGCTAGGCAGTGTGTCATAAATTTCTCTATTTTGCTTCTTACAAGGAAGCTGTGGTTGAGTTGTTTCACCTATTATCAGTTTATTTTTCTTGATTCATATGCTGATTAGTTCAAAAAGATGCTTAGTAGCTGAACTATCTGCCTCTGATGAGTGCCCACATGTAGCAATTGATATATTTTGTTATGAGATAAACTTAAACTCGTTCATCATGCAGTGAATTGCTCCTTATTTCCTCTTTGAATCAAGCCCCCACATCTGCTATGATAATTTGTGAATATAGGTGCGCTTCGTCTATATCAGGTGGATTTCTCTCGTCATTGCTGGGAGTGGGATGTGAGTGTGAGGGATATGGTGTGCGAATAGTGGGGCATTCCCTTGGAGGAGCTATTGCTGCATTACTAGGAATGAAGGTATGCAATTGTCAGCTAATGAAATGCATTCTTGGAACTTTTCTTCCATCATGTTTGAGTGCTCTTTGTAAAGGACATATATTGCTGTTTCCTTTCCCCAACCCCTTCCCCTTTAGGTATCCAAAGAACAAAAGAAAAAAATTTATTGTGCGATAATTGTATTGGTTTCGTGTCAGTGTCATTTTTGCTTTATTAAGCATCTGGATTCAGAATAATAGATGAGTATGGTCCAATCAAATTTACTGCTTTGTTTATCTAGCTGATATCTTTGTTAAAGTCACTTTCTAACTTTGGTAAAGTGTTTTAACTAAATATAGTAATTTGGTATTTTGATGGATAATAATCAGCTCCAATAATATGATGTCAATAGATATCATCAGCTATCCCTAAGGAATGATCTGAACTGGATACATATCTTCAAAATATATATTACTTGAACGTGCAGGACCATCTAATAGAAAACACAGTTTCTTTAATGGGTAACTGAACTGCTGGTTATTCACCCTGATTTTTTGAATAAACTCTTTTTTTGTGTTAACAGTTCCAGATTTGTTCAAGCAAAAAAGAATTTTATTGTTATGCTCTCTGGATTCAAAATCTTATCTTGGTGTTGTTAGTAGTGTTGTTTCTGCTTCATTGTCATCTTCCCTTGGGCCGGGGGTCTGTCGGAAACTGCCTCTCTACCTTCAAAGGTAGGGGTAAGGTCTGCATAAACACTACCCCTCTACTCCTACCCCCTAACCCCCACTTTGTAGGAGTACACCGGGTTTTTTGTTGTTGTTGTTGTTGTTTGTTCTCTGGTTTCAAACCCTAGTTATGTCAAGATATGTGAAGTTCATCTCTGTACTTCTAATTTTCCTGATGGTCACTTTGATCTCTTAAGGTGCTTGCTTACCGCAATGTATTACCTATCAGATCTTTGTTTAATTATATTAATTTCTGGAGTTAGTACGTCTAGCCTATTTACAAATCAAATTACTATATTTTGCTGAGCAGCTGCGCAAACAATATCCGGATTTACACGTCTACACATATGGTGCTCTCCCATGTGTGGGTCTGGTGGTAGCAGATGCTTGTTCAGAATTCATTACCAGGTATTGCCGATGTGTTATTGTCTCTGCCACAACTGAGTGTTGCTGCTCATATGCTATAAAATTAACTTCCACCTTTATTGACATCTTTTCAGCATTGTAAACAATGATGAATTTTCAGCGCGCCTTTCAGTAGCATCAATTATGAGACTTCAAGCAGCTGCACTTAGGGCACTATCAGAAGATGGCACTGTTGATATTACAACAATTTTTAAACTTGCTCATCACTTTACTTCACTGAGTGTCTGTCAGCAAAGCATGAACGATGGAGAATCGTCAGTGAATTCTTTGACAGCAATGTCAAGTCGTACGAACGAAATCAACCATAGCCAGCTTGAAAATGGTACTACAGGACCTTTTTTGGATATTCCGTGTGAATACATGCCTCATTTAATCATGTGTTTAGTTAACTGTATTTGTCTGCAGTTTGTTCTATTTGTAGCTATCTCACTTTTTCATGCAAAAATGCTTACTATTTCTGCAGGATTGATAAAGCACGAACCAGGATCCTCTTTTTTGCATGACATAGATACAGATTTTAAATCTGATAAAACCGGTTCAACTGATTCATCAAATCGTTTCAACAGTCCTTTTAATTGTTCTACTTCTGATTCGAGTCCATTTGGTGATCCTTTAGCCGAGTTTATGGAGGCTGTTCCATCTTCTGAACATAAGTTATCATTGAATATCCCAGAGTTGTTTTTACCTGGTCTTGTTATCCATATTGTGCCACAGAAGGACGGACTTCATAAACCATTGTGGAAACGCTGGAGAACTTGGGAGAGAAGCTGCAGGTATAGGGCCTATGTAGCGAAAAGAGAAGCATTCAAAGATATAATAGTATCGCCATACATGTTCCTGGACCATCTACCTTGGAGGTATTTGAGTTAGCACTCTTTTTGCAAATAGATGTTTTCAGAGACATACTAATATCTACTTCATCAGATGTCAGAATGCACTGGAAAATATACTGAAGACCGGAAACGTTCAAACTCCAGACGAGGCATCTGAAATTGTGTGATTGCCGACACTAAGGTCAGTTGTCACATCGTCAACTTTGTAGTCCTCGATGTGTTCTTCTTAATGGTATCCATCTCTTGTACTTCCATTGTACGTTCTCAAAAAGAAAACCAATTCACTCCACTTGGTTCTGAACAAACATCATCATAGACACGACCAGGACAATTAAATGAAAAAGCATTTACTTTCAAGGGTGTAACAGATCGACAGAAGCATGTCTAATGTCACTTTTTCCAAGAAGATTCACCATTAGATCGCTTATCATTGTTTCCAATATATTCCTCAAATGCGATGTATAAATATCCTTGCATAAGAAGTTGTTTGTATTAGATGAATCACAACCTCAGAAGAACCGTACCTAGAACTGCGTCGCAACAATTCAGTTGAACCATTTTATGTAATTGTATAAGCACTTTTGTGATTACATCTGTTCAAGGCCTAATTAAACAAGTAAAGTTTTTCACCTTTAGCTGAAGCACTTCAATAAGGTGAAGCATTAAATCAATATTTGTATAAGTTGATCGAAAATATGAAATGATAACAAAACTTCGGAAAAAAAACGCTCGCTTATCTACTAACCATTTACCTTAATTATCGGCCTTCACACCCTCCTTTAAGGGGAAACTTTTTATTTTGTGTCTCATACAACTGACACTAGTTGTATGAGGTAATCTTTTTGTCTCACAGTTTTGTGGACCCAAATTTCTGTGGACCCAGAAGTGTAAGATTGGGGTCCACAAATTTGTGAGACAAAAAGGAGTCTCATACAACTAGTGTCAGTTGTATGAGATACAAAATAAAATTTCTCGCCTCTACCTCTTCTCAAACCTGTTATGGCCAACCTCTCACACCTTTTGTGTTAATTATACGTTATTTACAAAATTTATATATGTCAATGAAAACATCTTGACAAATAGATTCTAACAATGTAAATTTCGTATCATGATATAAATAAATAATTACCATTGAACTTTTAGAATGTGATTATTTTCACAAACAGTTAAAAGTCTGGCATAATTTCAAAAATTCGTCTCACTCATTTTAATACCGTCTCATGGGTGATATGTCACAAAAATGACACCGGGAAGCCACTTTTAGGATTGCTATATATAACGAGTGTGTGCAAACTTCTTTTTCTTCATGTTAGCTTTGTTATCTTATCTGTGTAATGATTTACTATTACTAAGGATAAAAGCTATGATGATAAATATTTCAGAAACTATGAAGATCTGAATGATGAGAAATGTTATCTTTCTTGGAATATTGAACACCTTCTTAAGTTATATATAAAGTGGTTCTTTGTTAGGTTATATGCTAGAAGTAAGGAGTTGGAGGTAATATTTTAGCAAATTAGTCCCAATCATGGAAAACTTCAATTTGGGTTTTTTTTTTTCATTACTTTTAGCTCGCTTAAAAAATTATTTACATTCGGTAACCAAAAAAGTGTATAAAATTTATATAATTCGGTTATTATTTTGAGAGCGGCTATACAATATCATTTTCTCTAATTTTAACTTTACTTTATTAGTCTTTCTTAACTAGATCAGAATCAACTCAAATGTGCGATCCAATTTTTATTAATTCAAAAGTAACAAACAAGTTACATCCAGATGTATAATTTGATGTTCAACATTAATTATATGAAAAATGATGTTTACATATGGCTACACTTGCTATAACATCTTAGACTATAGGCTTTTGTATTTCCAAATGTCAAATGAGCATATTTTGCATGGTTCTCCACTGTATTTCAAAAAGAGATTGACCAAATTACCTATATTGGGACCCTCTTGTTGCATCTTTTCCCAACACAAAAATCCAATAACGCGAAAAAGAATACATAAAATTCAAAATTCAAAATGCAATTTTATGTTTCTTTTGGAGTGGACAAAAACAAAAAATGTTGGTGTCTTTGGTCAGATGTTCAAACTGTAGCAGTTAAGAAATTAGAGTGAACAAGGGCAGCAGGCTAATTAGAAAAAAAAGCTTTTTATATTTTTTATTTGTTTTGTTTTATTTTTAATGACTTGAGAATGAACACAAAGGTAGATTAGATAAGAGAGAATATTCTCATGTGCAGGTATGGCAGCTCCTAGGAAAAAGCAAATAAAGTATGTAACATGTCATTTCATTAATAAAATTATTTATGTCTGAAATATAGCAAAATGAAGCATCCGTTGGCCACGTGAGAATAAAGTTCCATATCCAATAATAACAGACAGAGGTTATATACAAGGTTATGAATAGTCGTGAATGGTGCGAGAATATTAGGAGAAAATGGTGTGACCTAATAAGAAACTACCCGAACAGAATGTCGGTTTACTTCGTCGACGGGTTGGTAAACTACCTTTGGTTTGGATCATGTGATACTTAGAGCTTGTTTGACCAAATTTTTAGGAGGCCGGAAGTATTTTTTTTTTTGCAAAAAAGTATTTTTTGAAAAATTTAAGATATTTGCTCAAAATAAAAAAGTACTTCTTAGCAGCAGCAGAAGCAGTTTTTATGCTTATGGGGAGAAGCTACAAATTCTAACTTCTTCCAAAAAGCAGAAGCAGAAAGTTAATTTATTCAAGACAAAAATAATCTAACAATAAATTTATATTTTTCAAATTATTCCTCATTAATATAATTTTTCTTTTTCTTTTCCTTTTCCCCTTTTTTTTTCTACTATACATGTATTCTCTTTTTTATTTTAATCAAATTTTTATTCTCTTTCTCCTATTCTTAAGAGTGAATTTTAAATTTATATTGAATGACGTATTTTGACATATTTTAATTTTATTATAAATAATAAGTACTACCAAACACTCAATATAATTGCTTTGGATTAACTATATTTTATATTAATTAGAATTTTTAATTTATTTTTTTACTTTACGTTTTATATTTTAATTGAATTCTTTTATAATAAATGTTTAAATTTATTTTTCTTTTTAAAATAATATTAATCGTAAATTGAACTTTTATTGTCCTTTTTCGTAATTTGATACTTAAAAGTACTTTTATAAAAGATTGGTCAAACATGATGAGCTTGCAAAAAGCAGTACTAAAACGAATCGGCCAAACAAACTACAGATTTTGCAAAAATACTTTTTCATAAAGTACTTTTGAATAAAAGCACTTTTCAAAATAAGTAGTTTTGGGCAGCTTGACCAAACAAACTCTTAATTTCGTGGGAAGATCGTTGGATGTTTGAACAAAATCTCATATTAAAAGAAGCTGTATATAATATTCATGACGCTTTTAATTATACGAGACATTTTGGAAAAACATTGTGAAGGATTGGTCAAAAGCAAATAGTATAAACCATAGGAATTTTTACCTCGTATAGGAAAGGTTAACACCTTATTTATTTTAAATAAATACTATTTAAAAAAAATTATATTTTATAGATACCTTTTAATCTTTGTAGCAAAATATTTAATTTTGGTTTGCTCCTACCGCTAATCTACTAAATACATTATTCAGTTATAGTATTTTCTTTCTCTCTCTACTTTGATACATCCCATTCTCTTCATATCAATTTGAAAAAAAATAAAAAAGGACACATATATCAAATTCTCCTTCCACCGGATATGTGCAAAGCCCACTTCAGAGCAGGTTCACTCTCCTTCAAGTCTTTCTCGACTGCGACATATATCGTATCGCCGGCCACTCTCGCCGACGGCGTTGATGGACTTCAATTTCGTCATTCAAATTCAGACCAGACAAATCAACTTTCGGGTTCCTTACCGGATTCTGTGGGGTTTCGGGTACTGAACTCTTGAAGGCCATGGGGGCAAATCTAAAGGAGATGAAGCCTCCGATTGACGACAGCGTGGGAACAATGAGATTCAGGGTTTTTGCTCGACGACGAATTCGCCAGAAATTAGGGTTTGTTCTTGAACAAAGACGACGAATTTTAGGGCTGAGCAACTTGATTTTCTATTAATATATTTCAATGTATTTTCAAAGTATCACGCTATATTTTCATGTATTTCATTGTATTTTTTATTTTATTATAATTCAATGTATCTCGTTGTATTCCGTGTATTCCATTGTATTCACTGTCTTTTCTTCTTATTGTATTTTAATGTATCCCGTTGTATTCTATGTATTTCATTGTATCACTATATGCCATGAATGTATTCATATATATTTTTTAATTAATGTATTATATAATTTCTTTGAAGATTGCTACATTTTTTGGTATTTTTCGGTTGAGAATATTTTTTATAACTGAAAATATAAAATTTGTGTCTTATAATTGAGTTTGTTGAGTTATATTAGGAGTCTATTATGTTAATTGATTTACTTTCCTTTTTAAAAATAGTGTAATCCCTATTTCACGCAGTGAATACAGTCGAATACAATAATCTGTCCAGCTGTAATCCCTTGTTTCATTCCATGAATACGGTCGAATACACTCGAATACAACATCTGATTGGCTGGACTTCCCTGATTCACGCATGTTGATAACTAATTTTTCCCTATATATTTTTCAATATGCAAAATACCTTCAAAATAACATATGTATATGCATATATAAGCATATTCAAGTATTTTACTTTCCCCCCCCCCCCCATAATTTTAGAGGTGTTAAACTCATTTATTTCCTCCCTTTTTATCCGTATATTCCCTAGTAATTATTTTCAAAATTATTATATTTGATAATTAATCTATTGGATTTCTATATTTATGCCAAAATATTGCTAAGGTAATTTTCACATATTTTTATAATTATATTTAGTATTTTCAAAACTAAATTGCACATAATTGCAATATTAGCCCTTTTAAGGTTTAATTAGGTTTTATATGCATAAAATTGGATCTTGTATTTTTTAAATTACTAAGTATGTACTGTAAATTTTTAGCATTTTAAAATTATTTTGGAAATTATCTACTATTTGCTACAAATAAAATGAGAAAAATGGTTATCTAACTTATAACCAAAATTAGCTTTCAAATCTAACCTAAATCAAACAAACCCCAAACCGAATTAGAAAATCCATCGGACCAAAGCTCAAACCGAAGCCATACCCGACCCACCTACCTCATTCAATCGTGTCCGTTGAACATTCAGATCAACGGTCCCCATTAAACCCAAATGAACCCCCCAAAACCCTCTCATTCTTCACTCAAACAACTCTCATCTCTCTCTCTATCTCTGGTTCTCTTTAGAACCTTCTCTCCCCTCCTCTCCGATGAACCTTATTCATCTTCTCCGGCCATCTCCCTGCCTGAATCCATGATGATCTCACCAGGTACCAACCTCATGGCTTCCTCTTGAACGTATGTCATCGTTTTGAGGCCTTCAAGTGAACCAGAGGCGGTTCACTCGCCTCCCATGGTTCCCATACAATTTTTCGGCCATTTGTGACCGTTCGAGTAAGATCTGTGACTTTTTTTTAGCTAAACCAGTAACTTTTCAAGGTTTTCTCACTTTCTTTGGGTTCTCCAAAACCCTAAGTTCAAAGATTTTTCGATTTTCTTTCAGATTTGTCTTAGATCTGTGTATATTATGAACCTTTTTGTGTTTTCCTCAAAGGTTTTCCCAATTTATTCAATGTGATTCTCTGTCCTCAAGATTAGGATTTTCTTAACCTCTTTTAAAAGACTTCTCCTGTGATTTCAGCATTGTCATATGATTTTACTATGTTTAAACGGTTTGTTTGTGTTTTTCTTCTACCTGATTTGTCGGGTTGAAAGCTTAAGTATTTTTGGTTTTATCCGGAGTTCTGGAACGGTCTTTGTTTATTTTGTATATATACCTATTTCGATTGAGTTCTTTATGGTTAGACCCTTTTTATTTGTTTATCTTAACTGATTCTGAGTACTTATTACTTTTTAACTCAACTCTGTTAAAACCCTAATTTATTAAAGATTTTCTTCACTTGTTACTGTGAGTTTTAAAGACTTTCTTTACCTGTTTCTGTGTGTTGGTTTGATCTTATTTATCTGTTGATGTGCGTTAGACTGGTTTCTTCATTCTAGTTCTATGTGTTGGCCATGACTACCTGACTTTGCTGATTACCATGCTTCGAGTGGGTTCTTTTGCTACTAAGTCCTCAGCGTACTCGTGTCACTTTTGCGTGATTGTGTTCATCTAGTTTATTCCTCTCTTATTTCGTTTTATCCATATAGCTGACCTTGCATGTCTAATACGCCTGTTCATTCTTCTCTATTTATATGTTGAAGTGCAAAATCATGACTCCCTCTTGATTGATCCTGATTTTCTTAAATCACCGTCTGACTGCAAGGTTTTCTTATAAACCCCTAAAATTTTAATGGTTTGTTTAAGTTGATTGATTCCATTCCCTTATTTACTGTGGTGCTTTATTCTTTCTGAATCTTTTCCTCAAATTAAGTATATTTTGTACTTAGACTCAATTATATACTCTATACTTTTACTACCCCTTATATGGTAAGCACCAATCTTTCTCAAACTGATTTTCTTTCCTTAAGTTTTCTCTGTTAGTATCCGTTAAGCTGTAATTCCTTGTTTAAAGGGGAGTAATTGTATTAGTGTGATTCTAATTGTGGCTATAAATACCCTAAGTCTTTCATTAACAACACACGTACAATAAGTTCAGAACACACACATACACACTCAAACTCTCTCTTCTTTCTCTACTACTTGTGCTACTGCTTGTCTAGCCGACTGAAATCCATGGCTAGACTGTGGACTTCTACTTGCTTTAGTTTTTTGCACTTTGCTTCCTTAACTGGTATGTCCTAGTTTAATTTTAAAGCCTCAACAACAACATGCTTCTCTTATTGTTTCAGTTTCTCTCATTGTTGCTCTACTTTTACTTGTGGTTCTATTGTGAAACCTGTAGTTGAGTTACATTACTAGCATGCAATTATAGTCTTAGTAGCATGCATGTCCCTCATATTCTTGGATTTTACTTTATGTGATTGTATTCGCCTCAGTTATTGTATTCCCTGCTGCTATTATTTGGTACTACTGATCCTTTAATCCCCCCGCCCCTTTTCTTTTCTCTTCCTTCCTTGCTTTTCACTTCTTCTTCTTTTCTTTCCTAAGACGATGTTCTATTGGAGACAACCTCTCTACCTGCATTAGGCAGGGGTAAGGTCTGTGTACAACTAGCCTCCCCATACCCCACCTGTTGGGATTAAACTGGGTTTGTTGTTGTTGTTATTATGTCTCCCCTTTCCTTCATATTAATGCATTCCCTTTATGTGTGTTTCAGAGCATGCCTTGTCAATCACTTACTATGGACTTACCATCTTATGAATCCCAAATCCCTATCCCCTTAATGTGTTTATGTTCTTTCTGACTGGTTTGTGATTATACCAGTATCAGCTATTGTTGAGCATGTCCAAACCAGTCCTAAGACCCTTGCTGGGGTTATGTGTTTATAGTAGGATGTCTGTGTATCCCCAAATCCATTGACCCCACTATGTGACTACTGATTTTATGTGTGATCCCACATTAAGGTGTTTGAGTTTTTTTTACTACTACAACTGCTTTTAATCATCTCTCTTACTGATTGCTTTCAAAATGGACTTTTCAGTCATGTTTTTAAACAAACTCCTTTCAAACATGTGTTTTGCACCTTTACTATACTCTTAGAATACTAGGTTTTGCCCCTTTTGTGTGAGCCTTGCCTTGGGATCCTAGAGCTCCCACTGAACTTGGACACATGAAAGATGGTCTTTCCACACAATACTTACTCTGTCTTGGCTATGAAATCTGGGTATGAGCACTGCCTAGATCCCTTGAGGTTTTTAGGAACTCTAACACACCTAGATATGAAGGAAAGCTATGAAAAATCTTGGCACTTTAAAGATTTATTACATAACTCAGGGAGGAAGTCCTAATCAGGCTTCCTATAGTGTAACTTCTTATTTTCATCGCTACTTATGTAATTCATTTCAATATTGATCTGTAATAATCTGTTGTAAACATGTATTGGGTTGGCTGGCGAAAAGGGATGGGGGTAAATATGCATGCTATAGTTTTTCGGGGTAGAAAATATGTTATTAGGGTTAGTTTTCCAATTGTGCAATAGATAGCATCTTATCCATCATTAATCCATGTTCTATGTCTATCACTTAGAAATCCTGCTCCTAGGACAATAACAACATTGGCATAAAAGCTATTACTCTCATACTTTCATAAGTCACATTTCAATAATTCTACAACTCTCGTGCACCTTTAAAATCATGCCTTAGGGATTCTATTTTTTAACAATCCTGCCATTTGCATGCGCATCTTAGATAAGATCTTATCCACACTTGCATTTACACTTAGAGGTAAAAACAATTTCATACTTGATTATCCTGTTTAAAATAACTGGTAAAAATCTCTGCATTCGTATCACCTAGAACAGCATGCTCCTAGAGTAAAATAATTTCCAATGTTTAATAATTCTAGATTACTGTTGCACATTATTTTATGCCTAGGAAAGTCTTAGGTAATTAAATTTAAATAAAATCAGAATCATCTCTCTGATTAGTGTCTAATTATGAACTGTCAAAATTAGTACGCAAGCCTGATTCAGACTTCTTTTCTGACTCATGTGATAAATCTTGTTCTGTTGTTATCACTTAGATACCATGCATATGATTTAAATTCAAACTTTAATTGTGTATGAGTCATGCTTTCTATGCTGGAGTAGGGAAGGATGAAAGGATCCGCATGAAGTTGTTCATGAGGAGTTTGAAAAGAGATATATTATCTTGGTACATCAGCCAAGATCCCAAGAAATGGTCAAGATGGGTAGGCATAACATCTGACTTTATGGATAGATTCAGGTTTAATACAGAGAACACACCAGGCGTGTTCTATATCCATAATTTGAAGAATAATTCCACAGGGACATTTTGCGAGTATGCTACTCGCTGAAGGTTCGAAGCTGCTAAGGTCAGACCCACCTCAGAAGAAGAGCAAATGAACAAGTTCTTTGTCCAAGCTCAGGACCCACAGTACTATGAATGACTGATGATGATTGAGAACCACAAGTTCTCCGATATTATCTAATTGGGTGAAAGAATTTTAGAAGGTATTAAAAGTGGTATGGTTACAAACTTTGTGGCCTTGCAAGCTACAAATAAGGCTTTACAGTCCAGTGATGTGTCTAAGAAAAAGGACTTAGAGGCTGTGATGGTTGCACAAAAGACCAAGTCTCTCCTCAAATACCAAGCTTATACCCAACACCTCCACTCACATACCAGCCAACCCCAAATTACCAAGCACCCTCATATCAAGCTCCATCACCAACTTATCAGTCATCTCAACCTCCTACGTACCAACCTACCCCACCCAGCTACTCACAACCTGCTCACATCTACCAAACTTATAATGCTCAACCATCCCATTATCAATCACCCCATGCACGCCAAAACTTCCCTAGACCCTGACCTAATTTTGATCGCAAACCTCTAAAACAATATACTGCCATCGCTGAACCCATCGATCAGCTGTATGAGAGGCTCAAAGCTGGTGGTTATGTCACCTCCATCCCCGCTACAACCCCTTCTCTGAGAATACTTCTCAATGGGTTAACCCAAAAAAGTTCTGTGTATACCACTCCGACATGATAGGGCACACCATCGTGGAAAACCGCTCATTGAAAGACAAAATACAGACTTTGAATGACAAAAAGATTATTATGGCAAAGGAACCCGCTCCAAATGTCCGCAACAACCCTCTGCCAAACCATAATGGTGGAGGTACCCACATGATTGAAGTAGAAGATGATCGGGATCCCGAGGTATCAATCGGGTTGATCGTATAAGGTGATGACCATCCCGCTCCACATGATTGTGTCTAAGTCATGCTGTCTATGCGTATTACCAGTGGAGGTATATTTGAGCCTTTCATTGTCTTCCATGTTCCCTTTAATTGAAGTACTACTTGTTATTGTATGACGGCTTAGTATTTTTCCTTTAAATTTGAAGGTCTGCGTAGAATCTCCATCTTATAAGATATGAGTCCTAAATTTCTTCGGGACTGATAGGAAGGTACGGGAAACAACATGTGATAGGGGTCGAGACCAGCCTTTGCTTTAATTACCTTCACGGGGGGGGGAAAATATGGATATGATTACCGGTGCGCTAATGCCACACGTAGCCCCTTTTCTAAGGAGTGATTATCAGGCATTGCACTGATGTGATCCATATTACAAATAAACCTAAGACACCCTTCATGAACATGCTTAGATTTAATACTTTTCAAAATATCGATGCCTTTCAAACATTTGTATGTTTAAACTTAAATCCCCTACTGTTTGAGCCATACTTTCTTACTTGCAAATTATAAAAATTCATAAAAAATTGTCTGGCCGGGAACAACACTAGTGGATCATGAGGGGTGCCTAACACCTTCCCCTTAGGATAATTTCAATCCCTTACCCTATATCTGGTTATCAAACATAGTTATATATGAACTTTATAGGTGCCATAACGCACCTTAAATCGTTAGATGGCAACTCTTCAAAAATACAAACCCTATTTCCCAAAAAGAAAGAGTTATCCCAACCAAAATGTCATAAACCTGATTCCTGCCGCGAGGAAAGCAAAAAAGGGGACGCGACAGCATGACGACTCTGCTGGGAATCCTTAGGCTTTTACCATTTTAGACCATTTTTTTGTGAATTTGTGCAATTATTTGTTTTATTCCTTTAAGCGTTTAATTTCTTCTTCAAGAGTAATTGACGTATCTTTCTTGTTTTCTTCCTTTACTGCTGCTTTAAATTATTAAACTGATATATTTATCGCTTCCTTAACGTGAAAATACATGACAATATGCTTTTAGTTACTCCATAATCATGCTCAACATCATAGTCTACTCGTGCCAAACATATACTATAACAACGCTTGATGAGTGGTTGCGCTCTTTCTATATCATTACCCCCTAAATTTGGAAAGGCTTATTTGCGGTAAAACTAGTCGATCAGCGGTGCAGTTGACAGTTTTGTGCTTTTCCCCTTGAGTGGTCTGCTCAAGGGTACCAATCTAGAATCCCATAGAAACTTTACTCTGTTTAAATTGTGCATGCATCATGGTCAAACCTAGTCGGGTCAGTTATGTTGTCCACATAATGATCCTTTAAGATAACCTTGTCCAAAGTCCACTAGGTTTTCCTAAACCCAAATAGACGTCATCACACTATGTGCATTTATTTGAAGAACTAAATGTGTCATGCTAACTATTGATGTTAAATATCGAGTCTGGTGGGGGTAAGGGCCTAATCTTGTTTGCCTTGCAGAAAGATGAGGCATGAAATCCCCTGATTTGGCATGATTACCAAAATCCACCCAATATTGCTGAGTTGGTGGGAAGATTTGCATTCTAGTGACAAAATCTCAAAAGGGTTGAAGACTATCAAAAGGCTGAAGGGACCGAAGGTGGACATCTAGCCAGAGCATACCTGTTGCTGGGACTTCGTGAATTGGGAAAGCTGTTCGACGGAGCCAGGGATGCCCAGTCTGGGGAATGTCCTTCTGGAACCGAATAAATAGGAGTTTAACTTTTTCGATTTATGAATGTAATAAGGCCAATGGCTATTAGTCACTTTTATTTCTTGCTTATCTAATGTCGTTTTGGGATATACCTATTATCAACAAAATGACACATTTAGCATTCTAAGTTCTCCAAATCAACTTGTCGCTAGGCCTACCTCGGGCACAAAAAGAGATTCTCTAAATTAGCACACGCTTTATGTTCCCGCACTATGTGTTTAAATATTATAATACTTTTTATAATCCCCACTAACTTAATTACCTTTTGTTTTTATTTCTGATTTTTTATTATTTCCCCTCCCAAAGGTTATTTCGTGCATTCTAGCATCATCATCTTATTTTGCAAGATCCAAAGGCCCTCCACTCACGAGTCCGAAACTTAAATAGTGACTTTTTAGGCACAAAATATATTTTTACTGTTAAAAAAGAAAAGTTACAAAACTACATAATTCGCAATATAATACTGCGAATTACTTTAACGGAAAATTAGCCATTAAAATGATTCACAGTATTATACTGCGAATTATTAAAATGGCTAATTTCTTAACATTTCGCAGTATAAAACTGCGAACAACACTTTGCCCACCAAAATAAAGAAGCAACGTTGGCTCCTAACTTCCTGTGGTTCCCTATGATACTTTTGATTTTTTTGTTCATTTTTTATTCATATAATTCTCCATTGATTATTATTCTTTTTTTACTTAAGTTCTTTCCTCTATATTTTAGTACAATATGCTTTCATAACTAATTTTCAAATTTCAATTTAAAATAAAGGGAAAATCAAGTGTTCGTTTTATTGCTAATCAATGCTAATTAAATATTAATATGGTCAATTTTATTGCTAATTAATGCTAAAAAGTGGATTTTTTAATCTGTATGAAAATATCCAAAAAATTATTTATTTTGGACTCGAGGGAGTATTACTAATAAATATTTTTATTTGGCATAGAATTTGAAACTTAGTAATAATAACGATTACATCTTAAGTCTTTGGTCAAACGTTAATGATATGAAATTTTCAGACGAGAAAAAGAACAGACCTTTAATATTGCCAATCTTATCTGAAAGATAAATTGATAAAATTAGATAAGTGAAAAAAGTATTAGTAAAAGTTCACGTAATTATGTATAATTAGTACTAACTAGTTATTCACTCTATTCATTATTATTTTATATATATCAGATTATGGCATTAGTAAATAATAATGTCATTATTTTTAATACATGGATAAGCATGTATAAAGAGAAAATTACCCTTTTAAAACATGTAATACACAAACCATAAATAACAGATATTCCATAGATATAATTGGGATATGCGTAATATGATATATATATAAAATAATAATGAATAAAGTGAATAACTAGTAAGTACTAATTATACTTAATTACGTGAACTTTTACTAATATGCCTCAGCAAGACGTTAGCCCCGAGACATTGGGTGTAAGCCCCATATGTTTTCTTCAACTTTTATGCAATTTTACTTGTTTATAAATATTTACTGTAATTATATTATTTTATAAAATATTAAAAATTAAATACATATGGGGCTTACGCCCAGTGCCTCGGGGCTTACGTTTTATTGAGGCATATATAAAATACCTCCCCTTATGCCCACGTCTTTTAAAATACTGATTCAGTTGGAACAAATTAAGATGTTAATTTTTTATAGATAAGTGCGAGTAAAATAAATATTATAATAATTTCTTTTTTTTCAATAGTTATTCTAATACTTTGTCTAATTCTTTTCCTTATACGTTCTCTAATTCTACTTATATAATAGTTTGATAGTTCAATGTTAATTTTAGCAAGTTATAAAAATTATATCCTTATAGAATGAATAAAACATTTTAAATGTAATTAAATAGCAAGAATGTCATATTAATTAGCAATAAAATGAACACTTAATTTTTTCTATATTTTAGATTGGTATAGAAAATTAGTTATGAAAGCATGCTATACTAAAATATTGAGTAAAGAACTTAAATAAAAAAGAA
Organism: Nicotiana noctiflora; assembly: GCA_032618575.1. Taxonomy (NCBI): domain Eukaryota; kingdom Viridiplantae; phylum Streptophyta; class Magnoliopsida; order Solanales; family Solanaceae; genus Nicotiana; species Nicotiana noctiflora. The sequence continues at coordinate 66,611 of JASVEL010012713.1, forward strand.
TAATAATCGATGAAGTTAGGAGCCAACGTTGCCTCTTTATTTTGGTGGGCAAAGTGTTGTTTGCAGTTTTATACTGCGAAGTGTTATTTTTTTTTTTAAAAATATGCAGTATAATGCTGCGAATCTCTTTAACAGCTAACTTTCCGTTAAAGTAATTCACAGTATTATACTGCGAATTATATAGTTTTGTAACCTTTTTTTTTAAACAGAAAAATGTATTTTGTGCTAAAAAAGTCACTATTTAAGTTTCGGACTCCTCCACCCACTCCTCCTCTTAGTCATCTTAAAAGCAAGAACAAAGGCAAGATGGAAGATTTGAACAACGTCAGGAAGGAAAACACAACTTACTGGGTAGAGGCCACTGATGGCCATGGTATTCAGGTTCCTAATGAGAATGTGTCACAACATGAACAGAAACTGTTGAAATTCCAAGGAGAACTTGATCATGTCCAGAATCTGGCACACCTGTCATTTCGCCTCAGCGCCCCAGATATCAACTTCCTAAACACTCAAAACCGTACACCTCCCCAAAATATCCCAAAACAACAAAATCATCCCGGTGCTCCACCAAAGAACCAAGGTAACACCTGCTATACCCCAAACAACACTCCACTACTCATCCCAGAACCCCAGAACTCCACAAACGACCATTTCCACACACATACACCAGACTAGTACAACAATCTTATCTATATGGAGACCATGCCACACTCCACCTAACCTATATCATACACATCTGAGTCTGATGAAAAGGATCTGTTTATCAGGAACTTGATCGAGAAACTTAAGAAACTAACCAACCAGATTCAGGGCGTCGAGGGAAGCAAAGGAATCAGGGGGCTGAACTATGAGGATCGCTGCATCTAGCCTAATGTCGAACTGCCTGAGGGGTACAAACCTCCAAAGTTCAAAATGTTTGATGGTACGGGTGATCCAAGGGTCCATCTGAGGACATATTGCCACAAGCTGGTTGGAGTAGGGAATGATGAAAATATCCGCATAAAGTTGTTTATGAGGAGTTTGAAGGGAGATGCATTATCTTGGTACATCGGCCAAGATCCCAAGAAGTGGTTAAGATGGGTATGCGTGGCATCTGACATTATGGATAGATTCGAGTTCATATATAGAACGCACCATACGTATTCTACACCTAAAATTTGAAGAAGAAGCCCATAGAGACATTTCACGAGTATGCTACTCGCTGGAGGTCCAAAGTTGCTAAGGTAAGACTTGCCTTAGAAGAAGAGCAAATGAAGTTCTTTGTCTGGGCTCAAGACTCCCATTACTGTGAACCCGTGACGATGATTGAGAACCACAAGTTCTCTGACATTATCAAATTAGATGAAAGAATTGAAGAAGGTATTAAAAGCGGTGTGGTTACAAACTTTGAGGCCTTGCAAGCTACGAATAAGGCTTTACAGTCCGATGGTGTATCCAAGAAAAGAGACGTAGGGGCGGTGATGGTTTCACAAAAGACCAAGTCTCCCATAAAATACCAAGCTTACCCAACACCTCCACTCACATACCGACCAACCCCAAATTACCAAGCACACTCATACCAAGCTTCACCACCAACTTATCAATCATCTCCACCTCCTACATACCAACATACCTCACCCAGATACTCACAACCCGCTCATGTCTACCAAACTTACAATGCTCAGCCATCACATTATCAATCACCATCTGCACGCCAAAACTTCCCTAGACCCCAACCTAATTTTGATTGCAGACCTCCAAACAATATACAACCATCGCTGAACCCATTGATCAACTGTATGAGATGCCCAAAGCTGGTTATGTCAACCCCATCCCCGATATAACCCTTGAGAATCCTTCTCAGTGGGTTAACCCACACAAGTCCTGTGCATACCATTCCGGCATGAAATGGCACACCACCGATGAATGCCGATCCTTGAAAGACAAAATACGGTCTTTAATTGACAACAAGATCATTGTGGCAAAGTAACCCACTCCAAACGTCCGCAACAACCCTCTGCCAGACCATAAGGGTGGAGATACCCACATGATTAAAGTAGAATATGACTGGGATCCCGAGGGATCAATCAGGTTGATCGTAGAAGGATATAACCCAAAGAAACCAACAATTACTCTCAATCCAATCACAGCTCAGATCCAACCGTCTGAGGACGCCAACATGAACATGTCTACACATCTCGAATTTGAAGCAGCGCCATCTACAAAAGCACCGGCACCAATTAGGGCTGAATTCATATCTCTGGCTAATGCACCCGTACCATTTGAGGTTGCATTCTTGCCACCCAAGGCACATGTTCCATTCGAAGTGAGAATAGCCGCGCCAATCCTAGTGGCGATGTCTTCCACACCATCATTCTATACAAATGCTGTACCCTAGGACTATACAGCCGAGGCAAGGTAGGAAAGACAAGGTCAGGATTGAAGAAACTATCGCAGCACAGGGTATGACAAGAATCGGTAGAGTCTGTACCCCTGAAAATCTAGCAGAATCAAGCAAGCAAGCCTTCAATCGGCCACTCCTCATTGATACAGGTCCGGACGATCTTTGGAGGAAAATATAGGCCAGAGAATATTTGGTCATCGACCAGTTAAACAAGACGCCAGTACAAATATGCATCCTCTCTTTGCTGCAATAATCCAAGAATCACAAGAATTCTCTGTTAAAGGCGGTGAGTGAATCATACGTACCAAGTAAAATCACTGACATGGAAATGGATAATATGGTATGAAAAGTGCTGGAAACCCATAAGATCACTTTTTATGAGGACGAGTTGCGACCTGAAGGGCTAGGTCACGATAAAGCACTGCACATCACCGTACAATGCGAAGATTATTTCATTACCAAAATTCTGATCAATGGAGGTTCTAGTCTTAATATTTGTCCACCGGTAACACTCAAAAAATTGAGTAAAGGGATGCATGAGATAAATGATGGAGCAATTAATGTGAAAGCCTTCGATGGTTCTCAAAGGATTATTCTATGCTTAAAGATGTGACCAACCTGGTTCGAGGTTAATTTCCAGGTAATAGATGTACCAACGTCTTACAACTTGCTGCTGGGAGGACCATGGATTCATGCTGGCGGAGCCGTAGCATCAGCGCTGCATCAGGCAGTAAAATTTGAATGGGATCACCAGGAAGTGATCATTCACGATGACTGTAGAAACCCTATATACAGTCGCCAGAGCATTCCGGCGATCAGGGGGAAAAAGGAAGATGGGTGAAGAAACTTACCACAATATTGAGCGGGTCAATGGTGTCGACAAAGACAAATTGTGGGATAACAAAATCAAGAATATATTAAGTTGGAGTGGGTACAAACCTGACAAAGGGCTCGACAAGAACCTCTAAAGGATCTCTAAACTGATAACCTTGTCTTTCTTGATATTCCTCTATATGTGAGTTAATACGTACTTTATTTCAAGCAAATATGTACAGTTATACATGATAACTGCCTATATATGGAATGATCACTATGGGATGGATCCTACATTATATTAGGTAATTCCTTCTGTAGTGCATACTAATTAACAAGCACATAAAATCATCAATGTTTTGTACTTTAAGTTATATCATCTTTCACTCCGGGGAAAGAAAGCAGTTTAATATTTTATTCAAGGCAAGAGCAAAGAGAAGTGTTATACTCCATTTATTCATTTTATGTGACATTATGTCCTTTTATGTCGTGATAACTTCAAAGTGAGCAGTACTTTCAAATATTGAAACCTAGACTACTGTTAGGGATACCGTACATATGGCACCATCATAGTACGTGAAAGTGTTTGACGGGGTATATATAATAGCATTTAAAAACTTGAAAAAATAAATAAAAAAGGGCTAAATATATTCTTCTATTTTCAAATATTATTTATATATACCCTTTGTTATATTATAGAGATATAGATAAATCAATAGTATGATAATAGGGGTATGAATAAACCAATAGTATAACGAAGATACATATAAACAATATTTAAAAGTAAAAAAATATATTTAGCCCTTTTCCATTTTCTTTTCAAGTTTCTAACTGCTACTACATATATATATATATATATATATATGCCGTCAAACACTTTCAGATTCTATGATGGTGCCATATGTACGGTATCCCTAACAGTAGTCTAGGTTTCCAACGTTATGTTCAACTCAAAGAAATTAGTAATTAAAGGAAAAATAAAGGAGACAAATTTGACGAACAATCAAAGTAGTTTCCTTTCCTATTTATTTTCAACAATATTGAGATTTGAAGTAGGGAAGTAGTTCCTTTCAAAATTCTGGAGGACCCAATAATTGTGATGTTTTTATATTGCTAAATTAAAGTTTTTTTTACTCAAATCTTGGATTTTGTCTGTGCTCTCCATTGCTACTTTGTCTTACATATGTTATTTCAGTAATATAATAATTATAAACAGAAAAGGGTTCAAAATGTCCTTAAAATATTAGAAAAGTCTTAAAAATATCCTTTATTTACCTATTGAGCTAAAAATATTCGTTCATCCACATTTTTGGTTCACTTATACCCTTTAACCATTAGGTCAATGCTAAACTAAAAATAATTTAATTTTTACCAAAAATATTTTTTTTAAAAAAAAATTTTCCAGTTTTTTAAAAGCATTTAATTATAAAAACTGAACTCAAAACTGAAAAAAATATTTTCAACATATATTTTTCTTCATTTTTTCAGTTAAAAAAACGAAATATACTTTCTTTAAAAAAAACTGAAAAACGAAAATAAAATTAAAAAACGATTTTTTTGAATTATTTTTCAGTTTTAAAAAAAAGAAAATAATTTATTAAAAACATTTTTTGTTTCAGTTTTACAAATAAATGCTTTAAAAACTGAAAAAAATAATTAATTTTTTTTCTAAAAACTGGAAAAAACTTTACTAAATTAATGGACTATTGGGGCATTAGATTAAAAAAAAATATTTTGTAATTTTTTTTAAAGTTTTACAAAAAGAATAAAAGGGAAAAAGCCAAAATTATACCCTTACTATTGAAAATTAGTCACGTTAGTACCTCGTTCTACTTTACGGCTAAAATTGTCCTTACCGTTAATAAAGTATGCAAAATTGTCCCTATCGTCACTATTGAAAAATTGGCCTATGGTAACGGTTGGGAAACCGTTGCGATATAGATATGGGAACGGTTTACAGACCGTTCCATCAGCTGGCGTGACAATAGGTCTATGGGAACGGTTCTTGTAACGGTTTGCACTCTACGTGGTTATAGATGTATCTATCGCAACAATTTTCCCTTTCTATGTTGGAACGGTTATATTTTTCAATTGGAACGGTTTTAAACCGTTACTATAGTGTATATGGAATGGTTCTTAACCGTTACCATATTTTTAATGCAACACTTTTGTAAGCTATTGTTACGGTTATTTATGGATATAACAACGGTTCCTTTACCCCTACAGCAACAGTTCTATTTTTGTGCGGGAACGGTTTGTATGACCTATCGCAAAGGTTTGTATTGTATGGTGGAACACCAATTTGTGTCCTATTGCAACGGTTCTGGTAGGCTATTGCAACTGTTCAGTTGAAAAAATATAATATAGCCCCTATTATAAATAAAGATTTATATATGAAAAATAAATTATAATAATACAAAAATTTAAATAAATCATAATCTGAAACTTTTAATAATATAAATTATCCATCAAGCAAATAGTATCCATAAAGCAAATGTTCTACCCCAAATGAACAAATTTAATACATTTCAAGAGAGTAATTAGTTTCAAAAAGGTTGATAACAAAAGATTCCTATAGAACATTCATCTATAGCAATTCAAATTCCATCTCAAGTACGATCTAGTTCTTCACTTTCAACATCTTCTTAGATTTCTTGATTTACTCCACTTACAAAATAGGATAAATAAAGTCATTACTCTTCAAGAGGATAAACTAAGCCATAGCTTGAAAGAAAAACAAGTAAATCACCCCACCATCATTGAAAATAGTTGGGTACTGTAAATATAGGTTTCCTAATAGACAATTGGATCACCTCCAAAAGGCCATAAAGAGCAGCACAACAAAGAAACTTAATTTTTTTGTGGAATAATCGTTGCCCGTTCTCAGTCATCTTCTCCGTTTTTCCTCTAACCTTTCTTGTGACCTGAATCAATGGATGGTCATCATTCTCGCGACGGTCTTCCGGTGGTGCTATCAGCGGATTCTCTAGTGATTGAGGGGCTGTCCCCCGTGCTTCCGATCGTCGATCGGAATGATACTGAGAGGATGCCCTCAGTAGATGATATACTCCCGGGGACGGGGAGCTTGGCGGTGGATTTCACCGCAGATGGAGGGGTTGATCCCGTCGATGAGGCCCCACTGATGGGGGAGGTAAGCATGGCTCAGCTGCGCGAGCAAGGGCTCATCCCCTCCCATGCCGATATTGTGTTGGCTCTGCCGGGGGACAGGGTGCACACCGACCACGCCGGGTATTGCGTGATCTACTCTTACCCCCTCAGGCTGTGGTTTAGAATGCCCCTTCCAAATCTGGTAGTTGACTTCTGCCGATATTACAGTGTTTGCCCGGGGTAGCTTACCTCATCCGTGTACAAGCTCTTGGCCATGCTGCTGAAGTTATTAGAGCTGGCCGGCCGGTTGGTCACTCTACAACATGTCCTTGCTCTCTTTGCCCCTCAGCGGGTCCGAGGGAGCATGATCTGGATGGTCCTACGCAGGTGGAAGGGACTGGTGACGTCTTTGGATGATGAGGTCGAGATTCGTCAATTCAAACAGTTCTTCTACGTCAGGACCGATCATCTGGTGGCGTCTTCCCCAGGGTTTCCGGAGACCTGGAATCACGGCCGTAAGTCCTTCTCTATTTTTTTGGGGGATTTAACTTGCATTTTTTTTTGTTTTATCTTTTCACTGGTTGTCGTTTTGTCATTTCTGCAGCTGACAGGTTGCCCCCTCCTTTATTCACTGGTCTGCGCGGGTGGTTGGAAGTTATCCTCCTGTATATCGAGGGGATTCGCTCGTGGGCGTTCTTCTCGAGGAGGTACGGCCAAAGTTTGGTCGTAGGTAAGCCATTTTGCTTTACTGGGACGTGTTCAACTTTTGGTTGTCGCCACGACTTAATGCTGACCCATTTTCTATATTTGTAGGGCGGGTAAACCGCGGCAGGGATCCTCAGCCAGTATTCCGGCGCCCCGGGGCGATTGCCAGGTTTTTTACTGCGGTGGCGACTGCTCAGGTTCCCTGGGCCACTTCTGTCGACTCCGTAGCCACGCCCTCTCATGTTCGCCCTTCGCTTGATGGCGAGAGCGTGTTGGAGTTGTCCGCCCTCGGGAGGCATCGTCTTCTCGAGATGAAGAGGAGAGACCCATAATCAGGCGGAGAATCCTTCCACCTCCGGCCCCTTCAGTGGCACGGCCAGCTGCTAATGAGGTGGTAACCGTGGACCCTCTACCTCTTTCCGAGGCGAGGGAGATCGTTGAAATGGCGCGCACTCCAGTAGGCGGGCCAAATGATCTTCAAGCTCGGGATGAGCGAAAAGGGAGCGCCTCCCCTACAGCTCAGTCTTCTACCCATAGATTTGAGGTGGGTGAGCCTTCTCGGGTATTTGTGGATCTTGGAGATTCCAGCACCCCATCGATGGGGGCGGCAACGACGGGAGAGGTGTCTCCGTCTGGTTCTGACTTGGATTCTGAGGATGTTCGTATGTTTCGTGATGGGATCACAAACGTGACTATTCATCCAGACGGGAGGCCGCGGGTGATCGAGATTCCCTCGGATGAGAATTTATTGTTGAGGGAGTCTTCCATGTTGCCGTTGTTGGGCCAGTTGTGTTCTTCCGTGGAGAATCAGTCGCTGAGAGAGGTGACGGATGTCGGCATAATGAATGAAGTAGCGCCGATGGGTATGAAGTTATGCGTTCTGGACTGACTATCTTCTCTTAAACCTTTCGTTTCCCGGGGTCCCGGTCCCTGACTCCTCTATTTCTTGCTTTATTTCGCAGGTGTTTCTGCAGGTAGAGTGCCTGCATCGGACCAATGTTCGATCCGGAGTACTTCTTCTTGTTCTCAAGAGGTGTTGCCGGTATCGGATCTAATGCAGGGAGCTTAATGAGCGCCTGAGGGATGACCCTCATAATCAAGAGTTGGTTGGGGAGTTAGCGCGGGCGGAACTGCAGAGGGACCCGGCGCTTGGCCGTGTTGAGACCTTGGAGGAGCGGCTGCATAAGGTGAACGATGAGTTGGAGGCTGGGAGGAGGGCGTCTTTAGAGAGCGAGCATCAATGCTAGGGTGACGCCGGTTACCTCAGAGTTGAGCGGGAAAGTTGCCGCGCTGGAGGGGGAGTTGGCCGACTTGAAGCGTAGGCTTGCCGAGGCTTCTGCAAGAAAGGTCGAGCTTGAGGGATCATCCGCGCCAATGATTCCCAACTGTTGGCGATAAGAGATGCCGCCACTTCCAGGGAGGGCGGCCTCGAGGAGCGGATCAGGATACTGGAGGGGAATGCTCAGGATGCCGCGGGGCAGACAGCGCTCCTTGAACAGGAGAATCGGCGCATCCAGGAGCAGTCCGCGCGCTTGGATAGTTCCCGTGAAGCTTGGGTTTATGCTGAAGCGCAACGGGACATATATAAACATCTGCTTGAGGCCGACCTGATTACCGAGGGTGACTTCGAGCAAGCACGCCAGAAGGCGCAAGAGGCTCGTGAGGAATGCGGCTTTGACGCTGCGACACCCGGTAACGATGACGTCCCTGGTGGGAGTGTGGCCGAGGATGGGAATGATGGGGGCGCAGCAGAGGCCGGCGGGGGCAGGGCTAGCTACAGTGCGGCGTATGCCGGCGATCTGGGGCGGATGGCGTTGTTAGCAATCCCTATTTAATTGATGATTAGTTGATTGTATCTTCTTTTAATTGTTTCCGTGTGGCTATTTTTTTCTTATTTCCCTTTTTTTTATTTGATTGACAGTTGTGGCTGGCTTTAGATAATTCTTGCTTCGGGGCGGACGGGCGTGGCCTGTATCCGTCTGTTTTGATTTAAGGGGGGGGGGGGGGAATCCCCCTTTTTCTTCTGTTCGTTTATTGCTCGTTGTGCTGTGCATTTTCCATTCACATGGTCATTACTCGTCTTGGATCAAGGTCTCATGGCCCGAGCTTTGCTTTAACTTGTCGTTGAATATTTTAGTCGGTGAAGGCTTGTGGCCCGAATCCCAGTTCAACCGTAGTTGAACTTTGTTGATTCTTTTAAGTCGAGGGCTCATAGCCCGAGTTTTACTTCAACTATCGTTGAACATTTTAATTGGCGAAGGCTCGTGGCCTTAGTCCCAGTTCAACCGTAGTTGAACTTTGTTGATTCTTTTGAGTCGAGGGCTTATAGCCCGAGTTTTACTTCAATTGTCATTGAACTTTCTAATTGGCGAAGGCTCGTGGCCTGAGTCCCAGTTCAACCGTAGTTGAACTTTGTTGATTCTTTTGAGTCGAGGGCTCATAGCTCGAGTTTTACTTCAACTGTCGTTGAACATTTTAATTGGCGAAGGCTCGTAGCCTGAGTCCCTGTTCAACCGTAGTTGAACTTTGTTGATTCTTTTGAGTTGAGGGCTCGTAGCCCGAGTTTTACTTCAACTGTCATTGAATATTTTAATTGGCGAAGGCTCGTGGCCTAAGTCCTAGTTCAACCGTAGTTGAACTTTGTTGATTCTTTTGAGTCGAGGGCTCATAGCCCGAGTTTTACTTCAAATGTCGTTAAACTTTTTAATTGGCGAAGGCTCGTGGCCTGAGTCCCAGTTCAACCCTAGTTGAACTTTGTTTATTCTTTTTAGTCGACGGCTCATAGCCCGAGTTTTACTTCAACTGTCGTTAAACTTTTTAATTGGCGAAGGCTCGTGGCCTGAGTCCCAGTTCAACCTTAATTGAATTTTGTTGATTCTTTTGAGTCGAGGGCTCATAGCCCGAGTTTTACTTCAAATGTCATTAAACTTTTTAATTGGCGAAGGCTCGTGGCCTGAGTCCCAGTTCAACCCTAGTTGAACTTTGTTTATTCTTTTTCGTCGAGGGCTCATAGCCCGATTTTACTTCAACTGTCGTTGAACTTTTTAATTGACGAAGGCTCGTGGCCTGAGTCGCAGTTCAACCTTAATTGAATTTTGTTGATTCTTTTGAGTCGAGGGCTCATAGCCCGAGTTTTACTTCAACTGTCATTGAACTTTTTAATTGGCGAAGGCTCGTGGCCTGAGACCTAGTTCAACCGTAGTTGAACTTTGTTGATTCTTTTGAGTTGAGGGCTCATAGCCCGAGTTTTACTTCAACTGTCATTGAACTTTTTAATTGGCGAAGGCTCGTAGCCTGAGTCCCTGATCAGCTGTAGTTGAACTTTGTTGATTCTTTTGAGTTGATGGCTCATAGCCCGAGTTTTTCTTCAACTATCGCTGAACATTTTAATTGGCGAAGGCTCGTGGCCTGAGTCCCAGTTCAACCGTAGTTGAACTTTGTTTATTCTTTTTAGTCGAGAGCTCATAGCCCGAGTTTTACTTCAACTGTCGTTGAACCTTTTAATTGGCGAAGGCTCGTAGCCTGAGTCCTAGTTCAACCGTAGTTGAACTTTGTTGATTCTTTTGAGTCAAGGGCTCATAGCCCGAGTTTTACTTCAACTGTCGTTGAACTTTTTAATTGGCGAAGGCTCGTGGCCTGAGTCCCAGTTCAACCGTAGTTAAACTTTGTTGATTCTTTTGAGTTGGGGGCTCATAGCCCGAGTTTTACTTCTACTGTCGTTGAACATTTTAATTGGCGAAGGCTCGTGGCCTGAGTGCCAATTCAACCGTAGTTGAACTTTGTTGATTCTTTTGAGTCGAGGGCTCACAGCCCGAGTTTTACTTCAACTGTCGTTGAACTTTTTAATTGGTGAAGGCTCGTGGCTTGAGTCCCAGTTCAACCGTAGTTGAACTTTGTTGATTCTTTTGAGTCGAGGGCTCATAGCCCGAGTTTTACTTCAATTATCGTTGAACTTTTTAATTGGCGAAGGCTCGTGGCCTGAGTCCCAGTTCAACCATAGTTGAACTTTGTTGATTCTTTTGAGTCGAGGGCTCATAGCCTGAGTTTTTCTTCAACTATTGTTGAACATTTTAATTGGCGAAGGCTCGTGGCCTGAGTCCCAGTTCAACCGTAGTTGAACTTTATTGATTCTTTTGAGTCGAGGGCTCATAGCCCGAGTTTTACTTCAATTGTCGTTGAACTTTTTAATTGGCGAAGGCTCGAGGCCTGTGTCCCAGTTCAACCGTAGTTGAACTTTGTTGATTCTTTTGAGTCGAGGGTTCATAGCCCGAGTTTTACATCAACTGTCGTTGAACACTTTAATTGGCGAAGGCTCGTGGCTTGAGTCCCAGTTCAACCGTAGTTGAACTTTGTTGATTCTTTTGAGTCGAGGGCTCATAGCCCAAGTATGGATGAGATGAATCAGGCTTGCCCTGATTGTTATTTTCCCTCTGTTTCTGACTTCAGTAACAGCTACATTGTCACGACCCAAACTGGAGGACCATGACTAGCACCCGACCATACTTGCCGAGCACGAACGTACATTTTATCTAACCTTCTTTATTATCTTTTACGGCTGACGAGACCAATATAAATGGTAGACATGGATCATGGACAACCAACAATAAAATATGATGGCATGAACCTACATAACAAGGGATGACCAGACAATCAAGAAACTATATACATATGGTACAAGCTACCACTCTAAAATGAAAGACTATACAATAAAAACCAGCCGACAAGGCATACCAAACTATACATAAGTCGACACTTGTCTATGAGCCTCTAAAGGAACATAAGTGCTGCAATATAGCCGGAACGGGGCCCCGACATACCCATAATGTCTATAACAAAAATGCATAAAAAGACCAAGGCAAGTCCGAAGAAGAGATCTCGCCAATCACCGTTGAACTAGACAACCTACTGTGATGGGGGAGCTGCACCTGCCTGTCTATCGGGACCTGCAGCACGACATGCAGCATCCACAAACAAAAGGACGTTAGTATGAATAAAGTACTGAGTATGTAAGGCAGAGAACCATAAATACGAACAGTAATGTAAGCAGGGATAGAGAATATACAACCTGTAACATCTGAGTACCTCTGAGGTCTACTGACACGAAATGCGTGATACATATGTATAAATACATAATCTTTTAAAACATAAACCTCTGTGGGCATCATCATCATCATCATATCATACCCGGCCATAATAGGCTCTTTAAAAATGTACCCGGCCATTACAAGGATCGGTATCGTATACGGCCATGTGGAGCTCGATAAAACCCAACTGATCAGTGGTTGCACAATTGGTGCCGTACTTGGCCGACTATAGCGCGACTCGGTAGAGTAAAATAGATACATATATATAATGCATGCTCGACTCATGGAAACACCTTGTAGACCTTTCGGAGTGACGTAAGGTCGGTATCCTATGTACACCTTATTAGGACTAACTATTCACTATGAACCTTATAGGAATCAGGAAGTACCAACAAGATTGATAACATAAGAATAAGAGAAGCAACATCAACATCAATCGTTCCCATAAGAGGGGAAACAATGTAAGTATTGCTAGCTTCTAAGAGTAGAGTATCTTTGGAAGCTCGTTCATTACATTATGTACAATTGGAGTCGTGCAAAAGAAGGAAAGGGATAGCCTCACATACCTTGTATATACTGCCCCAACCTCAAGCTATGCAAACGTCATGACTCCTTAGTCTACAATAGGAGAAATGACACTATCGTTAACGTTAAGCGTCGCAACTATTATGTACCAACCACAACCTATTTTGTCATGAAACGGACAGCACCTCCCCTATATATATGACTTCACACCATTCAAAAAAATCACCAAACAACCTAAACAACATCAATAATAAACATATTGAGCCTCCCAAAACAGTCCACATACAACCTAATCACATCATACATACGACGACCACTATAGTCGTATCAAACGACCCAAAAATATTACGAAGAACTAGCAGACCACAACCCAACATATATTTGGTGTTTCTCCACACCCTGCCTCCTCCAAAACTCCACAAAACAGTAATAAAAAATGCAGCCCAACAGCAAAACAAAACAATCGACAAAACAGTCCGATACAAGTGAATAACCTGAACTCACGGCTTCCGATCACCGTCTCGTGAGTTCTTACGTGTATATAACGAATTACCATGAATTCACAGCAGAATAAATGTATGAAATATAGCAGTAAACTCACCTTACTTGTTGGATAACTCAGCCTTTATCTTGGTTCTTCAAACTCTAGTGTTTACCCCCAATTTGAACTTGAAAGAGAGGGAAAATCAATTAGGGTTTGTGGATAATTTTGGGAGGAAGTTTGCATGGTTTTAGGTCTAGTTATTTGTGAAATATAATGAGGGATATATTGCATAAGATAAGCCTTTTAATGGGCTCCTTTTCTGACCCTAAATAGCCTCTTTTGGGCCGTCATTTAACCAACTAGCTGAACCACCTACTTGTCACCTAGCAGCTTGTGCAGTCTCACGAAAATGTCTATATCTCTCTATTCCAATGTCGGATTGATAAACGGTTTAATGCGTTAAAAACCAAACTCATAGATATTCAATTTGGTGGGTAGATCACCCCATAATTCCAAGTATATTGGGATAAAATCTTAATAACATTTGACCTAAAGCTTAAGTAAAACTATGAACCTAAGTTGCGACAACTTTTATCGACTTTTGTTTCATAACTCGTTTGACTTCAAGACTTATGATACAGTTATTATATGATTCAAATACCTTAAAACATGACCTCCTAAGTATATTAAGCATCTATAGATTTACCCAAAAGTACGAGTTACAATATCCTTGATTCGTTTAACTTCTAATACTTGTTAATCACCCTTATGCACCCTTGTATCACTTAAGATCAATCGGATTAACTTCTTATCATCTCAAGGATAATTCCTTCTTGGATTTGTGTTAACTAACATATGGAATGAACTAACGTGTGTGGATATGGGTTGTAACACCCTCCCCCTTAGGAACATTCGTCCTCGAATGTAAGGGTTTATGGGGAGTCCAAATCATCGTGGATTCCAGCGGAAATTTTTGGTCAATTTTCCCCTATAAAATGGTCACTAGCAAACTTTGCAAGTAGTGAACCTCAAAGTATGGCCTCACAAGGCTACACAAAGCATTATGGACATGGACATTATTTACATATCACCATTTTGTACTAAGGAAGAGTGTTCTCAATTTATTGCTTACCTCATAAAGCCGTTTCACCTTTACAATGTATCTTGCATTCCACCAACATCCTTGTTATCATCATTCTGGAATAGGTAAGGGTATTTAGACTTCATCTCTTCTTCCGCTTCCCATGTCATTTCTTTCATATTCCTGTTCCTCCACAATACTTTGACGAAAGCTACATCTTTTGTTCTCAGCTTGCGGACTTGTCGATCTAATATATCCACTGGCACTTCTTCATATGATAGATCCTCTGTAACTTGAACATCTTTGATAGGGACAATATGAGAAGGGTCTCCAATACATTTTCTCAACATAGATACATGGAATACCGGGTGGACAAATTCTAATTCGGATGGCAATTCTAACTCATAAGTAACTTGTCCAATTCGTTGAAGAATTTTATACGGACCGATATACCTTGGACTCAGCTTACCTTTCTTCCCAAAACGCATAACACCCTTCATTGGTGAGATCCTCAAGAAAACCCAATCACCAACCTCAAACTCTAGATCACGATGTCGGATATCGGAATAAGACTTTTGCCTGCTTTGTATCGTCCTCAATCGTTCCTATATCACTTTCACCTTCTCAATGGCTTGGTGAATCAAATCTGGCCCATATAATTCTGTTTCACCGACTTCGAACCATCCAACCGGTGATCTACATCTCCTCCCATATAGTGCCTCATATGGGGCCATTTTAATACTTGGAATGGTAGCTATTATTGTAGGCAAATTCTATGAGTGGAAGATGGTCATCCCAATTTCTTTTAAAATCTAGAACACATGCTCGTAGCATATCTTCCAATGTCTGAATGGTGCCTTCAGCCTGTCCGTCAGTCTGCGGATGAAATGCAGTGCTGAGATTCACCTGTGTGCCTAAACCTTTTTGAAAAGACCTCCAAAAGTTAGCCGTAAATTGAGCTCCTCGATCTGATATAATAGATACCGGCACACCATGAAGCCTAACAATCTCCTTGATATACAACTTCGCATAATTTTCAGCCGAGTAAGTTGTCTTAACTGGTAGAAAATGAGCACATTTTGTAAGTCGATCAACTATCACCCAGATAGATTCAAACTTATGATAAGATCGAGGTAATCCAATAATGAAGTCCATATTAATCACCTCCCATTTCCAGGTCGGAATCTTTATATTCTAAAGCAATCCACCGGGTTTCTAATGTTCTATCTTCACTTGTTGACAATTGGGACACTAGGCTACAAATTTTGCAATAAACGTTTTCATGTTATCCCACCAATACTGCTCCTTGACATCATGATACATCTTTGTTGAGCCAGGATGGATGGAATATCGGGATTGATGAATTTCATTCATAATCTTTTCTCGCAACCCTACCATATTCGGCACACATAATCGGCCCTGGTATCTCAGTGCCCCATCTCCTCCGATCTCAAAAGCCATAATTTTACACTGCTGAATGTTCTCTCTCAATCGTAGTAATATAGGATCTTCATATTGTCGTGCTTTTACCTCGGCTACCAAAGATGATTCTGATGTATTCTGTAAAGTAACACTTCCGTCATTAGAGTCTAACAATCTGATTCTCATATTGGCTAGCTTATGAAGCTCTTTAGTCAACCCCCATCTACCTGCATCAATATGTACTAAGCTTCCCATTGACTTACGGCTGAGAGCATCCGCCACAACATTGGCTTTACCGGGATGATACAATATCTCGACGTCGTAGTCCTTCAGTAATTCAAGCCACCTACGTTGCCTCAAATTCAACTCTTTCTGCTTGAAGATGTATTGTAGACTCTTGTGATCTGTGTAGATGTCAACATGGACGCCGTATAAGTAGTGCCGCCATATCTTCAAAGCATATATTACTGCAGCCAATTCCAAATCATGGGTTGGATAATTCTTTTCATGCTTATTCAATTGTCTTGATGCATATGAAATCACCTTCCCATGCTGCATCAACACGCACCCCAAACATATACCTGAGGCATCACAATATACCACATATCCTTCTGTTCCTTCAGGGAGAGTGAGCACCGGTGCGGATGTCAATCGATCCTTCAGCTCCTGAAAACTACGTTCACAAGTGTTAGACCACTGGAACTTAGTAGCTTTATATGTTAAAATAGTGAATGGTGCTGATATAGAGGAAAACCCTTCTACAAACTGCCTATAATATCCTTCTAGCCCCAGGAAGCTATGGACTTCTGATGGTGTTGTAGGTCTCGGCCAATTCTTTACTGCATCAATCTTCTGAGTGTCGACACTAATACCCTCGTCAGATATCACATGGCCAAGGAATGCTACTGAGTTCAGCCGGAATTCACATTTGGCGAGCTTAGCATATAACTTACGATCCTGAAGCATCTGTAATACTATCCGCAAGTGGCTCGCATGTTCCTCCTCCGAACGAGAAGACACCAGAATGTCATCAATGAATACAATCACGAACACATCAAGATAGGGCCTGAATACAGTATTCATGAGATCCATAAAAGCTGCTGGGGCATTTATTAGCCCGAACGACATCACCAAGAACTCAAAGTGCCCATATCTTGTCCGAAAGGCCGTCTTTGGAATATCCTTCTCCTTAACCCTCACTTGATGATACCCTGAACGTAAGTCAATCTTGGAGAAATACTTGGCACCCTGGAGTTGGTCAAACAGGTCGTCAATTCTTGGAAGTGGATACTTGTTCTTTATAGTAAACTTATTCAACTGCCGATAGTCGATACACATCCGTAATGACCCATCTTTCTTCCGCACGAATAGGACTGGCGCACCCCAAGGTGAAGTGCTAGGCCTAATGAAGCCCTTATCCAACAAGTCCTTTAACTGCGCCTTCAACTCTCGCAGCTCTGCCGGGGCCATTCTATATGGAGGGATAGAGATCGGTTGAGTGTCAGGCAACACATCAATGATAAACTCAATCTCTCTTTCTGGAGGAAGGCTTGAGAGTTCATTTGGGAAAACATCTGGAAATTCATTAACCACGGGAATAGATTGTAGAGTAGGCAGCTTCGCCTCCACATCCCTAACACGAACAAGATGATAAATGTAACATTTTGAGATCATTTTCCTTGCCTTAAGATAGGAAATAAACCTACCTTTCGATGTAGCAATGTTCTCTTCTATTCAATTATGGGTTCACCAGGAAATTGAAACCTAACCATCTTCATACGACAGTCAACATTTGCATAGCATGAGGCCAACCAGTCCATTCCCAATATCACATCAAAATCAACCATTTCTAACTCAAATAAATTTGCCGAGGTTTGACGACTACAAATCATCACAATGCAACCTCTATATACCCTTCTAGCAATCACAAAATCTCCTATTGGAGTAGATACCGCAAGGGGTTTACTTATCGATTCAGGTTCAATGCCAAACTTATTAGCCACAAAGGGTGTAACATATGATAATGTAGATCCCGGATCAATCAACGCATATACTTCATAAGAAAACACAGATAATATACCTGTAACAACATTTGGAGATGACTCGAGATCCTGTCGACCTACTAGAGCATAGGTTCGATTTTGAGCACCACTCGAACTCGGCCCTGCACCTCTACCTCTACCACGAACTGTCGACTGCTGAAAACCCCGTGCTGGAGGTCGAACTGATGAGGAAGAACCAGACACAGATCTAGTCGGCTGAGCCATACCATCACCTCTCCTGTTAGGACAATCCCGCATCATATGGCCAGGCTGTCCGCAAAAATAACACGCATCAGAACCTCGACGGCACGGTCCAAAGTGGGCCTTGCCACACTGATCACAACGTGGTGTTGGGGGTTTCGTTTGACTAGTATCCCTATGATATTGCGATCCAGATGCCTGCGAACTTTGACCAGGACCAGAAATGGATCGATCATATCGAGGCCTCTGAAACTGTGGAGGAGCACTAGCTATAGATGGTGCCGAACTCCTCGAAGACTGGGGCATGGTGCTGCCTCTGAAGTCATCAGAATACCTTGCAAATATCGCCCTCTTATGCTGGCCCCTATCCTGCTCCCTATCTGCCCTCTGCTGGCGCTTACGATCCTCTAAGGTCTAGGCATAAGCTTGAATACAAGAAATATCCATGCCTTCTACCAAGGAGGCTGTCATACACTCATTAATCGGATGGGGTCCCAACCCGTTCACGAACAAATGCACCCTATCACTCATCTCGGCCACCATATGGGGAGCATACCTTGCTAAAGAATCAAACTGCATACTATACTCTCGCACACTCGTATTACCTTGTCTAAGGTTCAAGAACTTATCAGCTCTAGCTCGTCGTATCTCAACTAGCAAATAGTGACGAAGAAAGGCCTCAGAAAAATCCTTCCACACAGCTGGAGAAGCGTTCGGACCCCTGGATCTCTCCCAACTATCATACCTGAGAACCGCTAAATCTCATAGTCGATAAGAAGCCAACTCTACTACCTCTGTATCACTAACATGCATAACCCATAGTGTATGATGAACCTGGTCAATAAAAGTCTACGGATCCTCCCTGGGGTCTGATCCGGTAAACACTGGAAGGTCTAAATTAATAAAATCACACTCTCGTACTAACTGGTTTATCAGCAGCACATGTATTTTGCCTCTGAGCCTGAGCAGCTACCAAGCTAGTCATTAACTGCAAAGCACTCCGCATATCCTGGTCTGTAGTGCCAGACGGAGGAGCTGGAGGTGCTGGGTGCCTCCTAATATCCTCTGGAGGAGACGGAGTAGATGAGGTATGAGATGACATCTCACTCTGAGCCTCACTTTGGCCTACTCTGGCTTGGGGCACCTGACTAGTACCCTCTCCCGCAGCTGTATCAAGCCATTTACTAATTGTTTGCTTCCTAGTCGAAGGCATTGCTGAAAGAAAACAAGGTGAATATTAGAGACGAACACTTACGACTCAACTCTATGCACGATCTAGATTCAGGAAGAAGGTAACAACCCTAGATGTCATGTAACCTCCTGAATATAAATGTGGCGCGCTACACATCCATAATCAAGACTCTACTAGACATGGCTCATAGACAATCCCTAGGACAGACTTGCTCTGATACCAAGTTTGTCACGACCCAAATTGGAGGACCATGACTAGCACCCGACCATTCTTGCCGAGCACCAACGTACATTTTATCTAACCTTCTTTATTATCTTTTACGGCTGACGAGACCAATATAAATGGTAAACATGGATCATGGACAACCAACAATAAAATATGATGGCATAAACCTACATAACAAGGGATGACCAGACAATCAAGAAACTATATACATATGGTACAAGCTACCACGCTAAAATGAAAGACTATACAATAAAAACCAGCCGACGAGGCATACCAAACTATACATGAGTTGACACTTGTCTATGAGCCTCTAAAGGAACATAAGTGCTGCAACATAGACGCAATAGGGCCCCGACATACCCATAATGTCTATAACAAAAATGCATACCAAGACTAAGGCAAGTCCGGAGAAGGGATCTCGCCAATCACCGCTGAACTGGACAACCTACCGTGATGGGGAAGCTACACCTGCCTGTCTATCAGGACCTGTAGCACGACATGCAGCATCCACAAACAAAAGGACGTCGGTACGAATAAAGTACTGAGTATGTAAGGCAGAGAACCATAAATACGAACAGTAATGTAAGCAGGGATAGAGAATATACAACCTGTAACATCTGAGTACCTCTGAGGGATACTGACACGAAATGCGTGATACATATGTATAAATACATAATCTTTCAAAACATATGCCTCTGTGGGCATCATCATCATCATATCATACCCGGCCGTAATAGGCTCAGTAAAAAAGTACCCGGCCATTATAAGGCTCGGTATAATCGTACCCGGCCACGTGGAGCTCGGTAAAACCCAACTGATCAGTGGTTGCACAATAGGTGCCGTACCCGGCCGACTATAGCGCGGCTCGGTAAAGTAAAATAGATACATATATATAATGCATGCTCGACTCATGAAAACGCCTTGTAGACCTTTCGGAGTGACATAAGGTCGGTATCCTATGTACACCTTATTAGGACTAACTCTGCACTATGAACCTTATAGGAATCAAGAAGTACCAACAAGATTGATAACATAAGAATAAGAGAAGCAATCAATCGTTCCATAAGAGGGGAAACAATGTAAGTACTGTTAGCTTCTAAGAGTAGAGTATCTTTGGAAGCTCGTTCATTACATTATGTACAATTGGAGTCGTGAAAAAGAAGGAAAGGGATAGCCTCACATACCTTGTATATACTGCCCCAACCTCAAGCTATGCAAACGTCACGACTCCTTAGTCTACAATAGGAGAAATGACACTATCGTTAACGTTAAGCGTCGGAACTATTATGTACCAACCACAACCTATTTTGTGATGAAACGGACAGCACCTCCCCTATATATATGACTTCACACCATTCAAAACAATCACCAAACAGCCTAAACAACATCAATTATAAACATATTGAGCCTCCCAAAACAGTCCACATACAACCTAATCACATCATACATACGACGACCACTATAGTCATATCAAACGACCCAAAAATATTACGAAGAACTAGCAGACCACAACCCAACATATATTTGGTGTTTCTCCACACCCTGCCTCCTCCAAAACTCCACAAAACAGTAATAAAAAAATGCAGCCCAACAGCAACACAAAACAATCCACAAAACAGTCCGCTACAAGTGAATAACCTGAACTCACGGCTTCCGATCACCGTCTCGTGAGTTCTTACGTGTATATAACGAATTACCATGAATTTACAGCAGAATAAATGTATGAAATATAGTAATAAACTCACCTTACTTGTTGGATAACTCAGCCTTTATCTTGGTTCTTCAAACTCTAGTGTTTACCCCCAATTTGAACTTGAAAGAGAGGGAAAATCAATTAGGGTTTGTGGATAATTTTTGGGAGAAAGTTTGGAGAGTTTTAGGTCTGGTTATTTGTGAAATATAATGAGGGATATATTGCAGAAGATAAGCCTTTTAATGGGCTCCTTTTCTGACCCGAAATAGCCTCTTTTGATCCGTCATTTAACCAACTAGCTGACCCACCTACACTTCACCTAGCAGCTTGTGCAGTCTCACGAAAATATCTATATCTCTCTATTCCAATGTCGGATTGATAAACGGTTTAATGCGTTGGAAACCAAACTCATTGATCTTAAATTTGGTGGGTATATCATCCCGTAATTCCAAGTATATTGGGATAAAATCTTAATAGCATTTGACCTAAATTTTAAGTAAAACTATGAACCTAAGTTGCGACAACTTTTGTCAACTTTTGTTTTATAACTCGTTTGACTTCAAGACTTATGATACGGATATTATATGATTCAAATACCTTAAAACATGACCTCCTAAGTATATTAAGCATCTATAGATTTACCCAAAAGTATGAGTTACAACATCCTTAATTCGTTTAACTTCTAATACTTGTTAATCACCCTTATGTACCCTTGTATCACTTAAGATCAATCAGATTAACTTCTTATCATCTCAAGTGTCACACCTCTTTTTTACGCACCCGCAAGGATGCAAAGAGTTTTTCCAATTAAAGGACAATCGAGATGGGATTTATTTTAATTATTTCAGAGTCGCCACTTGGGAGATTTATGGTGTCCCAAGTCACCGGTTAAATCCCGAATCGAGGAAAAGAATGACTCTGTTTAACAGTCCGCGAACCAGAAATCCGGATAAGGAATTCTATTAACCCGGGAGAAGGTATTAGGCATTCCCGAATTCCGTGGTTCTAGCACGGTCGCTCAACTGTCGTGTTTGGCTTATCTATCTGCTTTTTACAATTATGTACTTAGTACAAGTTAATGTCCCTTTACCGCTTTTATTATTGGTTATGATTTACGAAAGAGAAAGTTGCTTGAAAATATGCCTTCGAATCACGTCACATGAAATGCACCCGGATCCTCGACATATTCTTGTTCAACATTTCGGGGTTTGGATTTGGGTCGCATGAAATGCACACCCGTATTTAAGAAGGTAGGACCAAAATATGCGCCCGGATCGATCACTTATTTACACTGTTGAGAAGGGCGTGATATTCGTTAAGAACGACGCATCTCAAAATCTAAGTATTTTATATGTACATTTATGAAGGCTGTGCGATCAGTGTAACTATTGGGCGAGGCGCACCTTTGATTCAAATCTAAAGCGAACTACGTCCCACTGTATTTTACTTAAGAGTTGATTCCAAATTATTTAAAACTTGCTACGAACCACACCACATGAAATGCGCCTGTGGTTCCTGACACGCTTTATTTGCTCTTGCCCGAAATTGGGGTCGGGTCACATGAAATGCACCCCCGACTCCTTTAATCTAATTACGTCATTCAGTTGAGTAATAACTCCCTAGCTAATCTTGCTTTTAACATAAGGTCTAACGTTAACAGATTTGGAGATTACACACACGAGCAGAGAAGATTGAATAGAGATACAACGGACTAATTCAGGTTTACGTGCTTATCTAACGACAGTGTATCTTTGGCCTAGCTACACTTTTCCATAACCAAGACTAGCAATACAAGCTTAATTGGAGAATAACAGAATGTAATTAAACATAAGAACTTTAGACGACTACATGTTTCAATAGACTTTATGCATAAGCTTTAAACTTCATTCTTTTCGAACCAAGGAATTACAATAACAGAGGTGTGTACCTGGAATGCGGAAGAACAAGGAAGAGTGAGCAATGGCAATGCAGCAACAGTGACGGGAACAGTAACAGCAACAGTAAACCAGTAACAACCAATAAACCAACAGCAACTCAATATACCAAACAGCGACAACAACCAATGGCAGCAATCAAATAGACCAATAGCAACAACAACCACAGAAGAACAATACTGGACCAGCCTCAACAACACTGAACCAGCACAATGTTGGACCAAGCAGCAACAAACAGACCCAACAGCAACAAAAATAACCACCAGTAGCAACCTCAACACAGCAGCAGCATACACTCAAGACCAATAACAACCAATGACAGTTAGCCACAGTAGCACAGCAACAAACAGCAACAGAGTAACCAGCACTGGATCAACAACAATGTGCACAGCAACACAAACGACCAACAGCACCCAACACAAGAACCACAACAACAATGGCCAAACACTCAACCACTGAAGCAAAACAATCGAAACAGTGAGAAGCCAATGAAACAGTAGCTTCTTTTTGTATCTTTGTATCTGTTTTTCTCTCCAGGACTGTCTGAATCCCCCCCTTTTTAGGTATCAATGCCTATCTATTTATAACCAAAAACAACACCTAGGGCACCCAGATTCTGCAGAACAACCCCTTGCCCATCCTCCTTCTGTCCAACCCACTAAACCATGTCTAAGTATGGGGTTTTCATAATTAAAAATTGGTAAGTGCAGGGCACTGGTGGGCTGCTCTGCTGTGACAGTGGATTCCACTGACTAGCCTCATGTGCAGGGCACCAAATACTCTAAGTGTTGAACCCTGATTCCCTAGTTAGCTAATTTGAATCATAACTTCATCTTCAGATCAATCAAACAGTCCTACTCAATCCAGGGATGCTGATTATTGTATGGTAATTCAAATAACTCAACCTATGCAATTAGAAGACGACCTCTAATCAACTACAACACATAGCAATGACAACCAATTTAAACTGTTAAAACAGTGACTTCAACGAATCTCGGCCAATGCCGGACATATGCGAAGTTAACTATTCGACGACGCTAATCGACGCGAGTTCGTCTTCTATAACTAGCTTATTTGGTTAAACAAATCAGAAACCACAAATTGACCAAATAAAGGTCTTTGGAGATGAAGCATCAAAGCAGAAAATTAAAAGAGGAAACGAAGGCCAAGCAATTCACGTGATTAACACATTGAGTATGAAGACAGAAAAATAGAAATACCATATAAGACGAACTCAAAGCTCGAACGCCCCGGACCAATCTCGGATTTGGCTCACATTTGGATTTTGGAGTCTAACGGAACTTAATCGAAATGTTTTCAAAATGAAAACATCTCCACTAAGGTCTATTAGACCCCAATTCGTCTTGATTTTGGACCCCGAATCTCTAATTAGATTTCTAGGGTTCTTGGGCTCGGATTTGGGGCTTTTGGGATTCCGGCAAGATTCGAACCAAACCAATGTTAGTGGGAGTGTGGGGGAAGTGTAAGGAGGCTGTGGTGTGATTTTGAAGTGGTTTGGCGTAGTTTGGGTTTTGACTCGAATCTTTGAATGAAGATTCGAGCCGTTTGGTGGTGATTCGAGGTTAGCGAAGGCTGGGTTCGTAACGGGTGAGGTGAGGGGAAGATTTTGGCATTGGTTTGGTGGCCATTGGCCTACCGAAACCGCCGTGAGGCGATTTCCGGCAGGCGGAGCACGGCGGAGGAGGGCGGGGGTCAAGAGACCTGGTCTCTGAAGGTGAGGGAGATGAAGGGAGAGGGGGGGTCTGGCTTGGGGGGGGCGGGGTATGGAATGAGCCTTATATACGAGATATGAGATTGAATCCTGATCGTTGGATCATTTACGATCAACGATCAGGATCCCCTCACTTAAACCAAACGATGTCGTTTGGTTAAGTCATAGTCTGAGTGTATATTGGAATTAAAGGATTAATCTGGGCCGTTGGATAATAAAATCCAACGGTCCAGATCAAGCGTTACACAGGCTGAAGCTTGGACGGGTGTTTGGGCTGGATTAGAGGAAATTCGTTTGGGCCTGGTTTTTAGACTAAGTTTTGGCCCAGATCGGATCTTCATGATGTACTATATATGTATGTGTATATATATATATATATGTATATATACATATATATATATATACACACATATGCATATATACTAACCTATAACACCGCTATTTTTTACTACAATTAACGTACATAATTACATATCACCTAAGAATGTAAATCACATGGCTTCGATATCAAACACTAAAAATGCAAAACCTAGCATATATTTTTTGTATTTTTAATTTAAATAAATAAACGTGCACACAAAAAGATAAAATAACACAAAATCACAAAAATCATGCCCAACACGAAACTATTTTTATTTTCGAATTTTCTGGGAGTACTTCTCAAGTAAGGCAAAAATCACGTGCTCACAGCTGCCCCTCTTTGCGCGTAAACACGCAGAGTTTTTGTGCAAAGATAAGTGAGCGGATATAAGCGATTTTTGCCCATTCGAGTACTCCGTATGAAGCATTTTGGAAAAGTTTTGACCGAACCTTGCTTCAAAGGTCTCCTACATATCCCTGTCTAAAAGGGAATCAGGTCAATGTAGTTCGGGAAGTTCTGGTAGCTGGGACTACCATGGCTGTTGCGATCTCGCTGTTACTGCTGTTGCCGCTGTTACTGCTGTTACCACCGCTTAGCTGATTTCCTTGTTACACCGCACTAAGCAACAAAAACAAGAAGCTAGACTAAGTTACAATACTACAAGTTCTTATCTATCCTTTTTAACTTGATCTTGTCGCGCTCCTTGCCATCTTGTCTGACTTGGCGTTCCTTCCGATGCTTCGTCTCTTCTTACGAACTTGGATTCATGCCGAAGATTTCTGTTACATTCTACCGCTTTCCTCTACCAAATTAAAACAGATCGCCACTCCATTCTCCAGGCGGGCTCCCTGACTTCAACTACTACTTCAAAATTAAATCGCCACTCCATTCTCCAGGCGGGCTCCCTGACTTCAACTACTACTTCAAAATTAAATCGCCACTCCATTCTCCAGGCGGGCTCCCCGACTTCAACTACTACTTCAAAATTAAATCGCCACTCCATTCTCCAGGCGGGCTCCCTGACTTCAACTACTACTTCAAAATTAAATCGCCACTCCATTCTCCGGGCGGGCTCCCTGACTTCAACTACTACTTCAAAATTAAATCGCCACTCCATTCTCCAGGCGGGCTCCCCGACTTCAACTATTACTTCAAAATTAAATCGCCACTCCATTCTCCAGGCGGGCTCCCTGACTTCAACTACTACTTCCACATAAAATCGCCACTCCATTCTCCAGGCGGGCTCCCTGACTTCAACTACTACTTCGAAATTAAATCGCCACTCCATTCTTCAGGCGGGCTCCCCGACTTCAACTACTACTTCAAAATTAAATCGCCACTCCATTCTCCAGGCGGCTCCCTGACTTCAACTACTACTTCAAAATTAAATCGCCACTCCATTCTCCAGGCGGGCTCCCTGAATTCAACTACTACTTCAAAATTAAATCGCCACTCCATTCTCCAGGCGGGCTCCCCGACTTCAACTACTACTTCAAAATTAAATCGCCACTCCATTCTCCAGAGATCGGATCCCTGACTTCAACTACTACTTCAACGTAAAATCGCCACTCCATTCTCCGGGCGGGCTCCCCGACTTCAATTACAACTCCAAAATAAAATCGCCACTCCATTCTCCGGGCGGGCTCCCCGACTTCAACTACTACTTCAAAATTAAATCGCCACTCCATTCTCCAGGCGGGCTCCGACTTCAACTACTACTTCAATTAAAATCGCCACTCCATTCTCCGGGCGGGCTCCCGACTTCAACTTATTACTTCAAAATTAAATCGCCACTCCATTCTCCGGGCGGGCTCCCGACTTCAACTACTACTTCAAAATTAAATCGCCACTCCATTCTCCGGGCGGGCTCCCCGACTTCAACTACTACTTCAAAATTAAATCGCCACTCCATTCTCCGGGCGGGCTCCCCGACTTCAACTACTACTTCAACATAAAATCGCCACTCCATTCTCCGGGCGGGCTCCCCGACTTCAATTACAACTCTCAAAATAAAATCGCCACTCCATTCTCCAGGCGGGCTCCCCGACTTCAACTACTACTTCAAAATTAAATCGCCACTCCATTCTCCAGGCGGGCTCCACGACTTCAACTACTACTTCAATTAAAATCGCCACTCCATTCTCCGGGCGGGCTCCCCGACTTCAACTACTACTCCAACATTAAATCGCCACTCCATTCTCCGGGCGGGCTCCCGACTTCAACTACTACTTCAATTAAAATCGCCACTCCATTCTCCGGGCGGGCTCCCGACTTCAACTACTACTTCAACATAAAATCGCCACTCCATTCTCCGGGCGGGCTCCCCGACTTCAACTACTACTTCAAAATTAAATCGCCACTCCATTCTCCGGGCGGGCTCCCCTGACTTCAACTACTACTCACCGATTTCATCCTATCTTGATTACCTTCCTTTGCCTCTTGTACCATTTTCTTCTTCTTGCGTTGCCTCTCGGACCACCTTCTCTTCTGAATTAACCTCTGTCTTGGAATTGCCTTCCCCTGGGTCGTATTACTTTTTCTTCTGGCTGCTGGGGGGTATTTTGGAATTGTTTACTCGCCTGCTGGGGATGATGCTGCTGAGGAAGTATTCTTTGTTTCCTTCACCCCTCATGCTCTTCCTTCTTCCCATACCTCCTATGGGACTCGCGCTTTTGCTTCCTCGAGCCAATTA
The DNA here is from genome assembly GCA_032618575.1 of Nicotiana noctiflora. Classification (NCBI taxonomy): domain Eukaryota; kingdom Viridiplantae; phylum Streptophyta; class Magnoliopsida; order Solanales; family Solanaceae; genus Nicotiana; species Nicotiana noctiflora. The sequence goes on from JASVEL010012713.1 coordinate 94,288, forward strand.
TGGAATGTAATACCGCTGGAGGAATCTAGAAGCCATTTTTTCTTTTTCCAATAACTGCTGGGGATGATACCAGGCTCCAAGATCATTCTGTCTTGTGTTGCTTTCTACACTTATCCTCTGAGTCTTGCTTCCCAGAAAATTTTCGCAACAGGAGAAAATTTTCTGCCCCAGTGTGATAAACTTCTGGACGGTATGCTTTTCTGCCGTCGGACCCTCTTTTCCTGCTTTAAATCAAAGAAAAATTGTTAGTTTCGAAATGCCGCGAGTGGGCGTGCCACTCTTGTTGAGGCCATTTTCTTTTCTCTTTCAGCTGCTTGGCCTCTCTCGAACTTTGAAGGCGACGTTGACGCTTGCTGGGGACGGTGCTCTTTCCACGAAAGACCTCTCATCGTTCCTTTTATTCCAATCTTTGGTTTGATCCGACTCTTTTTAGCCGGTGATCTGTTGCGTGAAATCATCTTTCGGACATGCCACATGTGTCCATCACACTTCATAATTCTTGCGAACCTTCCACTCAGCTTGTCATCCCAATCTTGCTATCGCAATGACTTCTGTCTTATTGCCTCGTTCCACGCCTATTCACTTTCAATATACTGCTTTGGGAGACTTGGTAGTAAGCTTTGAAAAATCAACTTCCGAAAAAGGAAAGAAAAGAAAAGAATACTGACCGCAAATGACAAAAGAAGAGAAAAACTTTTCTGAACTCAAAAATAAGAAAACTTATCTGAATGTGTGCCTGATCCAATGTTTATGCCGCGCCTTTGAGATTAAACTACCCAATCTATTCATATCAATCACTTTCCGATGCCGCGTCCTGCTAGAGGTAAACGGATGTCCAAACCTTGTCTCATGCAGACATCTTGTAACCATCTCGTCCTGTCACCTCACAGTGCCCTTCAAAGGGTTTTCACTAATGAGATTCTCTCATTTCTCTCTATCTCCCGTCGCCTTAAGGTGCCCGTAAAGGTCTTCACCGTAAGACTCTCTCATTTTACTTCTCTCAACTCCCTTCGCCTTAAGGTGCCCGCGAGGGTTTTCACCGTTAAGACTCTCTCATTTATGCTTTCTTTCCCTGCGGCGGGGTATCACCCCTGAGATTCCCTCTAGAGCGTTATCCCCTTTCGGCTTGCATCCTGGATTCAATCGAGGGTCGGGATGTTACTCTTGGCTTTCATTCACATGACTTGGCACCTCTCAAATACTGATCGAGAGGTCTTTCTGGTTTTTGATATGGTTTCTGCGCGTGAGGCTGAAGAAAAGGGTTTAGTCTCAACGGTTAGCTTATTACAACTTTCGGAATCCACACTATCTTTCAAACGAAACAATGACTTCTGCCCCAGGTTTTGTTGCTTGGGGGATTTTTTGATTTTTATTTTATTACGACCGAGCCGTGTGGCGCCTACGTATCCTTCTTGAGGAATCGGGTCGAACGTAGTTCACTTTTTCTTGTATTACTTCTTTGTTTCTTTTCTATTCTGTTACACATCTTCCTTGATGATTCCGAAAGAGGGTATATGAAAGAATAATTAAGGCTCAAATGGGGAAACAAAGGTTAAAGTGTTTGGGTAGTAGAAAAATTGCCTCTGTCATTTCATTCTCCGAAAAATGCCAAGTACACACAAACGAAACCAAACGTTGACAAATGCATTAAAGAATTAAACATAATATCTCTTGACTGCATCAGAATTGATAGCCATATCGGTGCATCTTCCCTCAACATCCGTCAGACATAGAGCGCCGTTGGATAATACTCTAGTCACCACAAATGGTCCCTGCCAATTTGGAGCGAACTTGCCTTTCGCTTCGGCCTGATGGGGTAGAACTCTCTTCAGCACATGCTGTCCCACTTCAAATCTCCCGGGACGTACCTTCTTGTTATATGCTCTCGCCATTCTCTTTTGATACAATTGGCCGTGACATACTGCTGTCAATCTCTTTTCATCGATCAAGCTTAATTGCTCTAATCGGGTTTTGACCCACTCGTCGTCATCAATCTCAGCTTCAGCGACGATTCGGAGGGATGGAATCTCAACTTCTGCGGGTATCATTGCTTCAGTCCCGTATACCAACAAGTAAGGAGTTGCACCTACCGAAGTCCGGACGGTAGTGCGATAACCCAACAGCGCGAATGGTAGCTTTTCATGCCATTGCCTAGATCCTTCTACCATTTTCCTCAATATCTTCTTTATGTTCTTGTTTGCTGCCTCGACCGCACCATTTGCTTTTGGGCGATACGGTGTGGAATTTCGGTGTGTAATCTTGAACTGTTGACATACCTCTTTCATCAATCCACTGTTAAGATTTGCACCGTTATCCGTAATGATCATCTTTGGAATTCCAAACCTACAAATGATGTGGGAGTGTACGAAGTCCACTACCGCCTTCTTGGTCACTGATTTGAATGTTTTGGCCTCCACCCACTTGGTAAAATAATCAATCGTTACCAGAATGAACCTATGACCGTTGGAAGCTGCGGGCTCAATAGGTCCAATAACATCCATACCCCATGCGACAAACGGCCATGGTGCGGACATTGTATGCAATTCAGTCGGTGGAGAATGAATCAAATCTCCGTGTATCTGACACTGATGGCATCTTCGCACGAAACTTATACAATCCCGCTCCATAGTGAGCCAATAATATCCCGCTCGAAGAATCTTCTTTGCCAATACGTATCCGCTCATGTGTGGTCCGCAAACTCCCGAGTGTATATCCGTCATAACTGTTGTGGCTTGACTTGCATCTATACATCTCAATAATCCCAAGTCTGGGGTTCTTTTGTACAGCACCCCTCCACTAAGGAAAAATCCGTTCGCCAACCGCCGAATAGCTCGCTTTTGATCTCCAGTTGCTTGCTCTGGGTATACTCCTAACCTGAGGTATTCCTTGACATCATGAAACCATGGCTCACCATCCACCTCTTCCTCTATCACATTATAATAAGCATGTTGATTCCGGACATGGATATGTAACGGATCGACACGAACCTTGTCCGGGTGATGTAGCATTGACGCTAAAGTAGCCAACGCGTCGGCAACCTCATTATGCATCCTTGGGATGTGCCTGAACTCTACCGATCGAAAGCGTTTGGTCAAATCATGCAAACACCGACGATATGGGATAAGCTTTAAATCTCTGGTTTCCCATTCTCCCTGAATCTGATGTACCAGAAGGTCCGAGTCCCCCAAGACCAAGACGTCCTGTACATCTATGTCCACCGCTAATCGCAACCCCAAGATACATGCCTCGTACTCAGCCATGTTATTGGTACAGTGAAAACGCAGTTGAGCGGTAACAGGATAATGATGTCCTGTTTCAGATATGAGCACAGCCCCTACTCCGACTCCTTTTGCGTTTGCCGCTCCATCGAAGAAGAGCTTCCATCCTGGATCCTTGGTTAGTTCCAACCCCTCGATCTGCAATACTTCCTCATCTGGAAAATACGTCCTCAAAGGTTCGTATTCGTCATCAACGGGATTTTCAGCTAAGTGATCGGCCAGGGCTTGAGCTTTCATAGCCGTCCTTGTCACGTATATGATGTCGAATTCCGTAAGTAATATTTGCCACTTTGCTAACCTCCCCGTAGGCATGGGTTTCTGGAAAATATACTTCAACGGATCCAACCGCGAAATGAGGTACGTGGTGTAAGAAGACAAGTAGTGTTTCAGCTTTTGGGCTACCCAAGTCAGGGCGCAACATGTCTTTTCTAGATGAGTGTACTTGACCTCGTGGACTGTAAATTTCTTACCGAGGTAGTAAATGGCCCGTTCCTTCCTGCCAGTAAGATCATGCTGTCCCAGTACGCAGCCAAACGAATTCTCCAAGACCGTCAGATAAAGAATCAGGGGTCTACCTGGCTCAGGCGGAACTAGCACGAGTGGATTTGACAGATACCCTTTGATCCGATCAAACGCTTCCTGACATTCTGCCGTCCATTCTATCGCCGCGTCTTTTTTCAATAGGCGGAATATGGGTTCACAAGTTGCCGTAAGCTGGGCAATAAACCTACTGATGTAATTCAACCTTCCCAACAGACTCATTACCTCTGTTTTATTCTTCGGCGGGGGTAACTCCTGAATGGACTTGATTTTGGATGGGTCCAACTCGATGCCCCGTCGGCTGACGATGAATCCTAGCAACTTTCCTGATGGAACTCCGAATGCGTATTTGGCCGGATTAAGCTTGATGTCGTACCTTCGGAGTCTTTGAAAGAACTTCCCGAGGTCAGCAACATGGTCTTCTTGACGCCTAGATTTTATGATCACATCATCCACGTACACCTCAATTTCCTTGTGTATCATGTCATGGAATACCGTAGTCATCGCCCTCATATATGTTGCTCCCGCATTCTTCAAACCGAACGGCATCACTCGGTAGCAATAAGTTCCCCACGGTGTGATAAAAGCCGTCTTTTCTGCGTCCTCTTCATCCATCAAAATCTGATGATATCCCGCATAACAGTCCACAAAGGATCCGATTTCGCGTCCGGCGCAATTATCAATCAGGATATGGATATTGGGAAGCGGGAAGTTATCCTTAGGGCTTGCCTTGTTGAGATTGCGATAGTCCACGCATACTCTGATCTTTCCGTCTTTCTTTGGCACCGGTACTACGTTAGCCAACCATTCAGGGTATCGAGTGACACGAATGACTTTCGCCTGCAACTGCTTGGTTACCTCCTCCTTGATCTTCACACTCATCTCCGTCTTGAATTTCCACAATTTTTGCTTGACGGGAGGATATGCCGGATCAGTGGGTAATCTATGAACCACTAGATCAGTGCTGAGTCCGAGGCATGTCGTCGTACGACCATGCGAAAATGTCTTTAAACTCCATGAGTGTTTTGATCAGTTCTTCTCTCAGATTGGGTTCAATATGGACACTTATCCGGGTTTCTTTGACGTCATCCGCATTCCCTAGATTAACGGCCTCGGTATCATTTAAATTCGGTTTGGGCTTTTCCTCGAAGTGACTTAATTCTTCACCGATTTCTTCCACGGCTTCATCATCGCCGTACTCTGACTCACTCTCGTCACTTCTTATTTCATGCGTTATTATTTCCAAACCCGATTGACTTTCTAGACCGGGTTGATTAATCTTTAAGCACGCCATATCATTAAGATCAGTTGCAAGAAGGCTGTTCAGAAAAGTAAAAAGAAGAAAAAAGATAAACAAAATTAGACACGAAGGAACCAAATTTCATTGATGGGAATTGTACAAAGGGAAAACAAACTGCAAACTTAAATCAGAAAACTAAAAACAACGGGATTTTACTCCGGGGACAAACCCCCAATACAAAATTTCGAAAGAAAAACGATCCAAGACAAACTACCAAGACTCCTTCCGGACAGGGAGAGGAGTAGCCTTCCAGTTATTCAGTTTTGCCTTTGGTCCCACAAATTGTATCTCGGCGTGACTAGATCCTTCACCGTCCTCGAGCATACATACATCCGTGAATAGGTCCTCGAACTTCCTGAAGAACTCTTCGTCTGGCCTGATCGTAGGACCAGGAATCTTTGTCGTTGGATGTCCTCTTGCTCCGGACCTGACGAAAGATTGGGAAAGGCGTGGAACAGGCTTCGGGAGCACCCATGTCTTCTGCTTACTCTTCTTTGCTCGCCGGATGTCCTCTGAGGCTGGCTGGAATCCCAAGCCGAAGGTTCCCAAGTTTTCGACCACCGATACCGGTTGTATGATTCCTTGCAGAGATGCACCTAGACCTTTACCGGGTATGAAACCATGTCTCAACATTTCATGCGCCACCATGACATCCGCAGTAATTGTTCTGTCGCCGGGAATGCATTTCCCTTCCGGAACTCGATTGGCGGACACCACATCGCAGACCTGATATACCCACGGCCCAACATCTTCTTCTGTTTCAACAAAGGGAATGATGGTGCCTGATTGTGGATCGTTCTCTCCATGGACGACGATCTCTTGTTGATCCCACTCGAACTTAACGAGTTGGTGTAAGCTGGATGGAACTGCTCTTGCGGCATGGATCCATGGTCGCCCTATCAGGAGGTTATATGACACCACCATATCCAGCACCTGGAATTCCATGGTGAATTCCACTGGCCCAATCGTCAAGATCAACATTATGTCACCAACCGACGCTTTGCCTCCTCCGTCAAACCCTCGAACACATACGCTGTTCTTGCGTACCCTGCCGATGTCTACTTTCAATTTGCCCAGTGTAGAGAGAGGACAAATGTTAGCACTGGACCCATTATCGACAAGGACTTTGGTAACCACCGCCTCTTCACACTTCACCGTAAGATATAAAGTCCTGTTGTGCTCAGTGCCTTCCTCAGGCAACTCGTCATCGGTGAAGGTGATCCGATTTGCTTCGAAGATCCTATTGGTGATCTTCTCCAAATGGCTCACCGAGATTTTATCCGGTACATGTGCCTCATTCAGGACTTTCATCAATGCTTGCCGATGTTCTTCAGAATGTATCAGCAAGGATAGCAATGATATTTGCGCCGGAGTTTTCTTTAACTGCTCTAAGACAGAGTAGTCATGCAGCTTCATCTTTTTCAAGAATTCTTCCGCCTCTTCATCGGTGACCGGCTTTTTCAATACTGCCGGAGTGGTCTTCCTCAATTCCGCGGGGGCAAAACATCTCCCCGAGCGGGTCAACCCTTGAGCTTCACAAACTTCCTCTTTCACCTCCTTTCCTCTCTGTAGGTCGTTGTAATCCGAGCATAATTCCATGGGACAGCCCGGCTATCGGTTACTGGCAAACTGTGTTGCCGGCCGGATGATGAAAGGATCCATTCGAACGCCCGCTACTGTCAAGATGGGCTTGATTGCTGCCCCTGGTACAACTATCTTGGCCGGCTTCACCGGTACTTCGTTCACACTTTCCTTTCCTGCTTCCGACCCTCCTGGTATGTCCTTCTTGCAACTGGGCGACTCATCAAGGCTTGGCCCTTTTATCGTTCCTGCCCCGCTAGACTTAATCATCATTACAGTCTGAGAGGCTTTCTCCTTTCCTTCCTCCGCCCGTACCAACTCGATCATATTGGTCTCATGATGAGTTGGAAGCGGGTTTTGGTTGATGTTGGGCTCGGTTGGAGTCTGGACCTCAATCCTGCGAGTGTCAATGAGCTCCTGGATGGCCGTCTTTAGCCTCCAACACTTTTCTGTATCATGTCCCGGACATCCCGAGCAGTAGGCACAATTTACTGAATGGTCCAGGTTCTTCGGAAGAGGGTTTGGCAGCTTAGCTTCAACCGGATTCAGCAAGCCTACCTGCTTTAACCGGTGGAACAGACTAGTGTAAGACTCTCCCTAAGGGAGTGAAAGTCTTTGGCCTCGGCGCCCTGTCGCCCCTGAATGCCTGGTTCGGACGGAAACTCGTGCCCGAGGGGTTTCCGTAAGCTCTTGGGGGTGGGTGATTGTTTTGCGGGTTTGGTGCACGCCACGGTGCATGGACAGGAGGTGCAGAATAGGACTGTGCGTGGTGGACAGTAAAATGGGGATCCAGGTGCGGGATAGTAATGTTGCGGGTGGCTATATGGGTTGTGGGAGTAATTTTGGTGGTGAGGTTGGGGTGGGCTATATTGGGGTGCGGGGCCTCTATTTCCGAACCATGCCCCGGACTCGACGGCCGCAACTTCCTCTCTCCTCTTTTTCCCCAGTACTCCTCCAGTACCGCTTTGGATAGCCTGAGTGGTGGCTTTCAGTGTTGAGTAACTCATGATCTTGTTGGCCTTCAAACCCTCCTCGATCATACCCCCCATTTTTATCACCTCAGTGAATGATTTGCCTACGGACGTTACCAGATGTCCGAAGTAGGTGGGCTCTAATGTCTGCCAGAAGTAGTCCACCATCTCGCTTTCTCTCATCGGCGGATCTACCCTGGCCGCCTGTTCCCTCCAACGGAAACCAAATTCCCTAAAGCTTTCAGCGGGCTTCTTCTCTAATTTTAACAATGACAGGCGGTCGGGGATTATCTCAAGATTGTATTGGAACTGGCCGATAAAAGCTTGAGCCAAATCATCCCACGTAAACCATCTACTGGGATCCTGTCTAGTGTACCACTCCAGCGCAGATCCTCCCAGACTCTGGCCGAAGTAAGCTATCAGAAGCTCGTCCCGTCCTCCGGCCCCTCTCATTTTACTGCAGAACCCTCGGAGGTGGGCTACCGGGTCGCCATGCCCCTCGTATAGGTCGAATTTGGGCATTTTAAACCCTGCTGGCAACTGGACGTCCGGAAATGGACATAGATCTTTATAGGCGACGCTGACCTGGTTGCCCAAACCGTGCATGTTCCTGAAGGACTGCTCCAGGCTTTTAACTTTTCTGACAACTTCCTCGTGTTCCGAACTTTGGAAGTGCTTTTCCGGTTCTGCCGGATTATCCCAGTGAGGTGTATGTGATTGTGGTTCAGGAGCCCTGAAAGTAGGCTCTGGAGGATAGTAAGAGTTGTCATGGATCCGAACATATGGCTCGCTGGCCGGCCTTTGCAGAGGAGCAGGTGGAGGTGCCACAAAAATAGGGGTGACTGGAGGAGGATTTGGTTTGGCTGGCGGAATGTGGGCGGCATATGGGTTTTCCCCCTGAAAGTATGGATAGCTGGGGGCGCTTGTTGAAGGATCGACGGGCGGATGTTCCGGAGCTGAGGCGAGAGTAGGGCGGTTTGGTGAAGACTGTTCCCTGGCCCAGGCCAGGTGCATCTCTGTTATCTGTTGTTTTAACCGGTCTACCTCTTCTTTCATGATTTGTAGCTCGGATTTTTCTTCCTCGAGACTCTTGCCAGAACTAGACATGCTTACTGTAATCGGTCCTTTGGATCTAGTGCGGTAGTGATGGCTGGCCAGTATATTCTGTCAAACCAACTGCTAAACTTTCTGGAAATGCAACAAACTTGTTAGTTCACCGAGTTTGACAGATATGTTATAGCACGTTGGATGCAATGCACCTAACCAAATAACCCTTTCTACGTGTACTCTTTAACATGCGTCATTCCGGCCCTTTTTCTTTTTCTTTCTTTTTCTTCTCTTTTTTTTCTTTTTCGACTATCTTTGCAAGCCTTTATTGTTATTTAACCTATGGATTCCTTTCTTTTTTAGTGGTGGTCGAATCTTATGTGGATTGCCTACGTATCACGACCCCGCGTGAATCAGACCGAGCGTAGTTCTGGCAACAAGATTGTGGCAAAATTCAGTAACTTTTATATCAAATAAAACCGTGTAGTTACAAAACACGTCTTACAAAAATCAGCAAAACAAAAGAAAATGCTTGACTTGGGAAAGTAAAGATAAAAATGCCAACTAGCTTGACTCAACATTTCAAAATACATTTTCAATCAAAAATCTAATGCCCTAAAACTCCTGGGGGCCCGCGAGGCATCATTCGGCCTTGCCGCAGGCCTCGGTGTGAGGTCCTTGTGCAGTTCCCTCAACTCTTCCATGATCCGATGAACATAACACATAATTGAAGCGAAAAGGTCGGCGCGGGGCATTCGTTCACAAGCTAGGCACTTCATGGTGACATAGTGCCCGATTTCTCCAATTCTATCCTTGATCATGTCCCTTTCTCCGAGTAGCCGCTCTATTTGTTGGTTTTTCGCCCCTAATCTTCGAGCATTGTTGGTGACTTGATCTAGGAGCCTATCCACTTGTCCTTGCAGTCGGGCCATCAAATTGTGGCAGCGGTCGATGTCTGCTCTGGCATTTTGGGCTTGCTTGAAAACCCGCTCCCTAAGGACAACATTTGCTTCCCTCAGGCTAGTGATGATATCAGTGTAATCTTCTTCCACCCGCTTTAGGTGAAGTGCATGTTGATGTGCCTCCTTTTTCCAGCTAGCACGGATCCTCATTATTTGGGTTTTTGACTCGTCCGATTCTCTTTGGATGTCGGTGACTTGGCTTCTCAAACCCCTTATCAATTTTTCGTCGGCCCGACTCCTCGACTGTCTGTCAGCATCTCTTTTCATTTGCTGGATTTGAGCTCTCAAGAAGTCATTTTCTTGTGCCAACTTCTTTTTGTCTCCTTCGTCGGTGGCAGCTTGCATGTTCTTCTCGAATTGGAGGTCCCGGACCTGCTGTTCTATCCTGCCAATCTTCGTCCTGTATCCCTCCTCCTTTGCTAACCAATCCCATTGTTCCCGTGAATCTTCCGTGAATTGTTGGATATGGGCTCTTTTAGAACATTTCCGACGAATCTGAAATCTTTTCCCGAACCACACGTTGTACTTTGGGTCCACCTCTCCCTTAGATAGTTCCCGGACCATGGTTTTAGGCTCAAGGAAACGACATTCGTGCCACAGCCTTCTAACCTTCTCTTCGGGGAATACAACTCCCGGGCTTAACTCAATGGCGTACTTCCTCAGGTCTTGATCGGTAGGAATAACCTGAAACCTTCCTAGTTGACGTAATACACGGTGAGGGACATATGGTTGGACACTGCGGATCCCCATCAGAAGGATATAACACTCCTCGGCTGCCATATATATTACTTCGGTATCGGGTAACCACCCGAATGCCCATTCAATCTGATCGGCTTCTATTGAGCTCAGTCGTGCAAGCCATGCCTCGACGCCTTCAGGGAATACAACACCCATCATCCGTTCTTCGAAACCCCTGATACAGTTTTTTCCGGTCAACCCATGGTTCATGTATTGTGTTCGGTGATGGAGGTGTTCTTGCATCTATAATTGGAGTAACAGATTGCAACCTTGGAAGAAATTGCCCCCTTCTCGGCATACGGTCAAGGCTCGATAGATTTCGGACAAAACCAAAGGGACCACCGTGCTGGTAGCCTTTTTGATTGCAACATCGGCTATTCCTACCAGACTTATCTCTATTTTCTTATCTTCGCGCGGGCAAATCACAATCCCCAAGAATGTCGTTATGAATGCTAGAATTCGTCTGGCCTCCCACTTGGTTCTATTCCCTGCGTGAGTCAGTCCAAGGTTTGACTCTTCAAAACCCCGAGGAGCGCCGTACCGTTGATATAAGAATTGGAGATCGCAACACCCTTTCGGCAGATCATCATTTTTCACCTTCCGACTAATGCTCAGCAAATCCAGAAACCCATGTGGAGACACCGGTCTTGGTGAGAGCAGGTATTGCCCTCTTAATTTCCCATTTAATCCTGCATAGCCCGCAATTTCCTCTAATGTGGGCGTCAGTTCAAAGTCAACGAAACGGAACACATTGCGGGTCGGATCCCAGAAAGATACCAGTGCCTTGATGATGTCTTCCCTTGGCTCGATATTCAACATATCAACCAAACCTCCCAAAATTCTTCCTACTACCTTTTTGCTACTGTCTTCCAAATCGCTCCACCATATACGGAGCTGCTGAGGGACCTCACTAAAGATTGAAAATGATTTATTCTGATTCGTGCTCATCCCGCACATTTATTAAGGTGATTTAAATAAGAAAAACAACTTTGTTTTGCTAAAATAAATAAAAAAATCAGTTTTCAATCACGGCCTTTCAACGTCTCGGGGACGAAGGTTTTTAAGGCTGTGGGGTAAATCGATCGAAATCAAAATTGACCCAAAGGTGGCCGTTTATACGAAATTAGCCTTCCGGCGTCCCTTTCGGGAACATTCGGCTATTTTTAAAAACAGCGTCACCGACTTATTTAGTACAGAAGTTAGTTTTGATTTTTCAGCCATTTTTCAAAAGGTGAAGTTGGACCTGATGGAGGTTGCCTACGTATCTCACATCCAATGAGAATCAAACCCACGGAGTTCGGTTTTGACGAAACAAACGACATCATTTATTTATTCATTTTACTAAAGGAAAACAAATAAGCTATTTCTATCTTAAGAACAAAACACATTTTTTCTTTTTTCTTTTTCTTTTTTTTTTTTTTTTAATCTCTAAAAGCCGGTCAGCATGCAAGTCTATAACAGATAAATGCGCAAGACAAACAGGATGCAGCAGGATAGTCTGTTCATTTCAGGTCACCTGTCCTAGACGGACTCAACCCCCGTGTTGAGTCCCCTAAGCCAAAATGCGACATGATGCAAATAAACGTTTCCTACTAGGGATCCGGCATGAAGCTTTGTTATTCTAGGTTTAAAAACCCGGGTTTATCTGTTCTAGACTTGGCTTACCCGAGCGGACAGCTCGAGCCGAGGAGGAGGCAGCAACCCGGGAATACAGAAGCTTCACCGGTTTTGCAACTTATCCAAACCTCGTTCTAAAATGGGAATTAGACGCTATACAGAAAAGAAGTCACACGAAGTGCACCCTTCTTCATGATTTAGAAGACTCGGGAGAGGAGATTGGTTCCGGCACAATTTATATGTACAGTTCACAAAATATCAAAGCAGTAAAAACAACATTTTGCACATTGATGCCAACATGTAAAAGAATCAGATAATGAAATATGCCAAATACAACAGTTATTCCGAGCTCGAGTTCTAAAGATTGTCCCCAGCAGAGTCGCCAGAGCTGTCACACCTCTTTTTTACGCACCCGCAAGGATGCAAAGAGTTTTTCCAATTAAAGGACAATCGAGATGGGATTTATTTTAATTATTTCAGAGTCGCCACTTGGGAGATTTATGGTGTCCCAAGTCACCGGTTAAATCCCGAATCGAGGAAAAGAATGACTCTATTCAACAGTCCGCGAACCAGAAATCCGGATAAGGAATTCTATTAACCCGGGAGAAGGTATTAGGCATTCCCGAATTCCGTGGTTCTAGCACGGTCGCTCAACTGTCGTGTTTGGCTTATCTATCTGCTTTTTACAATTATGTACTTAGTACAAGTTAATGTCCCTTTACCGCTTTTATTATTGGTTATGATTTACGAAAGAGAAAGTTGCTTGAAAATATGCCTTCGAATCACGTCACATGAAATGCACCCGGATCCTCGACATATTCTTGTTCAACATTTCGGGGTTTGGATTTGGGTCGCATGAAATGCACACCCGTATTTAAGAAGGTAGGACCAAAATATGCGCCCGGATCGACCACTTATTTACACTGTTGAGAAGGGCGTGATATTCGTTAAGAACGACGCATCTCAAAATCTAAGTATTTTATATGTACATTTATGTACATCTGTGCGATTAATGTAACCATTGGGCGAGGAGCACCTTTGATTCGAATCTAAAGCTAACTACATCCCGTTGTATTTTACTTAAGAGTTGATTCCAAATTATTTAAAACTTGCTACGAACCACACCACATGAAATGCGCCTGTGGTTCCTGACACGCTTTGTTTACTCTTGCCCAAAATTGGGGTCGGGTCACATGAAATGCGCCCCCGACTCTTTTTAATCTAATTACGTCATTCCGTTGAGTAACAACTCCCTAGCTAATCTTGCTTTTAGCATAAGGTCTAACGTTAGCAGATTTGGAGATTACACACACGAGCAGAGAAGATTGAATAGAGATACAACAGACTAATTCAGGTTTACGTGCTTATCTAACGACGATGTATCTTTGGCCTAGCTACACTTTTCCATAACCAAGACTAGCAATACAAGCTTAATTGAAGAATAACAGAATGTAATTAAACATAAGAACTTTAGACGACTACATGTTTCAATAGACTTTATGCATAAGCTTTAAACTTCATTCTTTTCGAACCAAGGAATTACAATAACAGAGGTGTGTACCTGGAATGCGGAAGAACAAGGAAGAGTGAGCAATGGCAATGCAGCAACAGTGACGGGAACAGTAACAGCAACAGTAAACCAGTAACAACCAATAAACCAACAGCAACTCAATATACCAAAGAGCGACAACAACCAATGGCAGCAATCAAATAGACCAATAGCAACAACAACCACAGAAGAACAATACTGGACCAGCCTCAACAACACTGAACCAGCACAATGTTGGACCAAGCAGCAACAAACAGACCCAACAGCAACAAAAATAACCACCAGTAGCAACCTCAACACAGCAGCAGCATACACTCAAGACCAATAACAACCAATGGCAGTTAGCCACAGTAGCACAGCAACAAACAGCAACAGAGTAACCAGCACTGGATCAACAACAATGTGCACAGCAACACAAACGACCAACAGCACCCAACACAAGAACCACAACAACAATGGCCAAACACTCAACCACTGAAGCAAAACAATCGAAACAGTGAGAAGCCAATGAAACAGTAGCTTCTTTTTGTATCTTTGTATCTGTTTTTCTCTCCAGGTACCCTCTAATGTCTGTATGAATATCCCCTTTTTAGGTATCAATGCCTATCTATTTATAACCAAAAACAACACCTAGGGCACCCAGATTCTGCAGAACAACCCCTTGCCCATCCTCCTTCTGTCCAACCCACTAAACCATGTCTAAGTATGGGGTTTTCATAATTAAAAATTGGTAAGTGCAGGGCACTGGTGGGCTGCTCTGCTGTGACAGTGGATTCCACTGACTAGCCTCATGTGCAGGACACCAAATACTCTAAGTGTTGAACCCTGATTCCCTAGTTAGCTAATTTGAATCATAACTTCATCTTCAGATCAATCAAACAGTCCTACTCAATCCAGGGATGCTGATTATTGTATGGTAATTCAAATAACTCAACCTATGCAATTAGAAGACGACCTCTAATCAACTACAACACATAGCAATGACAACCAATTTAAACTGTTAAAACAGTGACTTCAACGAATCTCGGCCAATGCCGGACATATGCGAAGTTAACTATTCGACGACGCTAATCGACGCGAGTTCGTCTTCTATAACTAGCTTATTTGGTTAAACAAATCAGAAACCACAAATTGACCAAATAAAGGTCTTTGGAGATGAAGCATCAAAGCAGAAAATTAAAAGAGGAAACGAAGGCCAAGCAATTCACGTGATTAACACATTGAGTATGAAGACAGAAAAATAGAAATACCATATAAGACGAACTCAAAGCTCGAACGCCCCGGACCAATCTCGGATTTGGCTCACATTTGGATTTTGGAGTCTAACGGAACTTAATCGAAATGTTTTCAAAATGAAAACATCTCCACTAAGGTCTATTAGACCCCAATTCGTCTTGATTTTGGACCCCGAATCTCTAATTAGATTTCTAGGGTTCTTGGGCTCGGATTTGGGGCTTTTGGGATTCCGGCAAGATTCGAACCAAACCAATGTTAGTGGGAGTGTGGGGGAAGTGTAAGGAGGCTGTGGTGTGATTTTGAAGTGGTTTGGCGTAGTTTGGGTTTTGACTCGAATCTTTGAATGAAGATTCGAGCCGTTTGGTGGTGATTCGAGGTTAGCGAAGGCTGGGTTCGTAACGGGTGAGGTGAGGGGAAGATTTTGGTATTAGTTTGGTGGCCGTTGGCCTACCGGAACCGCCGTGAGGCGATTTCCGGCAGGCGGCGCAATGGCGGCGGACGGCGGAGAGAAGCCTGGTCTCTGAGGACCTTTGGGAGATGAAGGGAGAGGGGGGGTCCTGGCTTGGGGGGGCGGGGTATGGAATGAGCCTTATATACGAGATATGAGATTGAATCCTGATCGTTGGATCATTTACGATCAACGATCAGGATCCCCTCACTTAAACCAAACGGTGTCGTTTGGTTAAGTCATAGTCCGAGTGTATATTGGAATTAAAGGATTAATCTGGGCCGTTGGATAATAAACTCCAACGGTCCAGATCAAGCGTTACACAGGCTGAAGCTTGGACGGGTATTTGGGCTGGATTAGAGGAAATTCGTTTGGGCCTGGTTTTTAGACTAAGTTTTGGCCCAGATCGGATCTTCATGATGTACTATATGTGTATGTGTATATATATATATATATATATATGTATATATACATATATATATATATACACACATATGCATATATACTAACCTATAACACCGCTATTTTTTACTACAATTAACGTACATAATTACATATCACCTAAGAATGTAAATCACATGGCTTCGATATCAAACACTAAAAATGCAAAACCTAGCATATATTTTTTGTATTTTTAATTTAAATAAATAAACGTGCACACAAAAAGATAAAATAACACAAAATCACAAAAATCATGCCCAACACGAAACTATTTTTATTTTCGAATTTTCTGGGAGTACTTCTCAAGTAAGGCAAAAATCACGTGCTCACATCAAGGATAATTCCTTCTTGGATTTTTGTTAACTAAAATACGGCATGAACTAACGTGTGTGGATATGGGTTGTAACATACATGATCTTGCTATGAAATCCCCACAGACGGCGCCAAATCGTTTGACCCAAAATGTTTATGAACATTCATGAACTCAAAACAATTATTAAAAATAAAGGGCCAATCATAGCAGGTCGTAACATATCTCAAATTCAGTAAAGGAAAAGATAAAGAGAACATATGTAGGGATAACGGAAGATATTTTAGTGATCTTTATTCATGATAATGGGTTAATCTGCCTCTCCATGAAGAGGTTCAAATCCTTACAATCATGTTTTCATAGATCAACTGTTGTTCTGTATTTTTCGTATTGGTTCTCACTCTGCGTTGTACTCAATATTTCTTAGAGCCCTCATGAGGAGAGAGTGTACCATTTTTCTGATGATTTCCTCGGTATTTATATATCTTAGTTATGCCAGTTGACTTTTCTTGGAGATCGGTTCCGTGTCGTGAGACTATTGTGGGCGTACCCGCAAGGCGTCGAACCCGACAAAAAGCTTTAAGCGGGTACGGACAATATAACATGTGGTCGAGGACGGCCTCGCCACTTGTGGCGTTCGCACTTAGTCGCGGGAGGCCTTGACGCTTGCTATGAGAACTTGAGCCGAGGGGAGTGATTAATTTATTCCGATTATTATAAGGTTGAATTGTAGCTCATACAACTTATATAAAAGATGAAAGAACACCACCTTTAAGCTCTAAGAAAGAGGGAACGGGTCAGTCTTACCGTCGATTAGGGTTGTGCGTCATCTGGTCGTGACTGAGAATGAAAATCAAATAGAGAGTTTGATAATGCACAATATGCCTACTCGATTCTTTATTTATTTTAACTATCATCTGTAGATCCCCGAACACGATCCCGACGTAATTCCTTGGGGTTTTACTCAAACTTCAAAGCTTCAAATCACTTGACTTCAATCCATAATATCTACATAGCTCGAAATCACTCCTTCAAGGCATAAACCACACAATTAATGCAGTCACCTGCTATTAAAGCTCAAACTCAATTAAAGTGCAGTAAATTAGATAAAATTAAAATTTGGTCTAGTATTTATATAGGTTCATATAATTTCGAATTTGGGGTTGGATTGGATTAAATTTATACCAATTCAAATCCAATCCGGATATCTAAATTTTTTAAAAACATAATCTATAACAATTTAAATATTCGAAATCCAAAAATCCGAATAGAGTGGATCGATTTGATTTTTCGGATATCCAATAATAACTATATTACCTAAAAAAAAATAACATCTACATGAAAAAGAGATATAGAAAGAAAGGGAAGAAAATGAAAAAAATAATAATAACACGCTATAATTCATCCACATAGAATCAACGCACCTTTGAAGTCAACCACTTGAAAGGAAATTAATGAGAGAGAATTAACAAAACCGTATTTTTAGCATAAACATATTTTATTTTGCAGCCGCAAAAATAAAACAATTAATTAGTCACAACTGGAACACCAACCGACCACTTAATTTATCACATTATATGGAAATTTTCCATTACTCAGTCAAATTACTCGCTAAACGTCTTTATTTTTTTCTTTATTTCCTTAATCACTCTCTCCTTACCCCACTTCAACAACACCCTTTTCAATTATCATCACAAATAAACATAATATATACATAACCCTTGATCTATAATTCAACTAGAGCTAACCCTCTCTCCCTTTCTAATAATTTCTCTCTTTTTTCATGGTGTCTAAAATGCTTAGATTACCAAATATACAGCTTAACTTCCCTACATTTTCAGCAGAATTTTCGCCTAAGCCATCTATTATCAGATTAAATGAAGGTAACCTAGCTGCACCTTCACCAAAAATTATATCAACTAAGGAGATTTCCAAGAACATTGCTCACAGTGTTACTACTAGTAGTAATAGTAGTAGTAGTAGTAATACGGAGAGATTGGCTTCGATGTGGAGAGAAGTTCAAGGGTCAAATAACTGGGAAAACCTAGTAGATCCATTGGATTCTCTTCTCCGCGAGGAGATTATTCGATATGGAGAGTTTGTGGCTGCTTGTTATGATGCATTTGATCTTGATCCAAACTCAAAGAGATACTTGAATTGCAAGTATGGGAAGAAGAGGATGTTAAAAGAAGTAGGGTTGGGAGATTCAGGTTATCAAGTGACAAAATACATATATGCCACTCCAGATATTAATGTCTTCCACATTGGTGGCAATAATATTGGCTCATCATCATGTGGGAGATGGATTGGCTATATTGCAGTATCAAATGATGAAGAAACAAAAAGAATTGGAAGGAGAGATTTGCTTGTTACATTTCGGGGAACGGTCACTAGCCGTGAATGGATAGCCAATTTGATGAGCTCATTGACTCATGCTCGTCTTGATCCTCATAATCCGAGACCTCATGTTAAGGTTGAAGCTGGATTCTTGAGTTTGTACTCCTCGAACGAGGGAGAAAAATTTGGCCTTGAAAGTTGTCGTGAGCAATTACTTTCCGAGGTAGGGAAAGTACTAAAGAAGTACAAAGGGGAGGAAATGAGCATAACTTTGGCAGGACATAGCATGGGGAGTGCATTAGCCCTATTACTAGCCTATGACATTGCAGAGTTGGGCCTGAATCGTAACAGGTTATCGAATAATCACACAGTAATACCGGTAACAGTTTTTTCCTTTGGAGGGCCAAGAGTTGGAAACTCTGGCTTCAAAGAGAGATGTGAAGAGCTAGGTGTAAAAGTTTTGAGAATAACAAATGTAAATGACCCTATAACAAAACTTCCTGGGGTTTTTTTGAATGAACATTTTAGGGTTTTGGGTGGGTGGTATGAGGTACCATGGAGTTGTTCATGTTATGCACATGTTGGAGTTGAAATCTTGTTAGATTTTTTCAAGATGCATAATCCTTCATGTGTACATGATTTAGGAACATATCTTAGTTTGCTCAAGTGTCCTAAGAGATTGCAAGTTCAAAGGGAAGAATTATGCATTGATTTCTTCAATAGAGCAAAGGAGTTTATCATTTCTGGAGCTCAAAACTTCAATGCCTTGCAATTGAAAAATGCTGCCATGAATATGGTGAACTTTGTTCAGTCCCAAAGGACTAAAAAAAAATCACATCATGGCATGATCTAGATCTAGTGATGTATGTTAACATTAACCTAAAAATAGATAGCTTTTATGTAGAATATATAACTCTAATTTGTATCCTCTCGGAAGATCATGAGGTTTAAAGGGCAGTTCGGTACAGTAAGCTCCTGCTATGTATGGGTCCGTGGAAGGCCCGTATCACAAGGGTTTATTGTATGCAACCTTACCCTCAATTTCTGCAAGAGACTGTTTTCATAGCTCGAACCTGTGTGACCTTCTGGTCACATGGCAGCAACTTTATCAATTATACTAAGGCTCCCTTCGGGAAGATCTTGAGGTTTACAGTTTGCAAATACATATTGTACAAATATTAATAATAGTAAATAATGCAAAAAAAATCAACTAGATATCAGAACATTGTGTTCTTTATTTTATTTATTCATTTGATTAGGTATATATAAGGGGTTAAACCAACCTCTTAGTACTTGGTTATGGAGGCACCGACAACAAAATCTTTTCCCAAAACGTAAAACAAAAATTAAAAAAAATTTAAGGGGAAGGGAAGAAGATTAATAGAGGGAGAAGACCAAAAATGGTTAAGATGGAGTGGAAAGTACACAAATCGAGCTTTGAGTATAAAATCGTTTTTGTTAAGGAACGCTTTATTCCAATGTGAAACTTTGGGTGTCTATCCTGGATTTAACTGGATCCTAATGCAGGATAACGTGAGGGACACCAAAAATAAATAAATAAATAAGGGAGATGCATATGGTGCATATTAAAGCCCTTATATCATGATTTTGATATTTATTTGATAGTGATCAGTATAATAGATGCTAAGACCTGGTCAATGGACATGATCTAATAAAAATACTCAAAGCATATCTTAACTATTATTCCTCCATCCAAACCTTATGTTCCGATATCTCTATTATCCTATATTGATTTTGACTAATTTTTTCTAATTTAATTGAACTCAACCTGTACGGTTCCAGAAAATTTATTTTAAATATATAGGAAACAACGATTCTTGTAAGGGGAACTAAATATTATGAATATTTTATTATCCTTATGAATATGAATTCCAAATATTAATGTTTACTCCATTCAGATTTTTTATATTTAAATAATAAATATATTAGGTAAATCTGCCCTTTTCTATGAGTTTAGTTAGTTACGTTGTATATAATTTTTATACAATGAGGTCCTTTATCAGAAAATTACAAGTAAAATTTTGCTAACCATTAATTAATGATAAAGAAAGATGGTGACTAACAATATGCCAATGGTTGTAGAATTTATTTAAACTCCCATGCATAACATGATCCTGTTTTATGTTGACGATTGTGAGGTTAATTTGTTCATCATGAAGTTATACTCTTGAATTTGAAACTAGATTTGCATTGCATTGTTATATTTTTCAAGTTTGAAAAGAAGATGTATGTGCCTCTTTGTTCCATGTTTGATTTGTAGGTATCAGCATAGCTAGTTCCTTCTTACGACCTTGTATTTATACTTTTGGCTGTGGCGAAGGTAAGAATTTTTTATAGGGTGTTCAAACGTGAAAAAAGTGAAAAATAATTCCCCACAAAAAATGTTCAATATATGTTATATATCTCTAAAACTTAATATTTTACTTATATACACAATATAAATTTTCGATGAAAGATGATCAATTGACCACCTTTTAAGACAATGCCGATCCACATTTTGTCATATGAGTGCTTAAGCACCCATTGCTTTTGAAAACAACACTACTACTTACATAGAAAAATTATTAATTTATATAAATATATTAAGTAAACACCCAGTTTAAGTAGTAGTTTTTAAATTAAGAATAGTTGAGCACCCACAATCTAAAAGTTCGAGATCCGTCATTGTGCCTCTGGCTTTTGGATAAATTTCAACCACCTTGAGCTTGAGGTGGTTTTATTAAAATGTACGATTAAAAATATTTTACTGACAATAGTAGAAAATTTTTATATTGCCCATGCATATAACTTAAATTCTTTTTTATACGTATTAGTTAACTTTTGCAAACTCTTGTTAAAGTTATAGCATTATACAACATATTTTCTCGTGCATGTATGAATTACGTATAATGTAAACGTCCAATTTCAATAGAGTAAAACGATAAACTCCACGAAAAAGGTGGGTTACCAATTTTGTGGAATGAAATAGTAGTTGAGTTCTATTCACACGTACGCAAGACGTATTAGTCAATTACTTAGTCAGATTGTTGAAAAGTTTCATCTGCAAAACAAGAGAGGTTCTCCGACCAAATATGGAAGAGAGCATCAATATAGAAAATAAAAAAAAATAAAGTTGAAATTTTGACTCCAGTCTCTACCACACACAATATATTTAAGGATTGAAATCTCTGAATCTCACAAATGACAACGAGATCTTTACACAAATAACCGTTCGTATTTATTATGTATTTTTTGTCACCATATAAATAGATTATATATCGATAATAAATAATTATAAATATATAACAAATAAATTATACATATATTATATATTTATCAGCTATTTTTTGTTTAGATGGTGCGACTATTTAAGTTAATTCTCAGTCGAAAAAAAAGATCGGAAATGGACGTAAAATTATAAAGCGGTCGTGCATGGTGACAATATAACGGTCGCATGCACGTGATTGCATCATTACACATTTTCACTTTTTTGAAATTTAGTAAAAGGGTTTATTCTATATACTGAAGATATGGCATCATTACATATTTTCTACATCAGCAAAACAAAAGTTTTGGTCACAAAAGTTTTTTTTTTTTTTTTAAATTGTGTGTTCTCTTTTAAGAATTCAAAAGAGACAGATAACATTATAATAGAACAATAAAGTACTGATCTCATATAATTCTTTATTCTCATTTAGCTTGTCCTAAATCAGCTGCGCTATTTTCTCTTCTGAATTGGTTCAATTTCTATACTAATTCGCAATCACCGAGATAGAGACCTACGATTGCAAGAAGAGGAAGTCAGAAAATACATTGAAGAAGCGATCAAATGCATAAATTAATATGCTTATTATGTTTTTGAGATAGAATCGTGATACAGTCATATCTCGCTATAACAATCTTGTTCGTTACGAATATTTTTGAATGTCATAGCGAAATGCTGTTATAGAGAGCATATATTATAACAAAACATGAAAATTAATCCCAGAAAAGCTTGATTTTTATAGTGAAGTATTATTATATAAGGAAGTTGTTATAGAGATGTCTAAATGTACATACATAAAGTGAAAAAAAATGAAAAACGATCCTTTATATTTGGTGGTAAGTTCAAAATGGTTCTCTAAGGAGGTTGTTTGGTACAATGGAGGGATATCCCCTGGGGTGAATACTCCATAGGATTAGTTATCCCACCTTTTATATAGGATAACTAATCACATAATTTTAGTGTAAAAGTTATCTTCGGATTAACTAATACCCCAGACCAAACATTGGATATTAGTCACAAATTTTATTCCCGGATTATTATCCTTATCTCATTTACCAAACAAACACTAAATATACTCTTGAGTAGTTTTGTCCTCCAAGTTTATCAAAAATGAACAGTTTTGATCTCTATCAAATATTTAACAATGAACCCGCAATACAAAAACTGCATGAGACACCAGAATTAGGCCAAGACCTCACCTAGGGGTGGTAAATAGGCGGGTTGTGCTAAATTTGTGTGTGTTAAGATAGATTAGGTCAATAAACGGGTTATTGTCTAACCCAACCCAAAGTACTTGGGCTAAGATGGGATGTGTCAAGATGAGCTAAACATAGGTCATAACCCAACCCGCCTAACTTGACCCATGTTTTAGCACCATGCTCATCTTGCATAAAAAAGTCTTTTACCTTAAAACGTGTAAGTTAAAAATATTTTGCGGGTGGGGGTGGCTGGTGGCTGTGCAGAAAAACAAAAAATTAAAAATACAAAAAAAAGTAAAAGTTTTTTTTGAGAGAGTTTGCGCATGTGAGGGAGGTTGATAGGAGTAGGCGTGGATGGTAATGCAGAAAAAAAATTGAGTGTTTGGGCAGAGGAGGGGGTAGGGTTAGGGTGGAGGGTGGTGAAGAAAAAAAATTGAAAAATGAAAAAAAAAAAAAAAAAAAAAAAAAAAGAAAGTTGAGGGGGTTTGCGGGAGGGAGGGTGTTAGGGTGCAGAAAAATAAAAGAATAGAAAATTAATAATACAAAAATAAAAGTAAAATTGAGACAACTACGTAAATTTTTAGATAAGTTGGGTTGAGATCTCTTTGTTTTGGGTAAGTTTCATGGATTGTATTTGGGCTGCTTAATGGGTCAGAATGAGCTATAAAAAATAATGTGTTAACTTGGGCTCAGCCAATTTGATCCATGAGCTAAAATGTTTGTAGCCCAACTCATTAATCTCTGGGTGGGTTGAATGAGTTTGGGCTCAAATTGCCACCTCTAACCTTACCAAATCAAAAAGTCAAATCAAACCAATTAAAAAAAATATAATTATGTTAGCTATTGCGTAAAAAAAGTCAAACCAAATCAATATATAAATATATAATTTTATATAAATGCTTTTAAGACTTTATATAAAAAAGTATCTAAAAATATTTGGGATCCTGTAATGGATATAATATTTAATAGAACTATGAAGTGCATTTACTTATATTTACTTTAAGCAATGGATTGTGTTGCTTTCTTGTCAGTGTTATTGAAATGCGTCAATCATCTTTTTGTTCTTCCATATTCATATATCAAGATATCTTTTTCGAATTTGAAATGGTATATCGATAATTTAAATTTAAATTGAACTTATTATTATTTAGGTATCATATTAATTTTTACATTTAATTATTAATTTTGGTTAACCTTGAAAGCATACATCAACGAAAAATTATTGTTAGACGACTAAAAGAATAACTATAATGTATTGTGAAAAACATTCTCCTATAAGAATATTTCAATAAATCATATATTTGTCAATTTTTTTTTAAACTTTTACTAAGCATATATTCACAAAAATTTATGTATACACAAAGTAAGATTGAAATAATAACCATGTAAAAAAAAAACCCGAAAATTAAAATCCGACAAAATCCAGACTGATATAATTAGTCTGATTTGATTTTGACAAAAGCTGAACCAATCTGATCCATATGCACCCCTATCAACTTCATATTATGAGAAGATTACTGAATCTCACTAATGATTCTAATTTTCACGTACATTGATTTGGGAGAGTGGTCTATGTATTCTGCTGCAGCAATATGTGCAGTAAGATCTTATTAGGGACTTAACAATCGTAGATTAGGCCTTTTTATTAGCATTAAATTACAAGCATTAAAGCAGTATGTAGGTTAATGATATGCATAATGAAGCTGACGATACTAATGGAAGACATGGTCAACGACTTTAACGTAAATGATTAACTCAATTAATCACCTTATATTGGAGACCTTAAAGGCTTAAACAACACAAATGCACCAAATCAAGAATACTAATTTATCCTGCTTTACAGTAATTTACCGGTGACTCTTACTTGGTCGGTGCTTTTAATTTGTTTCTTTGTTATGTGAAAAAACTTTACTTTCGTATATAACATTCATAAAATTCCTAGGGGAAACCGGTTAAGTTAAACTCAAAATTAAATAAAAATGAAAACATATGTTTAACCGAGGCCAGGGTGTGATTAAAAAAAAAGAATTAAGAAAAAATAAAAATATTTTAGCTGTTGGAAAGAAAAGATGAACAGAGTGAATTAAAAAAATAAATAAATAAATAGAACGGGGTAATTTCAGTGATAATTTTGATAAAACAGAAACATTATAAGTTTGCAGAATAAGAGAAAGAGAGAGAGTGCCGAGTAGGATTTTTACAACATACGACTTTAACGTTTTTACCATTGATTTCTTTTACCATAATAGTAAAATTTTACAGAAACAGTAAATTTTTATTGCTAATACCTTTTATTCGTAATAACTATAACCATCCAGAAGGATTTGCTAGAAGCCTTACCTCAAGCCTAGAAGAATTTAAACTAGACATAGATATCGGATTTTACTCTAAAATAGACTTATCTATACATTTTATTTATCTAGAAGACCATAGTAGTATATGTTCCGATAAATATAGAAAATAACTATATCTTATAGTTCGAATACTACAATATCATAAATTTTGCTATTTAAGAAATGGAGTTGCAGACTGCTTAGCCAAGTATGGAGCATCACAAATGAAGGCAACTGTGGAAATGTTTTCAAGACCTCCAAATTTTGTGTTAACTTCTCTTCAGCAAGATCAAGTGGGAATGCTGAGAAGAAGATTTCTCTTATATCCCTTGTTACCATATTTTCATTTTCTTTCTTTCACTTTGTATATAAATTCTATATATTTTTCTGATTATTATTTTATTAGCGGTTATATAGTATTATTTTTTCTATATTTAATTATTATTTTTTATAGATATGTTTGGCCTTTTTTCGATATTATTTGAATTTATTGCTAATTAATTATATTAAATTAATATGATTTGAGGTAAATATCAAGTGCATGTAAATTTTTACAAAGTGGGTGCTGCAAAGAGGGAACAGGTGGGCAGTAGCACCTATATCAACATGTTAATCTTTTACCTTTATTTGCAAATCTATCTTCGGCAGAATTTCCTTTACTGCTGTGTCAATAAGTCTATCACTATTTTTACTGTGTGGCATTGACTACGTAAATAAGTATATACAGCGATAAACTGGTTTAAAATGTGGTAATTGTTCTACGTTATAATTTTATGACGTGGATTCAGATTAGAGTGGGATGTCCTGACTTCTCATATAATAACAATAACAATAACAATAATAATAATAATAATAATAATAATAATAATAATAATAATTATGACATTATCTCAAACAAATTGAGTCAGTTATATGAATTTTATTGACCAATTAATTTTTTCATTTAAACTCATCTAAATTCCAGGCTGCGATAACTTTTAAAAAAAAATTAAAATTATTTTTCATGTAAGAGTGGCATCCGGTGGTACAATCTTTTCTCGAATTTTGTTTATCTGTGATAGTAATGAATTGTTGTCTAATTTCCAACAATATGTTATTCTAGAAGTTCTATCTTGCTAGAAAAATGGAATTCATGCTTTTCACAGGTGAGTTGATTTAATTTATCTTTTTGTGAACAATCTTTTACTTTTAGCCCCGATCTAATTAAATCCACAGTCTGAAAAGAAATAACGTAGAAATTGAATTTCTTTACAAGCAAAGGTCAACTAACATATCAGATATATATCTATGAATTGACATATGCCATGGTGCTATTTTTCTTCTTTTATGTTTGAATATCTTATTTTAGCATATAATGTAAAGAATAGCAGAAGAAGAGTATTATTCGGAAACCTTCTGCTAGCCCAAGATCGTCAACTAAGATTGGAGGATTCAACTACGGAAGAGGAGGCTTTCAAAGGAGAAGAAAATTTTTGGAGAGAACTTTGTTTAGGAAAGAAGGCTTTCTTGATTTTTTGGCTTAATTACAAATGAACAAGACACTCCCTATTTATACTAGCCTATGGATGATTCTAGATATGATGCTACATAATGTACAAAGAAGATTCTAGCAACCTTATCTTCTAACAATACTCTAGAATATCTAGACAAGTCTTATATTCCTACAACATTCTAGAACATCTAGATATGTCTACTAAATATCAAGGATACCATACTAGGACATTCTAGAGAATTTATATTTTTCCAAAAAATTAACTCTATTTTTTTTCACACTCCCCCTTAAAGTAATTTTTTGGAAATTACTCCAAGCTTGTCATGGAAGAACTCGAAAGAAGCTTTAGCAAGTGACTTGGTGAAGATATCCGCAATATTCTCTTGACTTCGCACTTCCAAAGTATTGATAGTTCCATCAATAACCTTTTCCTGAATAAAGTGATGTTCCACCTCAATGTGTTTAGTTCTTGCATGGAATACTAGATTGTTTGCATGCTTGATGGCACTTTGATTATCTCCATAGATTGTAGTTGGCTTTGATATAGGTAGATGCAAGTCTTCAACAAGCCTTTGTAGCCATACACATTCTTGAGCAGTAAGAGCAGCTGCTTTATACTCTGCTTCCGTGGTTGACAAGGAAACCGAGTCTTGCTTCTTACTACACCAAGAAACACTTGTTCCACCACATAAAAATATATAGCCCGATATAGATCTTCGGTCATCCAAATCACCACCAAAATCAGCATCCGTATAACCAACTAACACCAAATCATTCTTCTTCTGAAAAAACAAGCCCATGTCTGATGTTGAGTTGCTATATTTCAGAATCCTCTTTGCAGCTTCTAAGTGAGGCTTTTTTGGCCTTTGCATAAATCTGCTTACATATCCCACTGAAAAGGCAATGTCCGGCCTTGTAATAGTCAAATACGGGAGACTTCCAACTAGAGCCCGAAAAGGCTTGGGATCTGCAAGAAGTGAGCCTTCGTCCTGCCTTAACCTTGTACTTATCTCAAGAGGAGTAGAACATATTTTGCTTTGCTTCAATCCAAACTTGTCAACAAGTTTCTTGGCATATCCTTCTTGAGTGACAAAGATACCATTGTTCATGTTTGTCACCTCTAGGCCAAGAAAATGGTGTAGCTCTCCCAACTTCTTGATATCAAATCTTATAGAAAGCTCATCTTGAAGCCTAGCAATTTCATCTTTATTGTTACCTGTTATTATCATATCATCCACGTACAAGAGAACAACCATATACAAGTCTCCTTGTTTTTTAACAAATAAGCTAGGATCTGATTGTGATGCATCATATCCACAAAAATGAAGATACTGAGCAATTTTTCCATACCATGCTCGTGGAGATTGCTTGAGGCCATAAAGAGCCTTCTTAAGTTTGTAGACATAATCAGGGTGTAAACTAGAGACATACCCGGGTGGTTGCTCCATATAAATATCTTTGTCAAGCTCTCCATATAAGAAAGCATTCTTCACGTCAAGTTGCCATAACTTCCAATTATGCGAGGCTGCCAAGGCTAGCACAACTCTAACTGAGATCATCTTAGCAACTGGACTGAATGTTTCTTCATAATCTTCACCGTACTTTTGAGAAAATCCCCAAGCAACCATCCTTGCTTTATATCTATCTATGGTGCCATCTGCTCGTCTTTTGATTTTGTAAACCCATTTACAAGAAATAGGTTGTATATCCTTCGGCTTTGGTACAAGGCTCCAAGTTTGATTTTTCATCAGAGCCTTCATTTCATCATCCATAGCAAGCTCCCACTCTTCGACTCCTTTAGCTTCTTCAAATGAGGAAGGTTCTTCATCATCAATTGGTCCTGCAAAGAAATATGAATACGTACTGACAAAATTTTCATCTCTCAAGCGAGCTGACTTGATAATAGTTCTTCTTGGCCTTCCCGAACCACTTGAATAATCTTCTTGTTGAGTTTCATGTTGTTGAGGTCCAGGACTCCCCCTTTCTCTTAACTCCTCAGCTACTGTATTATCTAGAGAAGCACCTGCGATGGGAAAGCTTGAATCTCCATTATTTTAGGTTTTTGAACTCACTTCATCCAATGCAGCTCCATAATATAAAGACACTTCGTCGAATATGACATCCCTTGAGACAAAAAAGAGATGGGTTTTAGGATCCATGCACTTCCATCCCTTTTTTCTTTCATCATATCCGACAAAGATGCATTTCCTTGCCTTGGCATCTAACTTGCTCCGCTGAGAATCTGGAATCTGAACATAACAAATAGAGCCAAAAATCCTGAGGTGTTTTACACTAGGCTTTTCTCCAAACATTAATTCATAGGGAGACTTCATATTGTTTGGAGAAAGCGGCATCCTGTTAATCACATACGCTGCACATTTCATGCCTTCAGCCCACAAGGCTCTAGGTAAATTTTTGGCATGAAGCCAGCTCTTACATGTCTCAGTTAAGTGTCGGATCTTCCTTTCAGCCACTCCATTTTGTTGTGGTGTATCAGCGCATGTCAGGTCTCTTTTAATGCCATGCTGACGACAAAAGGAAAGAAACTCATCAGATGTGAACTCACCGCCATTATCAGTCCGCAACCGTCTTATTCTGGAATTGAGTTCGCCTTTAACTGTTTCTTTGAACTCCACAAACTTACTAAAAACTTCTGACTTGTGCTTCACAAAATAAACCCAAGTGAATCTAGTAAAATCATCAATAAAGATTAGCATATAAGAATAGCCTGAGAATGAAGGAGTTCTTGTTGGCCCCATCAAGTCACTGTGAATAAGTTCTAGTGGGGCATTACACCTTGACAAGGATCTGTCAAATGGAAGACGATGTGCCTTTCCATATTGACATCCTTCACAAACCTCCCCTCCACCAAAATTTCTTAAGTTAGGCAAACCTTTTACTAGATTCAACTTTGCTATGGCTTTTAATTTATCCATGCTTAGATGTCCAAATCTAACATGCCAAAGGTGTGTATTATCATTGTTGCTCATTTTCTCAATATATGAATTAGAGGCAGATAAGACATATAAATCATTAACTCTCTTACCTGAGTGAACGATATCCGCCTTGAGCACCTTGATATTTCGGAGGAACTTCACATCACGTGGGCCAAATAGCAAATAATTTCCAGCATCTACAACATTTGAAACTAAAAATATATTTTTCTTCATACCTGGAACAAGAAAAATACTTTTAAGGGTGATATCATCTTTTTGCTTCTCATTGATCACAACAGTGCCTTCCTTCTCCACATTATGGACTATATTATCAGCTGTAACAATGATGTCATGCCCGTTGTATTCGTGAAAGGTGGAGAAATTGGATTGATCTCCAGTGAGATGGTGCCCACATCCTGAATCCACGATCAAGTCTCTTTTAAAATTTATGGAAGCCATCGCATTTATTGCTCGAGTCTCCGGTGCGAAACACTTTCCCCAGTCTTCTTCTTTTTCTTCTTCTTCAGCAACTTTCTTGGTTTGAGCCATATTGCTCTCCTTGAATCGACAATATCTTTTTATATGCCCGACTTTGCCACAACGATAACATTTTAAAAGCTTTTTATTGTTACTGGAAGACTCCCCCTTCTTTTCCGGCGAGCTTGAACCACATGAGGACTGAAAGTGCATGCTATCTCTTGATTTCCCTTTATAGTTTCTCTTATCGGCAACAAGAGCATTTCCTTCTCCTTCTTTGATAGATACACCAGCCATCTGTTTGGCTAGTAGCTCTTGTGACGATAACAAATTCTCAAATTCTTCCAAAGAAGGTTGTTGAACCCATCCTTGAATTGATGTAACAAATGGAATATATTCTGACTTTAAACCACGAATAATGATTCTTCTTATTCGTGCTTCAGAGATAGCCTCGTCCGGATTTAATAGAGAAATTTCGGAACATAGATTTTTAACCTTCAAAAAGTACTCGGCGATAGAGAGACTACCTTGAGTGGTGTTAGATAACTCATTCTCCAAAATCTGTAGTCGAGCTTCATCCTTCTTGTTGAATAGTCGATCGAAGGTCCTCCATATTTCATGAGCCGATTTACACCTTATAATATGATCAAATAAATTAGAAGAGATAGACCTCTTCAGGATAAATTCCGCCTTAGCATTAATCTGCTTCCACTTCTTATGCGCATTGCTATTTTCTGGTGCATCAGCAGGAGGACTTGTGTTGCTTCCATTGACAACTTCCCACAAGTCCTCACCAATAAGGTATGATTCCATTCAAGTCTTCCATACCTTGTAGTTGGACTGGTTTAATAACTCCATCCCCTGTCCATTAGCACGACCACACAAATCCATTTAGAGAAACCAGTTGAATCATCCACTAACCCGACCTTGAAATTTAGAAGCCAACTTATGGCTCTAATACCATGTAAAGAATAGCAGAAGAAGAGTATTATTCGGAAACCTTCTGCTAGCCCAAGATCGTTAACTAAGATTGGAGGATTCAACTACGGAAGAAGCTTTCAAAGGAGAAGAAAATTTTGGAGAGAACTTTGTTTAGGAAAGAAGGCTTTCTTTATTTTTTGGCTTAGTTACAAATGAACAAGACAGTCCCTATTTATACTAGCCTATGGATGATTCTAGATATGATGCTACAT
Source organism: Nicotiana noctiflora (assembly GCA_032618575.1). Lineage (NCBI taxonomy): Eukaryota > Viridiplantae > Streptophyta > Magnoliopsida > Solanales > Solanaceae > Nicotiana > Nicotiana noctiflora. The sequence continues at coordinate 125,538 of JASVEL010012713.1, forward strand.
AATGTACAAAGAAGATTCTAGCAACCTTATCTTCTAACAACACTCTAGAATATCTAGACATGTATTATATTCTAGAACATCTTGATATGTCTACTAAATATCAAGGATGCCATACTAGGACATTCTAGAGAATTTATATTTTTCCAAAAAATTAACTTTATTTTTTTTCACATATAATTCTTTCAAGTGCAAGAAAGAAAAAAAAGAAAGAAGGGAAGAAACATTTGTTACTTTATGTTTTTTGTGATGTTTCACGAGTTAGTTTTTGTGTATATCTATAATAAAACCCTATATTTTAAGCTTGGCAACTCCAAATATGAATTCACTTGATATGAATCGTCATTGGTGAAATATTTATAAAGAATAATTTAAGCCACACCGAGCTAAAGGATTGTGGTGGGACGGCTAAAATCTCTCCATCTTTAGTTTCAGATTCAAACTTCAAAAATTATAAAAAAAAAGCTTATTTTAAAACCTTACCTAATATGAATCTAGATTAATTAAGACCCTAATACTAAAATGTCAATGAATTTCGAAAGTGATAACTAAAAGGAAGAAGGACTCTAATAATACCAAGAATCATTACGTAGAAATCATACCCTTTTAAAATTCAAACTAATTTTTTTTTTTTTGGTTAAAAGGATAATATATATTAGTTAACACATGATGTTACAGTGCTTTGACAGTTGCTGGGATACTTTAAGGCCCCCAAGGATGCATAGTTTTGCATAATTGTACTTAAGTTACATCCCAAAAAGATCTAGGTAGTTCAGTTCCAAGGATGTCTGCCGAAAATACATCAGTGGCAAACACTGAAGGAACTACTAGAGATACTGATTTACACAAAAAGAATTCCTTTGCTGCTTCATTCGCCAGCACGTGAGCTACCCTGTTTTGCTCCTTATATATGGGCCTCACCACCACACTGCCTATCCTTTGAATCAACGATCTGTGTTCACAAATTAAAGGGTCAAATATTAGATTACCATTTAACAGCATATTGATTGTTTCTAAATAATCAATGTCTATTTCTAGCAGAAGTAGGTTATTTAGTTTCGCTAGTATACCTCTGATAAGGGCTTGATTTCTGCCCTTATGTCTGTTGTATGGGGTATGTTTTTCATGTATTCCAAAATCTAGTTTCCATTGTGATTTCTAAAATCCCCCCCCCCCCCCCAACTCCCCCCATTCCTGGGTTTCCTTTAGCTGCACCATCAGTGTTGAGTTTATATGAACCTCTTGGTGGTGGAGTCCACTTTAGCATGATTTGGTGTTTATACTAATTTTGCTTGTTATTATTAAGCACATAGAATTCAGTTGCCTTGGCAATTGTGTTGTTAGCATTGATTGGTTCCTTTTGTTGTTGAATACATTGTTGTTACTTGCTAGCCAAATGTGCTAGAGACAATAGGGAAGGAGACTGCCCTAGTTGAGGCATTCATTGTACTTAACACCTTTGATATTTTGAAAAACTGATATCCAAAGATGGACATTGAGAGTTAGATTGGACGATGGAGGGACTGTAGATTTTGATTGAATTGCGTGCCAAAACTGAACAACATTTGGATATTGGAAGAAGATGTAGTCAATATCTTCTTTTTTGAATCCACAAAAGTGGCATTGAGGGGACAGTCCAATCCAATAAAGTTTAGGAAACTCCTGGTGGGCAGTCTTCTGTGATTAAGAGCCTGATGAAGCGTTTTATTTTGTTTGGTGTTTGAAATTTCCAAATCCCCTTGAATTGGTGTTCTTCATCAGGAGAGTAGGCATGAGTGTTCATGCTTAAGAAGGAGTAAGCAGTGCTGTTGGAGAATTTCCCGTTGGCAGTGAGGCCCCAAATTAGGTTGTCCACTTTAGTGCCTAATGTCACGACCCGAATTTTCCACCCCCGGAAGTCGTGATGGCGCATACTAATAGAAGCTAGACAAGCCAGATTAATTCACTTCTTTTAGTAATTATTTATCATTTAATAAGATCAAACATAATATGATAAGCGAAAGTCTCAATATATAATTAACTGAAGAAAAATACAGAAGTTTAACACAATCCTCCACCCAAGAACTAGAGTCACAAATTCACGAACGTCTAGAGAACGCTAAATACAACGTCTGAATAAAAATATAGCTCTGTTTGTCCCGATACAAAGGATAACAACTAAAGTAAAGATAGAATAGACTCTGGGTCATGCGGACGCCAGCAAGGCTACCTCGGGATCTCCGGACTAAAGTCAGCTCCCAAAACTCCTACTGCTGTCCAAAATCTGCTCCGAATCCAAAATCTATGCAAAAAGATGCACAGAGTATAGCATCAGCACAACCGACCCCATGTGCTGGTAAGTGCCTGGTCTAACCCCGGCAAAGTAGTGACGAGGCTAGGCCGGACTACTAAACAGACCTGTGCAGTTCAATATATATATATATATATATATATATATATATATATATATATATATATATATATATATATATATATAATATATGTAATTATGTATATAACAAGTCAAGAGGGAGGGGGGCATGTTGTTGGGGATGTAGGAGTTTAGAATACAAAGTCAATAAATAAGAAATGAAACGGTACAACTACAAAGTCAATGACAGTAGGAAAAACAACAACCACACGGCACCATCCTTCGTTCTTTTACGCTCATTAACACTCATATCATGGCACGGGATGACCCTTCGTGCATTAGTAATCAAATCATGACACGATATGTTCCTTCGTGCATTAAGAATCAAAATATGGCACGAAATGTTCTTTCATGCATTAAGAATTAAAATATGGCACGAAATGTTCCTTCGTGCATTAATAATCAAAATATGGCACGGAATGTTCCTCCGTGCATTAATAATCAAAACATGGCCATAATGCTCCTTCGTGCTTTAGCATATCCTCAACACAAATCGTGCACGGAATCAAACTTCGTGCTTTATCACTCTTCCTCACCCAAGCAACAATCACAACCAATAGGGCCAAGGGGATAGATTAACAATAATAGAAGTCCTGGCAAGGGAAATACAAGTAAACAGTTAAATCCCGCCAAAAGAACCACAACAATAACTTTCACATCCCAGCACGGGAGATAATCACTATACTAATACAGCCCGATAAGGGAATAATCATATTTCTTTCTCTTTCTTTCATTTCTTACTCTACAATTACTTTATCATTCGAGTCAACGCTCCAAAGAGTTCACAATTCATAATTCTTTCTCATACTCTTCCCATTATATAGAAATCATCAATTACACGAGGAAGAGTCACAACAAAATTAGAATAAGTACAAATAATGACTCACGGTCATGCTAGACACCAGTGTATAGATACTCGTCACCATGCCTATATACTGTACTCAGCAATTAGCAATTAGCAAACAATACTCTAATCTTATTCCCTCATGCCAAAATTAGATCAAACACTTAACTCAAACTTCCACGGCCAATTCAATCCTCAAAAATTGCTTTCCCTCTCGAATTCAGCTCCAACTCAATCAAATCTATGCAATAAGGACTTCATGTTATCAATATGTGCTAAACAAATCAAACCCAATGACTAATTATAGCTTTTTCATATTATGTTTGATTTTATTAAATGATCAATAACTGCTAAAAGTGAATTAATCTGGCTTTCCTAGCTTCTATTAGTAGGCGTCATCACGACTCTCAAGGGTGGAAAATTTAGGTCATAACAAGTTGGTATCAGTGCATATCCTCAAAAATCTGAATAGTCTGCTTGGACTGACAGTCTGTCTAGGGATGAAATGTTGTGCTCAAGTCTACCCTTGTGCCCAACTCCCGCTGAATTGCTTTCTAGAAGCACGAGGAAAACTACGTACCCCGATCCAAAATATAGACACGGGCACACCATGAAGGTGAACAATCTCCCGAATATAAATCTTAGCGGATCTCTCAGAAGAATAGTAGACTGACACAGGAATGAAATGTGCTGACTTGGTCAGCCTATCAACAATAACCCATATCGCATCGAACTTCTTCCGATTCAACGGAAGACTGGTAATGAAATCTATGGTAATCATCTCCCACTTCCACTCGAGAAGCTAAATCCTCTAAAACAAACCATCAGGCCTCTGATGCTCATACAGAACTATGGGCCTCCGCTAAGATCAACTCTCGAATCCCATTGACATTGGGCACACAAACTCGCCCCCACAATCTCAAAACACCATCACTATCTAAGGTCACCTTCGTGGCATCTCCATGCTGCACCGTGTCTCTCAGGACACACAAATGGGGATCATCAAACTGCCGATCACGGATATGCTCCAGTAATAAAGAACAAGCGATCGTGCAAGATAACACTCTGCTAGCCTTAGAAATATCCAATCTCACAAACCGATTGGCCAAGGTCTGAATATCCAAAGCAAGCGGTCCCTGACTGACTGGAACATAAGCAAGAGTACCCATGCTGGCGGACTTCCTACTCAATGCATCAGCCACTACATTGGCTTTCCCCGTCATATGATCCAGTCATCGGATATTCCACAGCCAGCCAGAGGTGGAGTTAGAGGCCATAGAGGTGGAGATAGAGGTCATAGAGGTGGAGTTTAGACCACTAAGGGCGGAGGTCAGCTAGCAACAGATCGATCTAGAGATACAGTTCAAGGTGGTGGAGCCCAACCCTATTGTTATGCACTCTAGGCTAGGCCTAAGGCAGAGGCCTCAGATGTGGTGATCACAGGTACGGTTCTGGTTTGTGATCGAGATGCTTTAGTACTATTTGATTCAGGATCTAAATATTCATATATTTTATCTTATTTCGCACCATGCTTGGTCACGCCTAGTGATACTTCGGGTATCCTAATATATATGTCTACACCAGTGGGTGACTCTAGCATGGTCGATCGAGTCCATCGTTCGAGTGTTGTAGTGATTGGGGGTCTTGAGACCCGTTAGATTTGTTGCTCTTAGATATGGTTGACTTTGATATCATTCTAGGTATATATTGGTTATCACCGTATCACGCTATCTTTGGACTTCCATGCGAAGACTGTGACTTTAGCCTTCCCGAGTATGCCTCGCTTAGAGTAGAGGGGGACTCCAGGTCATTCTACCCGTAGATTCATATCGTACGTGAAGGCTCGACGTATGGTCAAGAAGGGGTGTCTGAACTATTTGGCCTATGTGCGTGATTAGAGCGCTGAGGTCCCTCCCATAGATTCTGTGCCTGTTGTTAGAGAGATTTCCGATGTTTTTCCTTCAGACCTGCCGGGTATGCCACCCGACAGGGATATCAATTTCTGTATTGATTTGGCTCCGGGCACCCAGGCCATCTCTATTCCGCCATATCGTATGGCTCCGCCGGAGCTGAAGGAGTTAAAGGACCAGTTGAAGGATTTGTTAGATAAGGATCTCATTAGACCTAGTGTTTCACCTTGGGGCGCGCTAGTGTTATTCAAGAAGAAGGATGGGTCGATGAGGATGTGTATAGATTACCGGCAATTGAACAAGATAACAATTAAGAATAAGTATCCACTGCCGAGGATTGATGATTTGTTCGGCCAGCTTCTGGGTGCCAGGGTATTTTCCAAGATTGAAGAAACACACAAATTTTCCTAGATATCAAAACACAACCTAAGGAACCATAGTCACCGCCTCGCTATGACTATACCTCATTTTTTGGCGTCTTCCGGCCGTAAATTGAAATTTCACTCGATCCCAGAATTTCAAGTGCAATAGCTCACGCCTTTTGTGTAGGCCTGAGCCCCTAGATTTGTATTGCCTAAATTTTTCTGGAACATCAAATATGACCTAAGGAACCATATTCAACTCCCCGCCATGACCTTTCCTCATTTTGGCATTTACGGCCATCTAACTGGAATTCTCCCGATTCTAAGATTTTTGTGTGCTATAAACCACACCTTTCGAGAGGGCTCGGGACCCAAACCTAGTTTGCTTAAATTTTTTTTGGGACATTAAACACAACCTAAGGAATCATAGTCACAGCACTTCCATGATTGTTTCTCATTTTTGCCATTTTACGGCCATACAACTGGAATTCTGCTCGATTTCGAAATTTTTGTGTGGCATAGCCCAAGTCTTCCGTATGGTCCGGGCACCTAGACCCGGATCACCTAAAAATATTTGGGATGTCACATACGACCTAAGGAACCATAGTCACCTCCACTCCTCGATCGTTCCTCATTTTTAGCATTGTACAATCATTAAACTAGAATTCTCTCCAATTTCTATATTTTTGTTTCCTATATCTCATGCCTTCTGCATGGGCCCGAACCCCCAAATACGGATCGCCTAATGTTTTTCAGTATATCAGAAATGACCTAAGAAACTATAATCACAACCCCGCCATAATCGTTCATCATTTTTAGCGTTTTACGGTAATAAAACTGGAATTCGGCCTGATTTCTAGGTTTTGGTGTGCTATAGCCTACACCTTCCGCGTGGGCCTGGGCCCCGGGCCCGAGTCACTTAAAAAAATTTGGGATATCAAATACGACCTAAGGAACCATAGTCATCGCGCCGATATGACCGTTCCTTATTTTGTGGCATTTTACAGTCATAAAAAGTGAAATTTTGCTCGAATCCCAAATTTTCATGTCGTATAACTCACATCTTCTATGTGGACCTAGACCCCATGACCTAGATCGCCTAAAAAACATTTGAGACATCATAATTGAACCAAGGAACCATAGTCATCTCCCCCCTTCCCCCCCACCTGATGGTTTCTCATTTTTTGGCATTTTACGATTATACAACTGGAATTTCGTCTCATTCCTAGATTTTTGTGTGTTATAACCTACGCCTTCCGTGCGGGACCAAGCACGTGGACTTGGATCACCTAAAAATATTTCGGGATATCAAACACGACCTAGGGAATCATAGTCACAGTCCCACCATGACCTTTTCTTGTTTTGGCATTTAACGGTCATTAACCTAGAATTTTGCCCGATTTTTAGATTTTTGTGTGCTATAGTCTACGCTTTTCGCATTGGCCGGGGCCCCCTCGATTGCCTAAATTTATTTTGGGGCATCAAAAATGGCCTATGGAACCGTAATTACCGCTCATCCATGTCCGTTCCTCATTTTTGGCATTTTACTATGTTAAAATTAAAATTCTGCCTGATTTCTAGATTTCATGTGCTATAGTCCCGCCTCCCGCGTGGGCCTAGGCCCCCGGACCCGAATCTTTTAAAACTTTTTCGGGACATCAAACACGACCTAAGGAACCATAGTCATTGTCACGCCATGACCATTCATTATTTTTCGATATTTTATGGCCATTAAACTTGAATTTCACCCGATTCCAAGATTTCATATGTTAGCCCACGTCTTCCGCATGGGCCGGGCGCCTGGACCCGTATCGCCAAAAGAGTTTTCAAGATATCAAACACATTTAAAAACCCATACTCATTGTCCTGCGATGACCGTTCTTCTTTTTTGGTGGTTTGCGGTAATAAAATTGGAATACCACTTGATTCCTAAATTTTTGCCCATGCCTTCTATGTGGGCGCAGGCCCGCAAACCTGAATTGCCTAATAAATTTCTAAGACATCAATTACAACCTAAGGAACCATAGTCAATGCCCCGCCATATCCGTTCTGTATTTTTGGTGTTTTACGATAATAAAACTTGAATTTCGCCTGATTCCAAATTTTCGTGTGCTATAACCCACGCCTTCTGTATGGGCCCGAGCTCCCTGGTTTGGATCGCCTAATATTTTTTGGGACATCAAACACGACCTAAGGAACCATATTCACTGGCCCGCGATAACCGTTCCTCAATATTTTGGTATTTTACGGTCATAAAATTGGATCCTAGATTTTTATATGCTATATCCCACGTGTTGAGCGTGGGCTCGTGCCTCCGGACCTAGATCACCTACAAATTTTTTCGGACATCAAACACGGTCTAATGAACCATAGTTAATGCCCCAAGATGACCGTTCCTTATTTTTTTGGTGTTTTACAATTATAAAACTAGAATTTCGCCCGATTATTTGATTTTTGTATGCTATAGCCCAAGCTTCCCGTGTAGGCCCAGTACCCTAGGCCCACATCATTTAAAAATTTTCTGGGACATCAAAAACGGATTAAGGAAATATAGTCACCACCCTGCCAATGTCGTTCCTTGTTTTTTGGCGCATTACGACCATAAAAATAAAATTCCGCTTGATTCTTAGATTTTCGTACGCAATAGCCCACGCCTTCCGAGTGGGTCTGCGCAACCGAACTCGGATCACTTAAATTTTTTTTGGGACACCAAATATGACTTAAGGAACCATAGTCACCACCCCGCCATGATCATTTCTTATTTTCTAGCGTTTTACGGTCATAAAATTAGAACTCCACCCGATTCCTAACTTTTTGTGTCCTATTGCTTACACCTTCCGTGTGCGACCAGGCCCCCAGACCTGAACCGCGTAAAAACTTTTCGGGACATCAAACACGACTTAAGAAATCATAGTCACAGCCCCCACCATGACCATTCCCCATTTTTCGCATTTGACGGCCATTAACGTGGAATTTCATCCGATTTCCAGATTTTTGTGTGCTATAATCCTTGCCTTCCGTATTTGCTCGGGCCCCTGTCACGACCCTATCCTAGGGCCGCAATGGTCAACTTGTGTTAATCACCGATTACCGATAACCTACTATCTCATATATACTAATACATAAACTACTAAAATAATAAATAAAGCTTTAAAGGGAAACATACTATATACAGAGATTTCATACAATTGGATGGCCGATAAGGCCTAACATGACTGCTATACACACTATATCTAAAATACATGATTCATGTCTACAAGCCTTCAAAGAATAACTACTTAACTGAATATAAGAATGGGACAGGACCCCACTATATCCATCTATAAAACAAGACATACCACTGTACTCGCAACTCCGGAACAAAGGAGTGCCTCCGAGTCTGCTACTTGTTATCTTACTGATGTCTGTCTTTTCTCGAACTACCTAGACCTGCGAGAGCATGAAAACGCAGCGTCCCCCCTCCCCCCCTCAAGAGAAAGATACGTCAATATGACTGATGTACTGAGTATGTAAGGTAGAAATACAATCATAAAAAACTATGTAATATCATGGACAATAATAATGTAACTTAAATATAACTGAAGTGCATCGCTTAATTTTGAATCTGCTTTCATACAAGTAATACCACATCTATATAAGTGGTGCCTCTCATATATGTATACATACTGTCACAATCAATATAGGTGCCTGAACGCTATCTCACTTAATGGGATCTGCACGCCCAAACATGTATATCCGTCTGAATTGTCTCAATGCGTCTGAACGCTATGTGTATGAACACTCATGCACCTGAATGTTATGCGTCACGCTACTGTCTCACTACAAGAAATTCGTTATTTTCCGACTACCAAAATAGTTGGAAAGTAGTCGGAAAAGTATGTATTCCGACTACTTTCCGACTGATTTAGAGTAGTCGGAACGAGATTGGTCGGAAAATAATTTCCGACTACTGTAGTCGGAAATTTCCGACTACAGTAGTCGGATATTATTTTCCTCCAAAAAATTAAAAAAACAGCTATTTTCCGACTGAAGTAGTCGGAAACTAGGTAAATATATTATTTATTTTAAAAAAAAATTCGACTACTGTAGTGGGGATATTATACAAATAATAATTATTTATTAGTTATTTATTATAATTTCTGATTACAGTAGTCGGAATTTGTAATATTCTGGACACACTTTTCGACTACAGTAGTCGAAAAACTGGGTTAAAATTTGACACCTTGCTGCCGTTTTATTACCACATCACTGTCAAATATAAAATTTTATGACCAACCAATTCCAACATCAACAAACAAACATTCAAATCTCATAATACCAAACCAAAACATTACTTAACATCGTAATATTTAATATAAAGTCTGAGTAACTAATACATATCAACGCTAATATAATAAAGTCTAAACAAAATCTACCATAAAGTCTAAATACAAAAAGTTAAGCATCCAAGAACAGTAATCAACCTTAAATCACTACTACACATCAGAATCAGACTCTTCATCATCATAAAAGTGGGGCATGTGTTTTTTCATGTTATCCATTCTAGCAATGTAAGCTTCGGATGTCTCACATCGTTTCGACAACAACTCAATATTCTTTTGCATTGCTCCAATTTCTTCATGATTAGGAGCATCCGAAACTAATGGCGATGGACGAAAAGAAGAAGGTCGTTGTACTCCAAGCCCATAAACTCTTCCTTTGGATACACCACCTGCTACATCTGTCCACCGCAAAGACCTCAGCATCAGACACTGGTCCCCCTTTTAACATTTCCTACAATAAAAAATGTAATATTTTCCTATAATGTACATAATAAAGTTATAAGAAAACAAAAAGTAGAAAAAGAGAAGACATTAAATGCAATTGATGTAAGGGAATGCAATGAATCTGTAACAGCCTGAAAAACATGAGGCAAACCCATCTGTAGATGAAGTGAAGAGCCAAGAAGTAGCATTCTGAGCTTCAAATTAGAGATAGCTTAGAATTTACCATCAGTTTTTGTTTTTCATCTTGCATCTTGCTAGGAAAGAGTATTAAACTTACGTACAAAGCCAAATTCCTTATCTGTGATTGTTTAATAAATCTGTCCACAAAGATTGGAAATCACATTTAGTTTTGTAACTGAATTTGAATCTATGACCTCCAATATCTCTATTATAACTAAGCCATCCCTTAGATGAACTTGATCGATCAAGTATTTTTCTCTGCTTTAATTTCCAGGGAAGAACAACTTTATCCAATTCTAAATAATCAAGGGCTGAACTAAAATGACTATTTTTGTCAATGGCTGAATCGTTTTCCAATAACTTAGTTAAGTAATGTTTGCCAAGGCCATGACTTTGCCTCCGATGCACCAGCTAAACATACAAAGTTTCTGTTTATGTGAAGCATCAACTTAGTATGTAGCTTGGAGATTTTTGTAACGAAAGAAGTTACACAGATGCAACTAAACATATTAGAAGGTAAGAATTACATGGCTAAGACTAGTTGTTTTATGAAATGGTTTGTACTGAAATATAATTGAATGTCCTTGCTTTGTCACTTATACAAAAAGGTAAGAATTGAGTTAAAACAGTAAGAATAGTGGCAGCAAAATGGACATTACCCCGGCACTACACATATTCATCTTGAATGGTATTTGCCTCTTCTCCAACAAACAATATGAAACATAATTTGATAGTCACAGTAGTTGCCGCTATGCGTGGAATGCTCCTATACCCAAGGGTAACAATTCCTTAGGCTATGTGTCCATGTGTGGCACGGCCGGCACCGCCGCTGCGAGGGGTCCATGTGTGGCCATAGGCGGGGTGTTACAAAAAAGTTCCTCGATTTTTGGTGCTTTACGGTCATAAAACTGGAATTCTGCC